>CM035836.1:18857313-19443117 GCA_020510985.1 Pholidichthys leucotaenia
TCTTTTGGGACCCATTATTCCGGCCGATGATCTCTGATTTGGATAGTTCGAAAAAAAAAAGGCACGTGGGAGTAATCTCTTTGTTTTCCCTGAGCGCGAGGTGCGGGGGGGGGGGGCGGGGGGCACGGGGTCGCTTCACAAGCTTCACCAGCTACTACTGGCAAATTCCTCGTTACTCTTCACGAGCAGGTTCACTCCCCAGCGGCAGCAACAAAAAAAGCTCAAAACACCAGCTTTAACAACCATCACAACAACTCAGTACCTAAACTCAGTGTAAATGGTGTAGAGATTGAAAGGGTATCTGAAACTAAATTTCTTGGAGTAATAATTGATAATAAACTGTGTTGGAAGTCACATATTAATTATATTAAAGGTAAATTATCCAAATCAATTGCAATATTACACAGAGTGAAATATTTGCTGAACCAACCCACACTACCTTGTATTATTCATTAATACTTCCATACATGACATATTGTAATGAAGTATGGGGAAATACATATAAAACAAACATACATCCACTCTTTATGCTTCAAAAGAGAGCTATTAGAATAATAAACAAAGCAGCTTACAGGGAACCAACAAACCCACTTTTTCTTAAACTAAAAGCTCTCAAGTTGAAAGATCTGGTTGACTTTAAAACTGCAATAATAATGTTTAAAGTGAAGAATTTATCACTGCCCGCAAATATCCAAAAGTTGTTCCAAATAAGGGAGAAACAATATCATTTCCGAGGAACATGTATATTTCAAAAGCCTACAGTGAGAACTACCACCAAGCAACACTGTGTTTCAGTGCAAGGAGTCAGATTATGGAACGATTTTGGACCTGAATTAAAATCATGTACAACGCTTGGACAATTTAAACAAAAACTAAAGGAAGAAATACTCCAAACATATATACAAGATGACATGTAAAATCACATAAGGATTGTCATATCCAGTCTGTGTTGTGCTGTTACTTAGTTTTTTTTTTGTTTTGTTTTGTTTTTTTTTGTCACATTTTGTCTTAGCTTTGTTCTGAATTGTAATCGCTCTTGTTTTGTTTTTTTTCTTTTGAATTCTTGCATGGAATATGGGTGGACAATATAAGCTGCGGCTTCAGCCATCACCCATTTCGGATAACTTTGTTGAACTGTATAATCAGAGGAGTTATTGTCTAATTTGACCTTGTTGGATTTTATTTCCCCCTTTTGCTATATTATTCAGTTCCTTTTAACCTGTACTATCCGAAATAAAGATTCATTCATTCAAAAGTTAGAGTTTTTAGTCATCTTAAAAGTGTTTAAACATATTTGTGTCCAGAAACTTTCCTCCTTATTAATCGATAAGTCTGTCTCCCATTTTGATATTGGAAGAGATACGGACTCATCCAGCTTTGATAATAGTCCATGTATTTTCAATATCAATTTAGGGGAACAGAGATTTAGAAACTCTTCCACCTTAACTGGTACCTCTAAATCTGTCTGATTAAGATTAAATCTTGCTTTTATTATGGATTTAAACTGTTGATATTCAAAATACTTTTTATCACTGATTTCGTATTGTGACACTAGTTCCTTAAATTGGATAAAAAATTTCACCTTGAATAATATGTTCTAAGTTATTTATTCCTTTCTCTTGCCATAGTGGAAATTTTAATGTCCTCTTTTGTTGCAAGATATCAGGATTATTCCAAATGGGCGTGAGTTTACAGGGGTCAGGTGAAGACCCCGTTATTACCTCCGCCAGGCCGAAGGCCAGGAGGTTATGTTTTTGCCAGGTTATGTTTTTGCCAGAGTCTGTTTGTCTGTTTGTCTGTCTGTTGGTAAGCAAGATAACTCAAAAAGTTTTGGACGGATTTCGATGAAACTTTCAGGCCTTGTTGGAAATGGTACAAGGACGAACTGATTAAATTTTGGGGATGATCCGGATCACTGTCTGGATACAGGAATTTTTTAAAGGATTCTTTAACATTGTGAGATACGGCCATTTTCAACATGTGTGCAGGGGCAATAGAGGGCGCTGGTCGTCGTGTCTGACCAACACAAACTCCGCCTTCTTCAAAGTTTTAGGCACAAAAGCACGCGGAAAACAGTGGTGGGCAGGGCCCGCCAGAGTGCCTGTGTTTGCGCTACGCTGCAAAATCTGAGACGGGCAGCTGTCCAGCACCGGATTATTTGGCAGAAATTCCCCGGGCAGCCATAGGGGCTGCGCAAAAACCAGCTCTCTGCCGGGGAATCTTCCAAATCGTCTTTTTTCCGCGGAGCGCAAACCCAATAAAACCCACGGCAACCATTATCCCACTTTCTTTTGTCCTGCGGCTCCGGAACAGAGAGGAATCTCGGCGCCAGTAATGCTGCGCCTGATATGTGTGACTCTAATGCTAAAAGTGACTGCATCAGGGATTTTCCACCTGAAGTCGCACTTTGCTACACAGGGCCACAAAAACTGTGTAGCCAAATTCGATCTATGGATGAACATTTTCAGCCAGTGAGAGAACCGACGCCTTCCAAAACCAATGCATCACTAGCAGAAGTGATGTTTTGTCATTTTGTGGCAGAGCACAATCTACCCCCATCGGTGGCAGATCACTTCAGTGATTTGGTGGCAACATTGTTTCCTGACAGCAAGAGCACTCAATTTTTTTGTGCTACTTGGCTTATTATTTTCACATTACCAAAAAGTTATGGCTCAACATTGTGTCCATATAAGTGTACATTTGAATAAATATGTTTGAAATAGTTCATGTTGCAGTTGCTGTTTGTTTAGTTTTTGTTTGTTTGTTTGTTTGTTTGTTTGTTTTTGCTTCAGTTTTCTTTCATCTGCCGATAAATACAGTTTTTAAGTACTCAGTGCAGGTGTGAAAGCCCCCCCCCCCCAATAAGGGAGGCATGAGGTATGCCTTGACAGGTCGCAGCCTGGCACTTTGCAGATGGAGGAGATGGACAGAACAGCAACACTTCAGTTTATTACCTCCGCCAAGGAGGTAATGCTTTTACTACTGAACCACTAATCCTATCATTGTGAATCCAATTGCTAGTCATATGTTTTCATGGTCAAGGAATCTCAAAACGTACACACAAACACTGTATGGGGGGGGGGGGGAACTGTGGCGCTTGGCGGAGGTCTGCGGTCTCCGAGTGCTTTTCTAGTTTTTAAAAATTTCCACCAAGCCATCAGAGAGGAGGTGATATTAATACTTTTAAAACAGTCATGGCGTTTAATACAGGGACTTATAAAAGGTAAGTCAGAGATATAGAGAGCCTTTTCAGCATCTAACCATGGGTTTCCTAGTGGGGTTGATTTTGTCCACTTTGAAACAAACTGCAGTCTATTGGCTAAAACGTAATTAAAAAAATTTGGTAAATCTAAGCCTCCGCACTCTTTTGCTTTTTGGAGGGTTTTTAAACTAATCCGTGATGGTTTATCCTTCCATAAAAATTTACTTATATTTGAATCTAGAGACTTAAACCCAGGCCATTGATTGTTGGGTAAGGATCATTAAGAACAAATAATTGATTATAGGAAGGACCATCATTTTAACGGTTGCGACTCTTCCCATTAATGATAAAGGTAGTGTCCTCAAGCGCGTAAGGTCGTTTTGTATTGTTTTTAAAAGGGGAATATGATTTAGTCACAATAACTCTGAGAGCCTGGGGGAAATATCTATTCCTAAATATTTAACATTTCCTGATTGTATTGGAATAGTAGATGTATTTGAGAAATTGCAATTTATAAGTAAAACTATTGATTTTACCCAGTTAATAGAGTAATCTGATAATGATGAAAGTTTATCAATGAGCGCCACTGTCTGAAGAAGAGATCTTTGTGAGTTTTCAAGGAAAATCAATACATCATCAGCATAAAGACTTATCTTGTGTTCCTTTTCTCCAGTTTGAATACCTCTGATATCAACATTTTGTTGTATGGCTGCTGCTAATGGTTTAATAAAGATGGTAAAAAGTGAGGGAGAAAGTGGACACCCCTGCCTAGTACCTCTCTGGAGATTAAAGCTTCGGGAAGTCTGATCATTTGTTCGAACAGACGCAGCTGGACACCAATATAGTGTTTTAATCCAGTTTATGAAAGATGAACCAAACCCGAACTTGTTTAACACCATAAAAAGAAATTTCCAGTTAACACGGTCAAAGGTTTTCTCTGCATCCAGGGACAAGATTGTAGTTTCTACATTATTGATCTTGCAGTAGTCTATTAAATTAAATAGCCTACGTGTATTTTCAGCCGAGCGCCTGATGAAACCTTTTTGATCTGGGTGTATAATAAACGGAATTATCCTTTCCAGTCTTTCGGCAAGAGCTTTGCAAATTATTTTAAGATCGACATTCATAAGTGAGATGGGACGGTAGCTGGATGGAAGCGTAGGTTCTTTTCCAGGTTTAAGGAGCATGATAATACTAGCCAAATTCATATTTGGAGGAATTACATTATCTTCTTTAATTTGGTTCACCATTTTAAAAAAAAGTAGGTGCCATCACAGGCCAAAATTCTTTATAAAATTCTACTGGAAAACCATCTGGTCCTGGGGCTTTGTTGTTTGGGATGTGCTTAAGTGCCTCCTGGAGTTCAGACACCTGAAGAGGTGCATTCAGAGCTACAATCTGTTCATTATTTAATTGTGGTAAATTAATATAGTCCAAAAATTTATTTATCTCTGAGTCAGATGGGTTAACCTGAGATGAGTAGAGGTTTTCATAAAACTTTCTGAAGGAGTTATTTATTTCTTCAGGCTCATGGGTAATATTTCCAGTCATATCCTTGATAGAGTGGATAGTTGTTTTTTTCTTGATTCAATCTAAGCTGGTTCACAAGATATCGCCCCAATTTGTTACTGTGTTCAAACTTCTCAAGATGCAGTCTTTGTATTAAAACTGTGCTCTTTTGTTTGTAATTTCTTTTAATTCCAGCTTTAATTTTCTCAGATCGTTAAGTGTCTGTTCCTGTGGGGAAACGGCACAGGTTGTCTCCAGTGATTTAATTTTCTGTTCTAAGTCCAGTACGAGTGCTTTTTCTTTTTTATTCTTTTATGAACAGTAAGGGATTATTTTACCTCGCATGACTGCTTTTGCTGCTTCCCAAAGAACACCTGGGGATATTCCTGGCACATCATTATATTCCAGATATGATTCCCACTCTTTATTAAAGTAGTTAATAAAGTCTTTGTCTTTCAATAGTGATATATTAAATTTCCAGCTCCTAGTTTCCCTTGTAGCTTTCCTATTTACTAGTATAAGAGATACTGGAAGGTGATCGCTAATAGCTTGATTTGAACATATTTCACTGTCTGTGATGTCCCTCACAATAGAGTTACTGGCTAAAGAGAAATCTAGACGCGAATGTGAAGTATGAACTGATGAAAAAAAAAAGTGTATTCCCGAAGAGTTGGGTGAAGAAAACGCCATTCATCGCAAAGACAAATCATTCATGTACTGTTTGAGAGTGTCAGTAGCCTGCCATTTTCGGTGATTCCCCGATGTACTGAGCCTGTCGATTGCATGGTTTAATACCAGGTTGAAGTCCCCTCCTATTATAAAATGTAATGTAAAATATATATTAAATAAATATGATCAATTATGAATTATTTAATTGATATTGATGTATTGGAATCTGAGATCAAATCTCGTTTCATATACACCAGAAAAGTTAATAACACTCGTGGGGCACCAGCTTCTATCTCTAAGAAGCAATTTAATCTTTAATTTCACTTTATACCTGTTTAATCACTCAATAAATTAATTAATAATCAGTCTCAAAAAATTTTTCTTGAATTCGATACCTGTGCTTGAAACAGATTCAGAATGAAATAAATTCTCAACAACTTCTCTCATTTTCACATATTTATTAAACGAATTGATTAACAGACATTGCAGTAATTTCATTAATCATAGAATCAGTCTTGTAAATGATAGATTAACAATGTCAATATTTTCGGAACCAGGGTTAAACTGAGAAACCAATTTCTATCAGTTTGAGTTAACAGATTATGGAAACAACGCAAATTTATGGAGAAAGTTTTCTAATTATATGAAAAGTCCTGGAGTAATCTTAAGAAAATAAAAGTGGAATTTTAACAAAAAGAAGAGTTATGTTAAGGGCTTCTTAATTCGCATCTGATTAGATACACAAATTATAACCGAACCTCAGACGTTTAATTCAGCAGATAAATTAAAGTTGCAGCTCACGTGATTCCTCGCTTGGTGTTTCCCCGTTGATCTGGTCAGTGTTTTTTTTTTTTTTCGTCATCCTCAGCCCAAGATTTCGTGGATGTTAGGGGAAATATCTGCCCGCAGATATTTCAGAGTCCACAGTTCGACCTTTAAAGTCAAGCGGTCGAAGTGGCTGGATTTTGGCTGTATGACCCACAGTAACGTGGATAGGAGCCAAATGGTGCCGACGTTTCTTCAGCGTGTGATGAACAGCTGCGTGTTTTCTCCTTGTAGACAAGCGGCTCCAGAGGTCTTCGAGAATAATTAGATCTAATCAGATCTCAAATTAGAAAAAAGACTTTCAGACTTTAGATAAAATAATAGCTTCTGGTGTGTGATTGGTCAAGAAAAATATTATAAAAATAAAGTCAAGATTAAAACTTACATTAAAGTTAAACAAACGGTGGTTTTACAGAAAGTTTAACGAAGAAAAAGTGATAAATAAAAATTGGAGTTTAACTCCGATTAAGAATTGAGCTCAAAGAAATAGGAATTCCTAGGCATTTAAGAGAAAAAGAAAAAAAACATTAAAATAGAAAGTTACATAAACAAATTACGAGTTATCTGCTCTGTGTTCAGAAAAGCGACACGTGGTAGAAGTCTGTTCAGACGGTCCTTTGTTCTTTCTTGCTGTGTGTAGACAATAGACAAAAGAGAAAGACGAACGGAGGTGAATCCAAGAGAGGGCCGAAAGAGAAAAGAGTCAAAAGAGAGAAGCAGGGGGTCTCCCCCCTTTTATAAGCTCTATTGAGCTTTCGCGGGCTTCCGGGTTGACCGGAATCTCAGCCAATGAGCGTCCTTCGTGGGCGGGCTTGATGAACTTTTAGTCCAATAACAGGCCTCGTCTGCGAGAGACCAATAGGATGAAGAAGCTGTGAAATGGGACATCGGTCCACATGAATACACACAATTTTAAATACATTGGAATATGCTTTTACACACTTATGTATAACTAAACTAACCTTAATGTATCTTATAAGCAGTCTAAATCAACATGCAGGAATAAACATTCATTTAAACATTTTTTAACATGCATATATATATAAAATCACAGATTAATGCATTTCACACATATTATTGATTTTCCACATTAAAAACATCAGAGTCTATTTGCTTTTCATAGTCCTGAAAAGAAAAGAAGGTTTAGAATTGAGTTTGTAATAATGTACTTTAAAGTTCACTGGTTAAATCCAGCATGCCCCAAAGTTTAAGGAAATTAACTGAGTTGTGGATCTGTGTTTATGGGGGCAATAAAACCAAAGCCGGACATAGGTGGAATTCCTTAGGCTGGTTTTAACAAAGAAATGGGACTTCAGCTGTGGCCTGGAGAAAATCCGTTCTTGACCGTCTTACTCCTGGGTGAAACAAAATGTCTTTAAGCAGAAGAATAATTATTGCTGAGCCAAAGTGAGATGATGCTACAAAAGTGTAGTGTCCAAGTGCTCAGAAAGAGAAGTGAAAAAAGTGTGAAAATAGGATGGGTCGTCAACATTTGGGCCATAAACGTTTGCAATACATAGATCCAAATTTGGACTGAGATTTTTAGTATTATAAATCTACCTTCCGGATCTGTTATGGTGTTATTCACAACAAAGCGTATTCTTCTGTTTACCAGTATAGCTACCCCCCTTTGTTTAGAATTAAAGCCGGCTGAGTACATGTGGGGGAACTCCGGGGAGGTGAGCGCATCTGTAGACGACTTAGAGACATGTGTCTCCTGCAATAAGACAAAGTCTGCCTGTAGATCATTCAGTCGATTAAAAACATTTAGCCTCTTCTCCCTTGTTCCAATTCCACGTATGTTTCACGTGACAAACTTAAATGTGGACATGTTTTCACTAAATGGTTGTGTGCTAAAGACTAACTAAATGTGCCTATGTGATTATATGCCTGTAATGTATGCATATATGTGTATATACTGTATATGTGTTGTGTAAAGTATACATCTACACATATATAATTGGGTGTGCGCGCATGATGTCTCTGTGCCATTTGCCTGCAATTGCAAGAAAATGGGGTGCATGTATTTCAAGTTATTTCCTATAAACCAGAAGTATGAGAAAAAACAGACATAAAGGTTAGTAAGTGGTGAAAAAATGCAGATAACATACAACAATGACCTAAGAACTTAAAAAAATTAACTACAACAGACAAACAACAACCTCAACAACAAAGAAATAAACATTTTGACAAATGTTAACAAATTAAACTAAGATCGAGTAAGAGTAAGAGACCTGCGCACAATCGCACTCTTTTTCCACCTGTAGCAAAAAAATAAAAATAAATAAATAAATAAATAAAAATAACTCAACAAAAAACAAAATAGGCTCTAGAATAACCAGGGCATTATAGTTTCATCCATAAACAGCTTGCCATCTATATAAAGTCTATCCACAGAAACAATAGCTCGTTTACCTTCTTGGATGTTTTGTTTGCTAATGGGGAAAAGCTTCCTTCTCCTTTCCAAGATTTCCTGTGGAAATTGATCATTTAGACCATAAGTGGTGTTTTTAAGCTGTCTGCCCTTCCTCTGTACCAAAATTTTTTTGCTTAAAATGCTCAAATTTGGCAACAATTGGTCCGGGACGTTTATTCTGGGAATTTTTTGCCCAATTCAGTGGACTCGATGGAAGGTAATTGAATTTGTGACTTCGGGGGATAGTTTTAGTTGTGATGAGATAAATTCATGGACCAGCTGTTCTGGATTTTCATTGTTTTTTTCAACAACTCCAGAAAAAACAAGGTTATCTCTCATGCTGCGTGACTGCAAACTGAGCACTGTTTCCTTCATTTTTTGGTTTTCTCCCTCAACAACGCCAAGCCGTGTGGTTAGTGTGTTTACTGACTTTTTCAGGCTGTTATTTTCCTCTGCAAGAGAGACGAGCTGTGTTTGACTGAACTCTAAACTCTACCGCAAACTCTGGAACTCTTGATGAAGGAGCTTGACCAGCGCCAGTCTACCATCCATGCTGGTAAGTTTATTCTCAATGGAGAAAAGGATGTCACTAACCTCGGTGCCCTGCTGTGATTTCTTGGGCATTATTTTTGGCGAATCTGCGGGTCTCGGTCGGTTAGACTGAGAAGCAGCAGCGGAACACACACTGGCCTGCTCCATGACACAGCAATGGTAATAGAACTCGTCGATGTAGTTCTCTAGTTCCTCCAGCTCTATACGAAAAAAAGAAAGATAGACACAGACAATTAGTGATTGAATTAATTACAAAAAAAGAAAAAAAAATTACCTGTGGACAAGTTTGTTTTTAAGCTCGGTCGACAGCAGTCGCCGTTTGGATTATTGCGCATATTGTCTCGAAACGTCTTGCAATCACAGCATCGGTCCCTGACTGCAGAAAAATTCTAATGTAAAAGCAGTGCTTTGAAATTAAAGGCCTCGGACAGTGACATTTTTTTATTGAACCAATCAACTGATTGTATGAAAATATTCCATTCTGCCTATTCCCGCGATTTAATATGTGTCACCAGCCTCCATAAATGACCTTATTTGGTCATAGCCCAGCCTTCACTTAGTGAGGCTGCAGTACCGCCATCTCTCGATAGGTGCAGGCATTAGTGACGTCACACCAGGAATACAAAGAAAATGGCAGAACGAGAGCAAAGTGATTCGGACAGTGATTATTTTGTCGAGTTTGACGACGTCAATATAAATGATGAGATTGAAAATGAAGAATCGGATGATGAAGAAGTTTTGGGTGGTGCTGAGGGGGGTATTCAGCCTTATTTGTTCGAGCCAGAGGGAGAGGAGGAAGACGAAACAGAGACGGGAACAGACCAAGTTGACAACGATCGGCTCGAAGATTTATCTTGGTAAAAGATGCTTAGAAATATTTTTTTTGGCGACATGCATGGTCACACACTTAATTTTCAAACTAAAACTACCAATCGGTCACTCGCTGCCTTATTTGGCGACTTAGAAACATTTTCATTCGAAATAAATGGATAATCTATTTGAGCGATAATATGTGTACTTTACGAGTTTGTCATGACATGTTGTTAATCATCATCATGTTAATACTTGTCTCTAAAGCTACAGAATTCCATAAGAGAATGATGGATCATGTTTAAGAATTATTGTGATTCATTATTGTTTTACTATAAGTTTTCTTTCCAGTCAAAATTTTTTACATTCTTTCAATTTTTTCTAATCAAACTTCATAGACCAATTTACATAGCACTCCCACAAGCCATTAGTTTATTATAAGCATCTGATTATACCATTTTTTTGTACAGGTGCACTTGTGAGAAATGTAACGTTGTGCCAAAATCAAGTGAATGTCGGTGCTGCCAGGAGATATTGAAGGTGAAGGAGAAAATAGAAGAACTGAAGGGCTGTGGATACACCAATGATAATCTACCAAAGTGTGTCACTGATCACCCAGGTTTTCGTTATGTCTGTCTTGACATCTGGGTTTTACAGACAGCTTATCTGGCCTACAGACAGCAATATGGTGATCATGACGCAAGTCAGCACGAGTGAGTTTATAAACTATTTATTCATGTGATTTACTTTTCCAGATGAATTATGAACAAATAATTCAATACATTCAATAATCAATGCAAATGATAAATTTAATAATGAAACCCCATATTTTTCAGGCGATACAGATACATAGCCTACAGGCAACTGGTACGGTGGTGCTGGGGATTTCTTGGGAAAGAAGTGAGGGTTCTGTTGCCTGCCTGTGCGATGAGCCTCATCAGAGAAACATTCCCATCTGATCAATACAAGGGATTTTGCCTACCAAGATTAGATTTGTGAACAATGATATGTAAATAAAGTTTGTTAAAATCATATATTTGTATGAATGTTTGAAAACACAGCAGAAATATACAAAGAAATACAAAAATCAATGGAGTATCACTACAGATTAAGAAAATAACTAGTTTCCAGATATAGCAATTATTATATTCCACTAAATAACATTTCACAGTTATAATGGGCACCATTTTATGGTGGAAAATTTGGGTTCCATTTTTAAAAGCACATTTCTCTTACAATCTTAGGCTTATATTTGTTTTTCTTATACCATCGCACCCGTAGACAACACAACGCCAAACCATATTAATTTGATTCCTGAAATCCTAATCTTCGGAAATAATTTATTTGTAATACACAAGTATTCTGAGAAATATCCGTAATCGCCGATTTTAAAACGTAAACAACAAGTGTTGCATGAAGCAAAACACAGCAATGGCCGCCGACCGTGTGCATGTGTTTGCCTGGGGTGACGTCACACAGTCAGTGGCCATCTTAGCCGCTGATCGCTTGGCTGGGTCCGCCAGCTCTCAACGACAGCATACTTCAAGAGCGCATTGTCACCTTATGCGACATTCGTTGACACCAAAACGTGCGGTTCGCCTTAGCTCGTCTCAGACGACAATTTGAGATATGAATTAGCGATATTGAATTTTCGTCTGTCCGACGCCTTTAATAATTAAAAGGGTACAAAGAGCACCTACTTAAAAACTTGAGTAATGACTTCAGTCTTGAAGGTTTGAGGTTTTTCTCCAAAATTTAGAACAGTTTTCTTGTAGTTTTCTACTTTTCTCTGTAAATTTATCTAAATTTCCAACCATTTCCCCCAAATTTGTAATTTTTTCTTGTAACATTATGACTTTTCTTGTACATGTGAGACTATTATAAATTTGTGGATTATTTTGTGGCTAATGTTTATCTTTTTTAATCCAATCCAACTTTATTTATAAATCTCTTTAAAAGTGACAGTTGACACAATGTGCTGTACATCAATAAATAAAATATAAAAACAATAAATACAGCTAAAGTTCAAAACAGCACAAACAAAACAATCATCATACAATAGAGACAATAAGAACAAATAAAATCAATGTCTCAAACTGGGTCAAAAGCCAGAGAATAAAAATGGGTTTTAACCCCTTGCACTCTGGTCAATTTCCCTAAAAACGCCTATAAATAACATACCCAAAGTAAATCAAAAGCTGTTCTTCAACTCTTTGCAGCATCTTCATGGGGTTGGTCTAATTTAAAAGAAAACACTTTGAATTTTTTTGGCAAAACAGTCATAATCTCTCTAAGTGCTCCTGCCACTGAGTAACAGTCATCTAAACATACCGAATCTGAAGAAAATAAATTTCGCCTGGGTGTTTTTTTTTAGATACAAATGCTTGCAAATAACACACAACTGTCAGACACGGGCTGGAAAATGCAACAGAAATGTAGAACCAAGTGTTATCCAGCTGAGGTCAAAATTTTGTAACAATACCACAAAAAATGAATATATTACACAGCTTTTTTCTCAGGTTGTTCCCAGGCGTTTTTGAACTGTGCTAAATTGTGCCAAATGGCACAGTTTGGAAAAACGTCTGTAACTTTTGAATGCTGAAAGATAGAAGCTTGATCTTGGGCTCTAATGAAAGGTGACACTCAGGGCTGTGTGTGTGTGTGTGTGTGGGGGGGGTGGTTGGTTATTCATTCATGAATGAACAAACAAGGCCCCCCCCCACACAAAGAAACATGCCCCGTAAAAAATGTGTGGCCTTTTTTTTTTTTTTTTTTTTTTTTTTTTACAAGAAAAAATAACCTACAGTGCAGTAAAAATTATACTAAAATATCTGCAATGTAGCGGATAACAACTCCCCCCCCCCCACCCGCTACAGAGGAGCTCGGCGCACAAAAAACGGTCCGTCAAGTGGCCATGACGCACCGTTGTAATTACTGATCGGTCAAAAGTCATTTTTATTACTATTTTCATTGATAAAGAATAATTTAGTTTATAACACTTACCTGTCCACAACAGCAGTGTCGTTGGCGAACATCTGTTCCTCATTGTTAGACGAACAGGATGCTGGTCCACTTGTTACGACTCGTGATTCTGGTCACGTGACCTCGTCAAACCATCTCCTCCATGACTGCAGTTTTTGTGAACGATTTTTCAAAACAAATAAGAACAGTAGTAATAAAAAAGACTAGCTAACACTACCATTACACAGGTCTGAATGTGTGTCACCCAGCAGCTTATTGACAAAACAGATTTTACGCACGCGGCGCACGTGTGCACACTTCTCTGCTTCAATTGGCTCGTTGTATTTACGGTCGTTGGTAGGCAGGTCCTTGCTAGATTTTCAGTCATTGGTTCTTCAAGGTTTCAGAAACCCAATTCAAGACTCTTATTAGTCGAATGAGAAGTCAATTAAATCTAAACCAATCAAAACACTCCTTTGGCTTTCTGTTTGCCGGCTGTGTCTGTACTGGAAGAACGGAAATGCAGGGTTTTTTTTTTGTTGTTTTTTTTCCAGTGCGGCACTGAGACTCACAATGCTCTCTGGGGCGCACTGAGACACACAATGCGCTCTGAGGCACACTAGGACGCACAGACGTGACCGCCCATGGTATCCCGGAGTGCAGGAGGTTAAGAAGAAGTTTAAAACTGGACAGTGAAGAGGCCTGTCTGATAGACAAAGGCAGATTATTTAAAAAAGTGCTGTGCACTAAAAGTGCAGAATGTGGCAAATTTTTTACTTTTTTCCTCAGACAGTTTAAACTTTTGACCATAATTTTGTAGAGCCAGAACAGAACAATAACTCTGAATTCAAAGAAACATAATTTTTAAAATTATATTTAAAGAAATACGTTAACTTAAATGACCAAATATGCAGTTATTTCTGTTATAATATTTCTACGTATTTATCTTCTTTTTTTTTCCTTTTTTTTTTTAAATCTCCTCACCAACCAGACAGCAGGAAAAACCTCCCTTATTTTGAAATCCAAATGTTGGCACGTTTAGTTTGTCTGAAGGCTGTTGATGAATTAAAGTCATTTGACTTCGTTAATTTCGGTCATCTTAACTTGCCAGGTACATAATAATGAACATAAATTATTAGTTGATATTGCAGTAGCTGGTGAAGTAAATCCTCAGTGATTCATCAGTCACTCTTGCCTTTCCTTGCAATGAAGCCTAACCAGACCTGTTAGCTAAGCCTCTCCTCATTGTTGTTCCGGTTACCAGCGGGTTAAAACCACCAGAAATGCCTCCACTGCTTATCTCTTGTCCTTTTTTCCGTGTTTAAAGTACTTTAATAAGCTCATGCTTCTTTTGGACAGCAAAGCTAGAGAGATACGCTCTGCCTGAGGAAACGGTCACACGGGCACCGGGTGGGCGGGGCGCTTCCACGCGGATGACAGTCATGCACGTTGTTCATTTGCACGCTTGAGGAGTGTTGGTTCATATTTAATTTTTCTTAAATTAATATATTATAGGCACAGCTGCATACTTCCTTGGGGAGGCAGGACGCCACACAGAAATGTTACCAGAGGAAACCCTGGTAATGGAGTTGGATGTCTCGATTACTTTGGAAGATGTGTGTAAAGGGTGACATGGATACAAAAGTCTAGAGAAACCTTCAGCTTTAGACAGAAGAATTCGGCCCAGTAGAGAGAGGTCTCTTGTTAAGCCAGTGATTTAACAATTTCTGAACATCTCTAGTTTTATTTATTTAGCGAATGCAAAGTCCTTAAGCCAAGCAGTTGCCTCCTGGTTTGCTGTATGGAGGGTGTGTAGTGGGGGGCAATGGATCAGCGTTCTCGTCGCGCCCTCCGCCAGTACCCGGGCTCGCCTGGGGAAGCTAATGATCCTACCAGCAGACTAAATTCGAAGAGACGACGCCTCTGTGCCAAGTCAAAGAAGAATCCTAGTCACAGTCCTAAAGCCGAAAGCAAACAGCCCCAAGAGCACTTTGTGGTAGGATCGGCCCTTCGCATATTACAACATCTCTAGTTCTGGGAACAATATTTGAATCATTTCTTTTAGTTGTATCTTTTGTAATGATAATCACCTCTACCAAGGAGCTAATGTAATTAGGGTGGTCTGCTTGTTTTTTTTTCCACAATATCTTTATTGAACCTTTTTTTTTTTTAACAAACATGATACAAACAAACACTAACACTAAAGTACTACAAAAAAAAAAAAAAAAAATGCCCTAAAAACACCAACAACCACCAACAAAATCAAGTCTTCAACAATGCTCCTCTGTTTAGTCTAGACAATCCAATACATTAGTATACATATTATGTTCACCAGTTTGGAATTTACAAGGTCCACACACATCATTCACCTTCTTCTTCAAGAGTTATGTTTAATTTTTTTACATAATCAATAAAAGGTCTCCATATATTCTCAAACACAATTTCCTTTGATTTCAGTATATATGTTATTCTTTCTAATGGAAGGTTTGTTAACATCTGTCTTAACCACTGAGTCACATCTGGTCTATGAGTCTTTTTCCATAATAGTGCAATACATTTTTTGGCATTAAGCAAACTGAGGTCTATGAATGTTCTTTCACTTTTATTGAAATTATGCTTTTTTGGGTACAGTCCCAACAAAAACAGTTTAGGATTCAATATGATTTGTTTTGAGATTATTTTTTCAATTGTTACCCTCACCTCCTCCCAAAACATTCTTATTAATCTACATTCCCATAAACAATGAAAATAGGGTTCCTTTACTTTCCATGCATTTTGTGCATGTATCCGGTATATTTTTGTTATATCTATTTAACTCCTCCGGTGTAACATACATCCGCATTAACCATTTGAAATGTATCAGTTTAAGGCGTGCATTTATTGATTTGGTTTGAGCTTCTGTACAAGCCAATTCCCATTGTTCCTCTGAAATTTCAATTTGCAGATCTTCTTTCCAGTAGTTTAATCTTTTCAGTGAATTTTCACTTGAAGATAGTGTCAATGAGTTATAAAACTCTGAAATAATACCCTTTCTTTTACTATCTTTCATCATCATTTTTTCCAAGGATGAATAAATAGGTCGAGTGAGAGCTTTATTTTAATTTGATCGAATAAAGTTTCTAAGTTGAAGATATTTAAAAAAATGTGTTCTATTGAGATTAAATTTGATCCTCAGCTCTTCAAAAGACATTATGTTGTCTGCACATGGCAAATATAAATCCTGAATCTTTTGTATCCCTTTTAAATTCCATACTTTAAATACAGCGTCCGCTCTCCCTGGTTTAAAATATTGATTACCCCATATTGGACTAAATTGTGACAATAACTGTGGTTCTTTTAAATAGTTTTTAGCTTCACACCATATTTTGATCATATGCTTTACAAATGGATTTTTAACTTGTTTTTGTAATTTTTTTGCCGAATCTGAGTATATGAATATGGGAAGAGGTAAAGGTAAATTGTATGATTCCATTTCAGTCCAGTGAGGGAGATCATTTGATGAAAAATAATATGTCATAGACCTCAGTTGTGCCGACCAATAATACAACATAAAATTTGGACATTTCAGACCTCCACGATCAAATGGTAAATATAATAAAGACAAACGTAATCTAGCCCTCCTGTTGTTCCATATAAATTCCACTAACTTTTTTTTTATTCTTGAGAATAGATCTAAAGGTGGTGATAAGGGAATGTATTGAAATAAATAAAGTATTTTAGGTAAAATATTACTTTTAAGTATATTGATTCTCCCGATCATCGACATTGGTAGTGACATCCATCTCTGAGTTAACTCATTGATATCTGACATTAAGGCTTCATAGTTGACACTGGCGACTGATTCTAGCTTAGGCATAATTTGGATTCCTAAATATTTAAACTGATTTACAACATTGAATTGATTTACCTCAGGGGCTGGGTAATTTCTCTGGGTCTCATTTAGCATTAATATTGAAGATTTAGTTTTATTTATTTTATATCCTGATATTTCCCCAAAATTCTTTATTAAATTCAACAAGGTTGGAATTGATTTTTTTAGATTCGACATAAACAAAATTATATCATCGGCGTACAGGGAGATTTTATGTTCTGTTGGTCCAACTTTAATTCCATATATTTGTGAATGTAAACGTATCGCTATCGCTAAAGGTTCAATTGCCATAGTAAACAGTAAAGGTGAAAGTGGACAGCCTTGTCGACATCCTCTATTGATTTTTATTGGTTTTGAAATATTGTTATTTGTTAGGATTTCTGCTGTAGCATTATTGTATATTATTTGAACCCATTTTATGAAATTATTTCCAAGTCCAAACCTTTGTAGGACTTCAAAAAGAAAGGGCCATTCAACTCTATCAAAGGCCTTTTCGGCGTCCAATGATAGGAGAGCTGTATCCGGTGCTTCTTTATTAAAATAAATAATATTAAATAGTCTTCTTACATTATGGAAGCCTTGTCTACCCTTTATAAAGCCATTCTGATCTCGATTAATAATATTTGGTAAAATTTCTTGTATTCGTCTTGCTAAAATTTTACAGATTATCTTAAGGTCGGCGTTTAATAGGCTTATTGGTCTCATATTTTCACATTTATTAGAGGGCTTACCTGGTTTTGGCAGCAGTATAATTAAGGCATTATTTATGTATGATGGTAAATTATTATTTTGAAATGCTTCTAAAACCATTTCCAAAAAAGGTTTTATTAATTTATTCTTAAATTTTTTATAAAGGTCAACTGGAAGACCATCTGGTCCTGCACTTTTTCCTGATTTCATATTATCAATGGCTAGCCCAACTTCTTCTTGACTAATTTTAGACTCCAATATCTCCCTGTTTTCATTTGGAATACACGGTATAGATAGTTCGTTCAAAAACCCATTTAGTTTTGTTAAATCAGGTTCATTTTTGGTATCATATAATTTTTCATAGTAATCTCTAAAGGCTCTATTAATTTCTAAAGGATCTATAACTACCTGTCCGTTACTTATAATACTGGTAATTGGTGTTTTAATTTCCAATTGTTTAATCTGCCATGCTAATAATTTTCCTGATTTTTCATCTTGTTCATAAAAAGATTGTTTCAATCTTAGAAGACTCGAGGCAGCTCTATTCGCTGATTTTTTGTCGTATTCAGCTCTCAAAATCAGTAATTCATTCTCCAACCTTGGGTCACTTCCTGCATACACTTTTTCCTGAAGACTTTTTATTTTATGTTCCAATTTAGCTCTCTCCTCTCGAGTCTTCTTAGATTTTGATCCTGTATAACTAATAATATGTCCCCTAATAAAAGCTTTGAAAGCCTCCCACTTTACACATGCTGATGTTTGTGTAGTATTGATGTCAAAGAACTCGTCTATCTGTTTTTCTATATACTTGACAAATTCCTCATCCTGAAGCCATTTATGCTGAAATTGCCATCTACCTGATTCCTTTGTCAATTTTTTTATCTACATATATTAGACAACAGGGTGCATGATCAGAAATCACGATGTTATCATAAAAGCAGTTTTGAATCTTGGACCTTAATTCTGTGGAAATCAAAAAATAATCAATACGTGAGAATGTCTTGTAGGTACTGGAATAACAAGAATAGGCTTTAACTTGTGGTTTCATTTCTCTCCATATATCTAACAATCTCAATTCTTTCATAAAATGATTAATAGTCATCCTACATCCAATGTGCGTACAATCCAGTCCTGTTGATCTATCCACACCTGGATTCAATGTACAATTAAAATCCCCTGCTATTATATGTTGCCCTGTAAGTGATGATAAGATGAGAAATAAATTAGCAAAGAACTTCTGATCATCTATATTGGGACCATATAAGTTCACAAGATTTATATTTTCTAATAGCAAAGAACCTTGAATGATTACATATCTTCCAAATTTGTCTCCAATTACATTTTTCACCTGAAAAGGAACTGATTTATGTATGAGAGTCATAACTCCCCTGGCTCGGGATGAAAATGAAGAGGTGAATACACTTCCCTGCCATCTACTCCTAATTCTTTTAACATCCTCCTCTATCAGATGAGTTTCTTGTAAAAACACAATTCTTGAACCCATGTCCTTTATTTTATTCATAACTTGTTTAAGTTTTTTTAAATTTTGTAGACCTCTGCAATTCCATGAAGTTAAATTAAGATTAACACTTTGGTCCATGATCAATAGAGAGTTTGGGATTACCTTGCAGTGTAAACATGCTCATACAGAGAAGCAAAAACATGAGTGGTTGAACATTCATCCTACAAACTACACACAAACAAATTTCCCCTTCCCACACTTGTGGCAAACCCCCCAAAATCAAAAGAAAAATTCTGTCTCCCGATATAGCCATCGACCGTTCCACACCCACGGGGAACAGCCTAAGCCACTCCTTCTTCATCCTCCCAATCACCCTAACTCTACTGCTTTTAATGACGTAACATTAACTCTCCTCTGTAGTTTTCCAACTTAACTCCAAAATTTTTAACAACTTTGTACATCAGTTTTTTTTTTGTTTGTTTTGTTTTTGTTTTGTTTTTTTAATATATAATACAATCTATATTTTGTAAACTTACTATTTACTTCAAGTCAGTCAGATGCCTGTGCAAATGCTTAATTATTCTACCTTATATTTTGTTCATGCTTAGCTCCCACCAGTCTCTTCTTCTTCTTTGATCTTCTTGATGAACTCCTGCCCCTCCTCTGGGGTCTTGAAGATGTGGGTTCTGCCCTCATACGTGGTCAGCAGTCTCGCAGGATAGATTACACCATGACGAATCCCAAGGTTGCGCAGCTCCTTACGTATGGGATCAAACTGCTTCCTCAATTGCTGGATTCCTGTGGCCAAATCTGGGTAGAACCGCACCTGCTGGTCCTGGTGTTTAATCTCTCCTTTAGCACGTGCAGCATTGAAGATCTTCATCCTGTCTCTGTTGCTAAGAAACTTCATAATTAAGGTCCTCGGCGGTCCCTTATCTCTCCGTGGGCCAATACGATGTGCTTTTTCCAGAACCACTGCTGATTGCAACTCCTCGCTGCCCAGCACCTCCGGAATCCACTTTTCCAGAAAGGAACATACGTCCCGACCTTCTGATTCCTCTGGAAGACCCACCAGCCTCAAATTATTCTGTCTCGACCGAGATTCCAAATCCAAAATATTATCTTCCAGAGATTTATTTTTTTTTTCCAAAGTGCGCACCTTTAATTGAAGACGGGTGACGTCATCTTCAGCACTAGCGAGACGGAGCTCCATCTGCGCCGTTCGTTCTACACAGTCACCCAATTCCTTTCTTATTCCTTCCAACGCTGTCATAATCCCATCAAATCTAGAGGAAAAGTCCGCTCTCATTGAACTCATGGCAGCCATCAGCGCATCTGCGCCATTCCCCGCAGACATCGCACCGCCGCCAGCCTCCTCCGCCATATATGGAGTTTTGTTTGCTGCGTCACAGACCTGAAAGTCCGTTAATTTGGACTGTTTCGGCGGCTCGCTTTTTCCTTTTCCTGGTTTTCCAGCCTTAGGCTTCGCCGACATATCCTCGCCCAAATGCTGGGATACGTTCTGTCCCAAATGAGAGAGTTATTTGCCGATTTTTTTTCTCCAGGAGCAGAGCAGAGCGAGACACGTCCGTCCTACGTGGCAGCCGTAACCGGAAGTCGGGTGGTCTGCTTGTTAATATGATTATATAAATCTGTGCAGTAGTTTTTGCATAGAGTGATGATATGATCTTTCGACAAGGAGTGATGATGTAGAGTGAAGTACGTGGTGGTAATGCACCCATAAGCTGGTTGCCAACCGCCAATCAAATCTAAAAGAATTCTTCTTCTTTTAGATTTGATTGGATTTTTATGAAATTTTCACCAGAGGTGGTTCTTAGCCTAGAGAGGAACCCATTCCATTTTAGTCATGATCCAAGAATGCATACCTCTGCCAGTGTCATGAATTGCCCCTCGAGGCAGGAATGAAGATGCACACGCTAAACTGTAGTTGTGAGATTTATTGAAGGGAACAAAAATTCCAAACAGTGCGCAAAACACAAAAATTCCAGAAGTGCCCAAAATAACTTACAGGCAGAGAAGGTGAGATTAATCAGGAAATTGCACCAGAACGGGGAATGGGTTCTGATGCACAGTGACAGAAAGCAGAAGTTCCAACAATGAATGACAGAAACAAGGAACTTAAATAGGACATGGAGTCAATAAACATAACTGGATGCAGGTGTGGATCACTTGAGCGGGCAAGGGGTAACAAAGATTACAATAGAGATCAGCTGGGAGTAATGAGAGGGGAAGACGGGACTGACAGCTGACAGGAGCACCGCCCACAACAGAGCAAAAAACCCAGAAGTGCCATTGACAGCAGCAGCAGCCCCGGAGAGGGAGAAAAAAGACACAACAGAATACAATTATGATATGATGGCAAATAAAGACAAGTACCTGAAATATGTAAGTAACAAAACGATAATGAACGTAAACAGGAAAATAAATCATACTAAGAAACAATACAGAATATGAGAAAATCAAACAAAGATAAAATAACAGGAATAAGAAAACAACCCCACCCTGGGCGGGAGGAGAGGGACCCAGGCACGGAGGGAACGAAATAAATCAGAAAATAATTAAAACTCTTAGAATTCACACCCCAATAAAACCCAGACTAAGAGGATACAAAAAAACGAAAACCCTGCTCAGGATCCACACCCACGCAGAACCAAGGCATTAGACCCCCTGGACTAGAGAGCTTGACAGGTCAGAAGGCTGGCTAAAGTCCCACTCCTGGCAGACGGCATAATGGTAAGAATCAGGCGGCCTCCCGGAGAATGTGGGCCACCAAACCCAATGGCAGAGGTTGTCAGGTGGTCTGCCAGAGTTCTTTAACCACCTAAACAGGAAAGATGGTCCAGGGGGTGGCTGCCCAACAGGGACAACCAGCAATGAAGAGGAGGGAGGAGCAGAGGAACCCACGAGGATGTCAGGCGGAGGAGGAGGAACTACGACAGCCTCGGGCAGAGGAGGGGTAACCACCACGGCCCCGGGCAGAGGAGAGGGGACCACAATGCCCTTGGACTGGCCAACAGCACCCTCAGTGGTTCCGGACTGGGACATCACAGCACCTGCGGTGGCTCCGGGCTGGAGCAAGGCGGCACTCGCGGTGGCTCCGGGCTGGCGCACGGCAGCACCCGCGATGGCTCGGGGCTGGGCCAGAGCGTAATGCCCACAGCAGACCCAAGGTTGAGCGCAGCATCCACGTTGGTTTAAGGCTTGGGTGCACCACTCATGACAGACCCCGACTGGAGCACAACACCCATGGAGATCCGTACTGAGGAGGAGCTGTACTCACGTAGGTGCCGGGCTGTGACGGAGCACACGTGATGACCTCAACTAGCTTGGAAGCAGCACCCTCTGAGGCCCCGGCCTTCAACAGAGCACCCACGAAGACCTCGTCTGGAGGGGGAGCAGTACTCACAGATGCCCCCGGCTGGGACGGAGCACCTGTAGTGACCTCTGTAGGAGGAGCTGAGCCCATGAAAACCTCAGGCGGTGAGCCCGAATGCACGGAGACCTCAGGCAAAGTTGGATGAGTCTCAGTGACCCTGGGGAAAGGCTCGGAGGGACAGAGACACAGGGTCAGGGTCAACGGCGGCAGTGGAGCCCAGCAAGGTGAGCTCAGAGGCAGCTGACGACTGCACTTGGCTCACCCCGCCAAGAGTCAGACAAGATCTCTCCAACATAGAGAAAACGAAAACAAAGGAGAGCACTTGCCTTCGCTCAAGCTCCACCACCGTCCAGGACTCCGTCGACCCAAGTGGCGACGTCTCAGGCCCAGCCCTCTGGAGGTCCAGCTCTGACTCTACTGTGGCGGCCCCAGCAGCAGGCATGGGGGTCGATGCAGTCCGGGGACCCCCCCAGCGAAGTGACCCATGTGGGTGGCTTGCCCTGCATGGCGACAGGAGGTTTGCTCCCTGCTGGCGCTGGATCCTTCTCAGCTGAAGCCCGGTGATTCTCAGTTGTCGGCACAGGCTCCAGATCACTGGCAGCGCTCACCCTCCGTCCGGACCATGACTGCGGGGCTGGTACCAGGTCCATCAGGACTGCAGGCCCTTTCAATATCCGGCAGCTCGGTCCTGGGGCCCATGGACATTCGGGGCAACGGACGAGACATGGAGAGAGCAGGTGAAAGGTTTATAGCTGCAGCAGGCGGTGAGGACTCAGAGGACTGCACAGGCTGAGCCTCACCACCGGGAACCAATTCAATTCAACTTTATTTATATGGCACCATTTCACAACAACAGTCATCTCATAACACTTTCAACTGTAGGGGGAACTCCCACAATTACTGAAAGACCCCAGCAATCAAGCGATCTCCTATGGGCAAGCACTTAGCAGCGGTGGAGAGGAAAAACTCCCTTTTAACAGGAAGAAACCTCCAGCAGAACCAGGCTCAGGGAGGGGCAGTCATCTGGTGCGACTGACTGGGGGGGTGAGGGGATAGAGAAGATGAAACGCACAGACATGTAGAGAGCAAACAGCATGATGGGTACTCAATCAAGCAAGATAATTCATGAGTCAATGATGGACAATGAAAAAACACCTGACTGTGGGCATGATGTTTTCTGCTGCAGCTGGTCTACAGTCATCCCTCTCCGTGGCTATGGTGGTCATGGGCCCCTCAGAGGATCATGGCGGAGCCACCCCTGTGGACACGGAGTCGGGGGGAGCAGAAGAAGAAACAGCCGGACCCTCAGCAGTAGAAGGAATCGCCGAGGAGGAAGGAGAAGCAGCAGCAGCAGAGTAAAAGGCTAATGGGACAGCTGGAGAAGAAAAACTGGATAATTCAATTCAATTCAACTTTATTTACACTACCGTTCAAAAGTTTGGGGTCACCCAGACAATTATTCAGTTCCATGAAAAGTTACACTTATTTACCACCATGAGTTGTAAAATGAATAGAAAATATAGTCAAGGCATTGACAAGGTTAGAAATTGGCTGGCGACTTTAATCAGTGCAATCTGAGCCACGATCTCCCCCGCTACAAACAGTTTATTAAATGCCCCACCAGAGGATTAAACACACTGGATCACTGTTACACCACAGTGAAAGACGCATATCGCGCTGTTCCTCGCGCTGCGCTGGGATTATCTGATCACGTGATGGTTCACCTCATTCCCACATACAGACAGAGATTGAAGCTCACTAAACCTGTTGTGAGCACTACGAAGATACGGACCAGTGATGCTGAGGAGAAGCTGGAAACGTGCATGGAAATATCTGACTGGGGCATGCTTAAAGGAGCCACGCATGATCTGGATGAGTACACGGACACTGTGAACTCATATATCCACTTTTGTGAAGAGAACATTCTTCCATCACGCACCAGGGTGAGTTACTCTAATGACAAACCCTGGTTCACAGCTAAGCTCAGACAGATCAGGAAGGAGAAGGAAGCAGCGCTGAAAAGTGGAGACAGGGACTGCTACAGGGAGGTTAAATACCGGTTTAACAGAGAGCTGAAGAGGGCTAAATCTCTATACTCAGAGAGACTCCAGCAGCAGTTCACTGCTAATGATTCGGCTTCCGTGTGGAGAGGACTGAGGCAAATCACCAACTATCGACCTAAGGCTCCTAAAGGTCAGGATGACAAAGCCCTTTGTCAGAGACTGTCCCAACACTATGCCCGTTTTGACACCTCGTCATCTGTGTCCAACTCCCCCCCTCCCTCCAGCTCCACAGCCTCCACATTCCCTACTTCATTTAAGGCACCCCCCCCTCCTCCCCCCCTCCCCTTATCATCAGTGAGCAGGATGTGCTCAAACAGTTCTCCAGACTGAACCCGCACAAGGCCCCCGGCCCAGACGGCGTGTCTCCCTCCACCCTGAGACTCTGTGCGAAACAGCTGGCTCCTGTATTCACAGACATTTTTAACTCCTCCCTTAAGTTATGCCACGTGCCGTCCTGCCTCAAATCCTCCACCATCATCCCTGTCCCCAAGAAGCCACGGATCACTGGACTTAATGACTACAGACCTGTAGCGCTCACCTCTGTAGTCATGAAGTCCTTTGAGCGCCTGGTCCTGTCCCACCTCAAGTCCATCACCACCCCTCTCCTGGACCCGCTGCAGTTTGCCTACCGAGCCAACAGGTCTGTAGACGATGCAGTCAACCTGGCCCTCCACTCCATCCTGCAGCACCTGGACTCCCCGGGAACCTACGCCAGGATCCTGTTTGTGGACTTCAGCTCCGCATTCAACACCATCCGCCCCACTCTGCTCCGGGACAAGCTGTCCCTGCTCAACGTGCCTGACTCCCTCTGCAGGTGGATCATCGACTTCCTGACGGACCGGAGGCAGCATGTGCGGCTGGGAAAGACTGTCTCAGACTATACTAGCATCAGCACCGGATCACCCCAGGGCTGTGTACTTTCCCCCCTACTCTTCTCCCTTTACACCAACTCCTGCACCTCCAGCCACCAGTCTGTCAAGTTGATCAAGTTTGCGGACGACACCACCCTCATCGGGCTCATCTCCAACGGCGACGAGTCCGCCTACAGGAGAGAGGTGGCCCAGCTGGCGTCCTGGTGCGACAATAACAACCTGCAGCTGAACGCTCTGAAGACAGTGGAGATGATTGTAGACTTCAGGAAAGTCACAACCCCTCTGCCCCCCCTCACCCTCTCAGGCTCTCCCATCACCACTGCTGATTCCTTCCGCTTCCTAGGCACTACCATCACCAGGGACCTCAAATGGGAGCTGACCATCAGCTCACTCATCAAAAAAGCCCAGCAGAGGATGTTCTTCCTGCGGCAGCTGAGGAAGCTCAAGCTACCCACCAAGATGTTAGTGCAGTTCTACACAGCCATCATCGAGTCCATCCTCACCACCTCCATAACCGTGTGGTACGCAGGAGCCACTGCCAGGGACAGACTAAGGCTGCAGCGCGTCGTGCGCACTGCTGAGAAGGTGATCGGCTGCAAGCTCCCATCTCTCCAGGATCTGTACATCTCCAGGACCCGGAGGCGTGCTGGCCGGATCATAGCCGATCCCTCACACCCTGGTCACGTACTGTTTGCCCCCCTCCCCTCTGGTAGAAGACTTCGGTCCATCCAGACTAAAACCTCCCGTCACATGAACAGCTTCTTCCCCTCTGCCATTAGACTGCTGAACACTAAGTGACTCTCGTGCACCATGTACAGCAGCTCAACCAGACTCATGTTAATCATCACTGTTTTCTTCCTGCATTACCGACTGCACTATATAGTTCTCCACAGTATCTGCTGCTGGCTAATATATATTTTAACTGTTGACCAGTATCACTTAATCTTATCCTACACTTTATTACATGTATAGTTTATTTCTCTTATCTTATCATGTTTAATGTTGGAGCACTGTACCGAGACAAATTCCTAGTTTGTGTACTACATGAACAATGGCAATAAACCTGATTCTGATTCTGATTCTGATTCTGATTCTGAAATAATGATTTGTATTTGAAATAATAATTTTTTCCTTCAAACTTTGCTTTCGTCAAAGAATCCTCCATTTGTAGCAATTACAGCATTGCAGACCTAACATGGTTGCACAAGGGTTTTCTAATCATCCATTAGCCTTCTGACGCAATGAGCAAACACATTGTACCATTAGAACACCGGAGTGACAGTTGCTGGAAATGGGCCTCTATACACCTATGTACATATTGCACCAAAAACCAGACATTTGCAGCTATAATAGTCATTTACCACATTAGCAATGTATAGAGTTTATTTCTGATTAGTTTAAAGTTATCTTCATTGAAAAAAAGTGCTTTTCTTTCAAAAATAAGGAAATTTCTAAGTGACCCCAAACTTTTGAACGGTAGTGTATATAGCGCCATTTCACAACTACAGTCATCTTCATAGCACTTTCAACTGTAGGGGAAACCCCTAGCCACCAGCAATCAGGTGATCTGTGAGCAAGCGCTTGGCGATGATGGAGAGGAAAAACTCCCTGTTAGCAGAAAGAAACCTCCAGCAGAACCAGGCTCAGGGAGGGGCAGTCATCTGCTGTGACGGGGTGGGGGGATAGAGAAGATGAAAAGAGCAGACATGGAGAGAGCAAACAGCACGATGGGGACTCAATCTATGGGAGAGAACAAACAAATGTTAATGACCAGCAAAAATAAATAAAAATCATTGACAGTGAAGAAAGGAGTGAAGCCCAGTGCAATTATTGGAGGTTCCCCGGCTGTCTAAACCTTATAGCACCATAACTAAGGGATTGTTCAGAAACATGTGATCCCTACCTAATTGTAGGCTATATCAAAAAGGAAGGTTTTAACCCTATACTTAAAAACAGAGATCAAGTCTGACTCCCGTATCCAGATTGGCAGCTGGTTCCACAAGAGAGGAGCTTGATAACTGAAAGCTCTGCCCCCCATTGTACATTTGGAGATTCTAGGTATGACAAGTAATCCAGCATTTTGGGAGCGTAGTTCTCTGTTAGGATAATAGGATAATATCATATCTTTTAAATAAAAAGGGGCCTGATTGTTTAGAGCTTTGAAAGTGAGAAGAGGGATTTTAAACTTAATTCTAAACTCTATGGGAAGCCAGTGAAGGGAGGCCAGAACCGGAGAGATATAATCTCTCTTTCTAGTACCTGTTAAAACTCTTGCTGCAGCATTTTGGATCAACTGAAGACTTTTTAGAGATGTTTTAGGACAACCTGATAATAGAGAGTTGCAGTAATTTAATCTAGAGCTAACAAAAGCGTGTATCAGTTTCTCAGCATCACTCTGAGACAAGATGCTCCTAATCTTGGCAATATTACGCAAATGATAAAAGGCAGTCTTAGAAACGAATTGAATATGTGAATTAAAAAACAGATCTTGATCAAAAATAACTCCAAGGTTCCTCACAGAGCTATTAAGAGAAAGAGTAACCGCATCCAAACTAAAAGTTTGATTTGGAAAGGTATTTCTAAGGTTTTTGGACCAACAAGAATAACTTCAGTTATATCTGAATTTAATAGCAGGAAATTACAAGTCATCCAAGCTTTGATTTCCTTAAGACAGGCATCTAACTTGGCTAATTGATTACTATCATCTGGCTTCATTGACATGTATAATTGTGTGTTATTTGCATAACAATGAAAATGTATACAGTGCTTTCTAATAATGTTGCCTAACGGAAGCATACATAAACTAAGAGTGGTGCCTCGCACATATCCCTGTGGAACTCCATGACTCAGCTTTGAGTTGGAAGAAAACTCATTGTTGACATGAGCAAACTGGAACCGATCAGATAAATAAGATCTAAACCACTGCAACGAAGTTCCATTAAGTCCAACATAGTGTTCTAATCCTTCAAGTAGAATATTATGATCAATAATATCACAAGCTTCACTAAGGTCTAAAAGGACAAGTACAGAAACAAGTCCATTATCAGATGCAATCAGGAAGTCATTAGTGACCTTCACTAAGGCTGTTTCAGTACTATGATGGATTCTAAACCCAGATTGAAACTCTTCAAATAAACCATTACCCTGCAAGTGGTCAAATAATTGTGTAGCAACAACTCTTGCTAAGATTTTTGAAATGAAAGGGAGATTAGAGATTGGTCTATAGTTAGCTGAAACCCCTGGATCCAGCGTTGGCTTTTTGAGTAAGGGTTTAATTACAGCAGTTTTAAAAGCCTTCAGTACATGGCTTAAAGTTAATGAAGAATTGATTATTTGAAGAATAAAGTTACCAGTAAAAAAAAAATATAAAAAAATAAAGTTGCCAGTAAATGGGAAGACTTATTTCAATAACCTGATAGGAATAGGGTCTAAAAGACAAGTTGAAGGCTTGGATGAGGAAACTGTTTTGTCTATTTTGTCTAACTCTAAAAGGTCAGTTGGAATAAACTGATCCGAACAGATGTCAGTCGAAGGAGTTGTAGTAGTTACTGTATTTAAGTTAACGGTGGGAAGAATCTGACTTATTGTATCTGTGATAGATGAAATTTTATTATTGAAAAAGTTCATAAATTCCTGACTAGTAAGCTCGAAGGGAATGCTAGGATTGACAGAGTCCTGACTCATTGTCAGCCTGGCTACAGTGCTGAAAAGAAACCTTGGATTATTCTTGTTCTCTTCTTTTAATGCAGAATAATAACTTGTTCTAGCTTTTCTAAGAGCTTTTTTATAAATTAAAAGATGATTTCGCCAAGCTAAATAGATTTCATCTAAATTAGTGGAGCGCCATTTTCTTTCTAATTGACGAGTCTTCTGTTTTAAGCTACGAGTTTCTGTGTTGAACCAAGGAGTAAGAAATCTCTGATTTGACTTTTTCTTTTTTAAAGGGGCCACCAAGTCTAGAGTCTGATGCAGAGAAGCTGTAACACTATCTACCATGCTATCAATTACAGAAGGAGCAAGCTGTCTATAGCTTATTTCCGTTGTGTTGACACATGGCATTTGTACCCGTAGGTAGATTTGGTTTGCAGTCTGGTGACAAGCCACCGGCTGTTGGTCGCTGCGTGCGCGAGCGCCCTAAACCTACATGTTTTTGGTATGCGGGAGGAAACCGGAGAAATCCCGGAGTAAACCCACGCAACACGGGGAGAACATGCAAACTCCACACAGCTCACTGTTGGTCGGGGGCTGGGATCGAGCCCACGGTCTCATGATCCCCGCGATCCCCCGGCCGAGGGTAAACTGTGCTGCCACAGTGCTAAACCACTGCGCCACCGTGCAGCCCAGAACAGAATCTCAGAAAATTTCACGTCATTCTGGCCAGCCGTGCATGAGTAATAAATAAAACAGTTTTCAGCAATTCTTTTGTTAACCACTATGTGGCGCTATATCTGTTGTCAGGTATTTTGATGTCATTGCGTTCGGGGTGGGACTATTTTCCTTCATGGAAAGTTTTGTGGCTATCGGCCAATTTTTGCCCGAGTTACAGGTGGTTGAAGTTGTAAGGGGAGGAGTCAAACTTCGCCATGGCACCATGGCAACACTTCCTTGTTAGTTATGTGTTTTCCACCCATATTGTACTATATGTGACAGTAACCTAAACCTATGTTCCAAATTTCATGACTCCAGGACGTTCCCACCCCTCCTCATAAGCTCACGGATTGAATGGCGAGGAGGGCGTGTCCATGGTAACATGTTAGATGTCATACTAATGTTGATGTTCAGTTATGATCATGGCTGTGTTCTGATGAATCTCAGAAAATTTCACATCATTCTGCCCAGCTGCATGTGAGTAATAAATAAAACAGTTTTCAGCAATTCTTTTGTTAACCACTATGTTGCGCTATATCAGTTGTCAGGTATTTTGATGTCATTGTGTTTGGGGTGGGACTATTTTCCTTCATGGAAAGTTTTGTGGACATCGGACAATTTTTGCCCGAGTTACAGGTGGTTGGATTTGTAAGGGGAGGAGTCAAACTTCGCCATGGCGCCCTGGCCACGCCTTTTGAGATTTTGACTTAATTTATACAATTTTTAATGGCCAATGCCTGTAGATGCCCCCATTTAAAAATGAGCTCAATTGGATCAGGTCCCTAGGACAAGTGCGTTAAAATGCGAGGTGTGACTTTTTTCCAAATTGGAGGTGGGGCGACTTTGAGGCAAGATTACGGCCTTCCTGTTTGTGGTGGGTATGGGCCACAATAATGTTTTTTGCATGTCTTGAGGTGATTCACACCTCACCCAAATTTTATGTGTCTACGGCAAAGTTTATGGTGTCCAGTCTCCATAGACCTTGTGCGTTTGACCCCACCCACAAAAATGAGGGGTGGGGGGGGAACATATCTTTTCCAGTTTATCGAATTTTTTGCCGTGTTGGAGGGGTTTGCCAAAAAAAAAATCACATTGAGGAAACAATGTGCATAAATTTTGTAACACATTACCCTGCAAGTGGTCAAATAATTGCGTAGCAACAACTCTTGCTAAGATTTTTGAAATGAAAGGGAGATTAGAGATTGGTCTATAGTTAACTGAAACCCCTGGATCCGGCGTTGGCTTTTTGAGTAAGGGTTTAATTACAGCAGTTTTAAAAGCCTGCGGTACATGGCCTAAAGTTAATGAAGAATTGATTATTTGAAGAATAAAGTTACCAGTAAAAATAAAAAATAAAAAAATAAAGTTGCCAGTAAATGGGAAGACTTATTTCAATAACCTGAGAGGAATAGGGTCTAAAAGACAAGTTGAAGGCTTGGATGAGGAAACTGTTTGGTCTATTTTGTCTAACTCTAAAAGGTCAGTTGGAATAAACTGATCCGAACAGATGTCAATCGAAGGAGTTGTAGTAGTTACTGTATTTAAGTTAACGGTGGGAAGAATCTGACTTATTGTATCTGTGATAGATGAAATTTTATTATTGAAAAAAGTTCATAAATTCCTGACTAGTAAGCTCGAAGGGAATGCTAGGATTGACAGAGTCCTGACTCATTGTCAGCCTGGCTACAGTGCTGAAAAGAAACCTTGGATTATTCTTGTTCTCTTCTTTTAATGCAGAATAATAACTCGTTCTAGCTTTTCTAAGAGATTTTTTATAAATTAAAAGATGATTTCGCCAAGCTAAATATATATCATCTAAATTAGTGGAGCGCCATTTTCTTTCTAATTGACCAGTCTTCTGTTTTAAGCTACGAGTTTCTGTGTTGAACCAAGGAGTAAGAAATCTCTGATTTGACTTTTTCTTTTTTAAAGGGGCCACCAAGTCTAGAGTCTGATGCAGAGAAGCTGTAACACTATCTACCATGCTATCAATTACAGAAGGAGCAAGCTGTCTATAGCTTATTTCCGTTGTGTTGACACATGGCATTGAGGAAACAATGTGCATAAATTTTGTAACAACATCATCTGAGAGGCATCAACTGTACTAATATTTTCTCTTGGGAGCCAAATAGTCAGAAATAGTAACATCAAAGGTTAACAGACAATGGTCTGACAGTACAGGGTTATGAGGAGACACTACCAGCTTTTCTATTTCAATGCCGTATGTCAGAACAAGGTCCAACGTATGGTGGAGATAATGGGTAGAATTTCCTACTTTCTGAGAAAACCCCATCGAGTCTAATATTGAATTGAATGCCAAATTAAGGCAATCACTATCTACATCTACATGTATATTAAAGTCCCCTACTGTAATTATTCTATCTGATTTCACCACTAAATCAGCCAAGAATTCGGCAAATTCGGATAAAAACTGTAAGTAGGTTGATGGAGGACGATAAACTATGGCAAATAAAATTGGGTTTAGCCTAAAACTGCTAAAATAACCAATACTGAGGACCAGGCCCTCAAAGGAATTATAATGTGTTTTTTTGCTTTACATTAACTAGTAATTTGGAATGGTAAATTGTTGCTACTCCTCCTCCGCAATCAGAACTTCTGGGATTTTGACAGTTTAAATAACCAGAGGGAATTGATTCATTCAAACCAACATAATTCTCTTGCCCCAATCAAGTCTCTGTAAGGGATATTAAATCAATCTTTTAATCAATTAACATATCATGGACAAGCAGAGACTTGGGAGTTAGAGACCTAATATTTAATAAACCACATTTAATTTTTAAATTATGTGGAGGAACAGAGGCCAAATCATTAAATTTAGAGACTTCATGTTTAATTTGAGTTTTACCAGCTTTTTAATTACTTTGGGATGCTTATACATTCTATTTTTATTTAGTTTGGAGGGAGCAGACAATGATTCTCTGATGTGGAAGACAGGGGCTAAGTTGAGGGGTGGCGGATGAAGAGGAGCTGCAGAGAGGCGTGTAAGACTGCGACTCTGCTTCCTGGTCCCAGCTCTGAGTAGTCAAGGTTTTGGAAATTTGGATAAAAATGATGCCAGATTGTTAGATACATGAGAAGCACCATCCAAAGTGGGATGGACACCGTCTCCTCTAATAAGACCAGGTTTTCCCCAAAATGAGCTCCAACTGTCTATGTAGCCCACATCGTTTGCAGGACACCACACAGACAGCCAGCGGTTGAAGGATGACAAGCGGCTAAACATGTCATCACTGGTCAGATTGGGGAGGGGCCCAGAGAATACTACAGAGGCAGACATTGTTTTGGCAAAGTCACACACCGATTCCACGTTAAGTTTTGAGACTTCCGACTGCCGGAGTCGGACGTCATTAATGTCAGCGTGGATAACAGTTGTGGAGTATTTACAGTTACTTTTAGCCAACATTTTCAAATTTGACTCGATGTCGCCTGCTCTGGCCCCAGGAATGCATTTGACTATGGCCGCTGGAGTCTCTAGGTTCACGTTTCTGACTACAGAGTCGCCAATGATCAGAGTTTTTTCCTCAGCTGGTGTGTCGCTGAGCGGGGAAAAGCAATTAGAAACATGAACAGGATGGTGGTTAACCGGGGCGTTGCGGCTAGACTTCCTTCTCACCATCACCCACCCAGTCTCCTTGCTGCTGAGGATGACCGGAGGACCACTAGCAGGCCGCCCTAAGCTAGGGAGCTCCGCTGCAGTTAGGGGACGTCCGTCATTATTAACTGGCGCAGACAGTGTTTCAATACAGCGGAGCCGTGATTCCAAATCAGACAACCTCGCCTCGAGCGCCTCAAAAAGACAACACTTATTACATTTACCATGATCACTAAAAGAGGCAGAGGTGTAGCTAAACATAGAGTGCACACCAGAGGAAAAGCGGAAGGAGAGCTAGTAGCCGTAGCTAGTGGCTAACCCGAAGCTAGCAAAAACACTGATGAAAGGTGAACAGAAGGCTAAAGAGGGTGATTAGATGACACTGAGTGCGCACACAGGTGCAAGAGGCTTGATAAACAGAAGTGAGAGCTAACGGTAGATGGAAAAAAGTGATTAAAATACAGTTAACGGCAAAATCATCGGGAGAATGAGGAGGAGAATGAGGAGAGCAAACCACAGACAGCCAGCAACACAGCAAGTGATGATACGTTACCACAGGAATGTCCCACACTGACTGATAAAGGGACTGCTGTTGGAATTTTCAACCTCGGCAAAGGGGAAACTGCTGCCTGAGAGGCGGGGGTATTCCTCTGGCAGTCTGGAGCTGGGTGGCGGCATCTTGGAGTCGATGGAGCAGGATTGGGCGAACTGGAGGTGGAGTAGGGTGTCTGTCACAGAGTGCGCATCTGCGTCGGCTTCGGGCTCGCTGGAGGCGGCCCCCATATCAGCCCGGGTAAAGATTGTTGGAGTATGGAGAACGTGGCCAACAACTCCGCGAACTAGGAAAACCTCCACAACCCTGGGTGCGCCTTGACAATAATGGTCACCGAATTCACACTCTCCCAGATCTTCTTTGGGCTGTGGGAGGTGAGAGCTTCATCCACGAATCCCTGAACGAACTCGGCAGCCCACTGCTCCTCAACACTCGGGTTGCCCGCTGCCGATCTCACTTCGCTTGGTGGAGGTCAATGTACTGAGGACATGATGACTCCACAAATAGGTGAGTGAGAAAAAAAAAGAAATACCACAACCGACAGTAAAATGGTAAATGGCATTCACTTATATAGCACTTTTATTCTCATCTCTTGATGACCAAAGCGCTTTACAGATCCTGCTATCCACCCATTCACACACACAGTCACACACTGATGGCGGCATGCTACCTAACATGGCGCTTCCAGACCCACCAGGAGCAATTGGGGGTGAAGTGTCTTGCCCAGGGACACAACGGCAGGATATCCGGGGAGAGCGGGATTCGAACCGCCAACCATGCGGTTATTGGACGACCTGCTTTACCTTCTGAGCCACTGCCGCCCCAGTACAGTAGCTGGATCTTCTGGTTGGAGCCTTCTGTCATGAATTGCCCCTCGAGGCAGGAACGAAGACCCACACACTGAACTGTAGTTGTGATATTTATTGAAGGGAACAAAAAATCCAAACAGTTTACAAAACACAAAAATCCCAATAGTGCACAAAATAACTTACAGACAGAGAAGGTAATGGAGAAGGAGGGATTAATCAGGAAATTGCACCAGAACGGGGAATGGGTTCTGATGCACAGCGACAGAAAACAGAGGCTCCAACAATGAATGGCAGAAACAAGGAACTTAAATACGACATGGTGTCAATGAATACAACTGGCTGCAGGTGTGGTTCACATGAGCGGGCAAGGTGTAACAAAGATTATAATAGAGATCAGCTGGGACTAATGAAAGGGGAAAACGGGACTGACAGCTGACAGGAGCACCGCCCACAACAGAGCAAAAAACCTGGAACTGCCACTGACAGCAGCAGCCCTGGAGAGGGAGAGAAAAAACACAACAGGATACAATTATAATATGATGGTGTGGCGGGTTTGGGAAAACCCCTACAACAGACTAAGGACAGACAGCTCGCTACTCCTGGTTTTTTCCGCTGCACTACTGAGATGTAATCTGCCATTTATGCATTGTTTCACTGCTGTGAGGTTAATGTCCCATTCATGCATTGTGTTCCTGCATCCTGGCCTGACTGTGCCTCTCATATGCAAATGCTCATATCGACCACTGTGAATGCTTTGATGTATTGTTGTAGCTGAGTATATAAGCTGTCTGAATTTCATGTTCATCCTCTCATTGGCTCTTCAACTGCTGCTGTTGACACACACACTGTGTCCCTCTGCTAAGAGTCTCCGGCTCACTCCCGGCACGCATGCACGGCGCCGGGTGGAGCTCTTTTTAAAGGCGCTTTTCCTTCCTGCCCTTCAGAGAGAACGGTCGCTTTTTCTTCTGCTCCCTCTTTCACCCTCCTCCACTCTCCCTAACTGAGAATCCCAGCTTGCTGTCTTGTCTGTGTCGCTGTTCTTCTGGCTGAATCTTGATCCAAATGAAAAAAATGGATTTGGTGTGCGGCTTTAATAAAATTAACAACTTTTTACATAAATTTGGGCCAGGGGGAGCCCCTATGGAGAGACCCATGGATTGGAACACATGTGTCTGCATGATTTGACTGATGATGTGGAAACATCTATCTGGTTTGGCACGATCACAGGATTTTCTGCTGATTGGCTCTGGAGTTTTCCTGGTGTATCGAAAATTTAACTAGAAGAGCTAATCAAAGCGGTCCCGGCGTAGCTGCTTCTTCAACAATTCGACTAGACGGGGGAGAGCACTAACTGACGGCAAGACTAACATGGAAATTACCATCTGGCATGCACTGTAGAGATGGACTCTGCCGGACATGCTTCCCATGTTTAGAAGGGAAACATCTGGAGTCGTTTTGGTGCCCTCCAAGAATGGATTTAAAGCCTATGTATGGAAATTATGAACACAGGATTGCAAGAGCTGTAAATTCTATGCTGTGAGTGATCTGTGTTATCAGACCTTGAATTCGGTGCCCTGTTGACTATTTTCCTCCTGGATTAAGACAAAACAGAAGATTGTGCTTCTCTTCATAAACATTCTGGTGTGCTACAATCTGAACTCAGGGACAGTGACTGGCTCAGGAAATTTCCATCTGCCATGCCTCAAGGACATGCTTCCGATGTTCAGACACTAAGACATAACATCTCGGCTGGGAGAGATTTGCTGCCTCCAGTAACTGATAAACACCCACCTGCATTCAACATACACGAACACACTGATTCACTTATACTGAATTACATCCATTCATTCACTGATCCTCTCTGACTTTTGGTTCTGTTGTCTGCTAAATGTGCATTGAGGTTTTTTTTTCCTGCAATCAAAATTTCGCTCACTTACTGAACGACATTTTGATAAACATGTTTTTTTCTCTCGCCTACTGTGTCATTATCCCTTCCCTTTTTTCTTTCTTCTTTATGACTGGCGCCTAGCGGCTGCCCCGGCCTTGGATGCTCTCTGCAGAGCGTGCCCAAATGCCAAGTCACGTTTCGTTACCTTGTATTCATACATGTGTAATGACAATAAAGTTGAATCTCATCTCATCTCATCTCAGCTCGTGATGGCGGTATGATTTAATAAACCTGCTTAAAACTCTCATCGCTGCCTTTATTTTATCATCCACTTCAATGGCAAATAAAGACAAGTACCTCAAATATGTAAATACAGTGGGGCAAAAAAGTATTTAGTCAGCCACCAATTGTGCAAGTTCTCCCACTTAAAAGATGAGAGAGGTCTCCAATTTTCATCCTAGGTATATCTCAACTATGAGAGACAAAATGAGAAAAAAAAATCCAGAAAATCACATTGAAGGATTTTTAATGAATTAATTGGTAAATTCCTCAGTAAAATAAGTATTTTGTCACCTACAAACAAGCAAGATTTCTGGCTCTCACAGACCTGTAACTTCTTCTTTAAGAGGCTCCTCTGTCCTCCACTCGTTACCTGTATTAATGGCACCTGTTTGAACTCGTTATCAGTATAAAAGACACCTGTCCACAACCTCAAACAGTCAGACTCCAAACTCCACTATGGCCAAGACCAAAGAGCTGTCAAAGGACACCAGAAACAAAATTGTAGACCTGCACCAGGCTGGGAAGACTGAATCTGTAATAGGTAAGCAGATTGGTGTGAAGAAATCAACTGTGGGAGCAATTATTAGAAAATGGAAGACATACAAGACCACTGATAATCTCGCTCGGTCTGGGGCTCCACGCAAGATCTCACCCCGTGGGGTCAAAATTATCATGAGAACAGTGAGCAAAAATCCCAGAACCACACGGGGGGACCTAGTGAATGACCTGCAGAGAGCTGGGACCAAAGTAACAAAGGCTACATCAGAAACGCACTACGTCACCAGGGATTCAAATCCTGCAGTGCCAGACGTGTCCCCCTGCTTAAGCCAGTACATGTCCAGGCCCGTCTGACGTTTGCTAGAGAGCATTTTGGATGATCCAGGAGAGGATTGGGAGAATGTCATATGGTCAGATGAAACCAAAATAGAACTTTTTGGTAAAAACTCAACTTGTCATGTTTGGAGGAGAAAGAACACCATACCTACTGTGAAGCATGGGGGTGGAAACATCATGCTTTGGGCTGTTTTTCTGCAAAGGGACCAGGACGACTGATCCGTGTAAAGGAAAGAATGAATGGGGCCATGTATTGTGAGATTTTGAGTGAAAACCTCCTTCCACCAGCAAGGGCATTGAAGATGAAACGTGGCTGGGTCTTTCAGCATGACGATGATCCCAAACACACCGCCCGGGCAACAAAGGAGTGGCTTCGTAAGAAGCATTTCAAGGTCCTGGAGTGGCCTAGCCAGTCTCCAGATCTCAACCCCATAGAAAACCTTTGGAGGGAGTTAAAAGTCTGTGTTGCCCAGCGACAGCCCCAAAACATCACTGCTCTAGAGGAGATCTGCATGGAGGAATGGGCCAAAATACCAGCAACAGTGTGTGAAAACCTTGTGAAAACTTACAGAAAACGTTTGACCTCTGTCATTGCCAACAAAGGGTATATAACAAAGTATTGAGATGAACTTTTGTTATTGACCAAATACTTACTTTACCGCGGAATTTACCAATTAATTGATTAAAAATCCTTCAATGTGATTTTCTGGATTTTTTTTTTCTTGTTTTGTCTCTCATAGTTGAGGTATACCTGTGATGAAAATTGGAGACCTTTCTCATCTTTTAAGTGGGAGAACTTGCACAATTGGTGGCTGACTAAATACTTTTTTACCCCACTGTAACAAAACTATAATGAACGTAAAAAGGAAAATAAATCATACTAAGAAACAATGCAGAATATGTGAAAATCAACCAAAGATAAAATAATGGGAATAAGGACTCAAAAATACAACACCATACATCCATCCATCCGGGATGGGGGGGAGGGGGTTGGAGCCTATCCCAGCATCTTTTGGGTGAGAGGCAGGGTACAAATATAAAAATAAAAGACAAAGAGAGAGAGAGAACGGCGCAGTCCCCCCCCACCACCACCACCATGCTCAGATTGTGATAGCCAAGGCTCTTATCTTCTCACACATGATCCCATTACATTTTGGAGGTGATCAGTGAGGGACAGAAGGAGCCTTGGTGAAGGTATGCGCTCTCTGAATGCTTTTCTAGTTTTGTTTGTGAAATCACAATAGGCCTGTTCTGTTATACTTGTTTACTACACACTGCAGTGATATGATACTGCGCTGTTGGTTATATTGCTCAATAATTATGAACCTTGTCAGTAAACTATAAGGTAGAAGAGAGGATGGAAAAAAATCTCAAAAACTGACCTGAAAGTTTCAATAAACCATGATGCTGCAGTTTTTCCTCTGGCTGAAAGACCTTGGCGCGGTTGCAACATATTTTTCCGTGGGTGCAGTAAACATATGACACGATGTTTACCAGAATATGTTAATTTTATACAATTTATTTATTTTCTTTTTTTTTGAGGCTCGGATAGCGCTCACTACCGATGCCTCGGACGTGGCCATAGGGGCCGTCGTGGAGCAATGTGTTGCCAGTTTTTGGCAGCTGCTCGCCTTTTTTAGTAGGTCTTTGTGCAACAGTGAGCATAAATACAGCGCGTTTGGCAAAGTTACTGGCTCTCCATCTGGCTATACGCCACTTCCAGTTCTGGCTGGAAGGGCGCACCTTCACTGTGTTCGTGGACCACAAGCCGCTAATGTACGCGATGGCCAAGATTTTGGAACCATGTTCAGGCCGGCAGCAGAGACAGCTGGCCACGATCTCGGAGTGTATGACCGACATTCAGCATGTGGCCGGTAAACTCAACGTGGTGGCGGACTGCCTCTCGCGCGCATTAGTGGTCCCAGTCTACGTAGGGATAGATTATATGGCCATGGCCTCGAAGCAGATCAGCGATGCAGACGTTTGCACGCTCCAGTCTGGACCAACAGGGTTAAGGCTGGAGAGCAGAGTGCTGCAAGAGGGCCCCCTCCCCCCAATCTGTGACGTCTCCACAGGCAGGCCGTGGCTGGTGGTCCCACACGCTTGGCGCCGCCGCGTTTTTGAGTCGGTTCACTCCCTGGTGCACCCAGGAGTGTGCGTGTCAGTCAAAATGGTGGGAGCGAAGTTCGTCTGGCCGAGCCTGCGCAAACAGGTGAAAGAGTGGGCTGCAGCCTGCGTAGCGTGCCAACGAGCCAAAGTGCACAGGCACACAAAGGCCCCCTTGGAGCCGTTCCATGTCCCGGCTAAGAGGTTTGACCACGTTCACGTGGTCCTCGTAGGCCCCCTCCCGCTATCGCAGGGGTTCACACACCTCCTGACAGTGGTGGACCGCACCACACGCTGGCCTGAAGCAGTCCGGCTAGCTTCCACCGCGTCCGCAGAAGTTGCACGCACTTTTTTGACGACATGGGTGGCACGTTTCGGCATCCCTTCGGATATCATGTCCGATCGGGGCCCGTAATTTGTTTCCGACCTCTGGTCCACCATGGCCCAGAGCCTGGGTGTCAGAATCCATCGCACGACCGCGTACAACCCCCAGGCCAATGGGTTATGCGAGCGTTTCCACAGATCGCATAAAGCAGCGCTCAGGGCTTCGCTGATGGATGCAAATTGGGTGGACCGGTTGCCGTGGGTTCTATTAGGGTTACCTTCAGCACCGAAGGAGGATTTGGCAGCCTCCCCAGCAGAGCTGTTTTTTTCCCAGCCGCTGCGGCTCCCAGGGGAATTTTTGCCGGACAGCCCCACACCAAACAAGATCCAGCCCCGCTTTCACCACGTAGCACAGTGGTAGGGACGGTACCCGGTCCGATCCACCACTGTTTTCCATGCGCTTTGTGCCAAAGACCTTGAAGGACGCGGCGTTCGTATTTGTCAGGCATGATGCCCACCAGACCCCCTTGCGCCCGCCCTACGATTGCCCATTCAGAGTGCTGGAACCAGGGGGCAAACATTTTGTGTTAGACTTGGGGGGACGCAGGGAAACAGTCTGCATAGACAGACTTAAGCCCGCCTTTGTTTCAGCAGACGAGCAGGTGGTTTTGGCCCGAGCTCCTCGCCGCGGAAGACCCCCACTGAGAACTCCCCAGGTAAATGACTCTTCAGACCAATAACATGAGCATGCTAAAGGTCCCCCCCCATTGTCCCCCCACTGACCGGCATACCCCCAGGAACCTCCCACCGGCACAACAGCACCTTGGAGCCGGAGATTCCCCGTTACAGCAGATATGGCCGGAGGCTGAAGCCCAAAGGACATGAAGGTTAAGGCTCAGTCTGAGACTTTGGGGAGGGGCCGTGTGGGGAACCCACGCAGTAGTTTTCTCCTCAGACTGAACGGCTTAGTGGATCAAAGGTGCTGTGGGACAGAGAGAATAATGGGGATTTAATATGTAAATGCAGCACCTCTCATAGTGGAGGTGTGGGGTGATAAAAGGGAGTGTTTGCAACCTGTGTATTTAATTCTTTTGACTCTGGAGGATGTGAGGGAGATGGAGTGAGAATAAAGTCCCTTATACCGTGAACGCTTGGCCTGGTTATTCATCTCTCCACACTATCAAACATTTAATGTTTTCAGTGTCTATCAAGTTGATACACAAGTTGGTTTCCACATCAATGAATGTGTGGAATAATTTTTTGAAAAACTTTTTCACAGCACTGCATGTTCACAGCCTGTTTTTGTCTTCTTCCTTGTTGCTACAGGAACATGAAAGGAAAAATAAAGTGAAACCTCAGAAGCTTCAGGAAGATGAAGATCCTCCAACTGCAGCAAATGAAGCAAAATCACACAGTGACAAGAGTAGAAAAAGAATACAGAGAAAACGTCACACTGGGCATAAACATTACTTTTGTGAAGAATGTGGGAGAGATTTCACACTGTTGGGTAGCTTAAAGAAACATGAACTCATCCACACTGGAGTGAAGCAGTTTGTGTGTGGTCAGTGTGGAAAGGTCTTTACTCAGATGAGTAACTTAAGAACACATGAACTCATCCACACTGGAGTTAAGCAGTTTGTGTGTGGTCAGTGTGGAAAGGCCTTTACTTGCATGAGTAACTTAAGAAGACATGAACTCATCCACACTGGAGTTAAGCAGTTTGTGTGTGGTCAGTGTGGAAAGGGCTTTACTTGGATGAGTAACTTAAGAACACATGAACTCATCCACACTGGAGTTTAGCAGTTTGTATGTCAACAGTTTGGAAAAGCCTTTACTTGGACGAGTACTTTAAGAAAACGCGATGTCATCCATAGTGGAGGTAATCCATTTATATGTGTTCAATGTTTGAAGGCCTTTATGAACAAAAGTAACTTGGGACAACATCAACTCCCCACAGTAAAGTTAAATAAACCTATGTGCTGAATGTGGAAAGGCTTTTACTGGAGTGAATCTCTTAAAATCACAGGGAAAGATCCACAGTAGAGTTAAAAGTGAGACACCTTTCATATAGACTTTGATCTCTTGTGAGACAGGAAGCTCCTCCTGTGGTTACAGGTTCAAGTTTTGAAACCCTGAGACACAGGTTGCACTCGACTTTATCTGTCATTTCGACAAACATGGTTGTAAAAATTCTGTTATGATCTTCTATCTCATTTTAATTAGATTACCTTCAATGTATTCTGTCAAATGACAGCTTTCAGAATTTTCTGTCATTGCTGAAAAATATCTGTCAATGAAGGACAATTTTCATTTCATGCAACCTCTGCCCTGAGAACAGGCTGTACTGGATTCAGATCCCTTAAATGTCTGAACCAACATTTCATTTAGAAAGCAGAGATGCTCCATGTTTTGATTGTATGTCTGACTTTTCCTTCTCTGTTGTTGTTGCTCAATCAACTCAGTTCACTTCATTTATTTTCAAATCAACTTCATTTGCATAGTTCCAGATCACAACCAGGGTTTCCACGGGTGCTGGAAATCCTTCAAAATGCATGAATTTTAATATTGTATTTTAAGGGTTTTAAAAGTGACTGAAGTTTACAATAAGTTCTTGAAAAAACTTGAAATTGTAAGGATGTTTCTTTCTCAATAAATGTCTGTCTGAATAAATAGTTACCTATAGTTCACTTGTTATATAGAGAAATAAAATAAATTGTAGAACCTCAAATTCCAGCTGCTCAGCCTGTGCCTCGGTTGGCTTCTGTGTGACTGTGGTCAGTCAGTTTTCAGGTGTGACCTCACCCCCCACAAAGACACACAGGTGTAGTCACTGCACCATCATGGCGTGAACAGTGGCATGGCATGGCTACATTTGTTTGGGGACACCAAATAAAACAGAGTTGTGTGGGAGTTTCTGAGGTCAGTATCTGTAAAACTGTTTCATTACACTGACATTAAAGTGGATAAAATATTGAAGCTGACCAAAAAACTCAAAATTCCTGCAGCTCAGTACCTGATGAAGTTACCAGTCAAATCAAATATCAGTGATCTACATGTATTTTCTAATATCTAAATGATATGAATAAAATAACAACACTGTTAAGTATTTCCTCTGCCAGAATAGAAGAAAATTGACTTTAATTGAGGGCAGCTCAGCCAATCAGGGAGTTTTACATTTTCTCCTCTTTATCATGTTTCATAAGAAAAGCAGCTAATAGCCCACTGTGTGGAAGAGTAACGCCTTCCCGGTAGCATTGTTTTTCAATCTTTCTTAACAAGGAAGTGCACACATTCAGGCTTTTGTTGCCCAGGCAACAGCCTATTTGCTTTGTCTTGCTGAGTGGCCCTTCTGGAGGAAAAATAAACATGTAATCAAAGCACTTTTGTTCCTTGTTACATTATTATTAGTGGTGTTGGATGATGCACTTTTTTTAATCATGATTAATGTTTTGGAATGTTGAGTTAATCGTGATTACTAATGCTTTAATCGCGTGTTTTTCCATTCAGATACAGTGTACCTTAAAGTGCTGATGATGCGATTTTGACATTTTTTAGCATGTTGTGTAAACCCAAAAGTCATTGTTGATGATCAGTATAATATTTACAACCACACCTGCATAAAGTAGTTATCAAAAAAACGCAGCCGCTGACTGGACTGTGGTGCCGCCCACCCAATTAAGGGCGGCACCACTATGACGTAAACGACAGAACGGGTGCCGGTGTTGTTGACTGGAATTCCAGCAGCTTTGTAGCACACAGTTTCTCTGGTTTCTTGTTTTAGTTTTACGGCTCTGTCTTCGCGTTGTGTTGCAGGCTTAGATAAACAGCAAACCGTGAAAGACCACATCACACGCTTCAGCTCCAACTGTCATAAGCCTCCTCATGCACTTTTACGCAGGAGGAGCGCACGAGGAGGAGAAGGATGAATGGATTTACGCGCAGGATTCACCACATACACAATGGTCCACCAATGTTTGACTGGCAAGAGCCGCCTAAGTACAAACACTGCTGGCGTGACAAATTGGACACACCTGGGTGAGGTGCAGGAAAGATAATTACTGGGGCGGAACAGCTGACTGTCAAATGGAGAGGGCGCGTGGTCGGACCAGCAAATGTTGGACAGTGCCCACCTGAAAGTGGGTCAAAATGGCTGCCCAACAACCGCGGAAAGGTCTCTCTGATCTTGTGAACAACACAGGCAGGTATTGGCACTCGGACTTTCTCACCAAGGTAGTGGTAGCACCATCAGATGAACTGTCTGTAAGCTGTATAGCGCTTCCAATTGTTCCCATAATCCACATTCACATAATGTTTATAGGTGAAGTAGGCCACTTCTAACACGTCTTCATTCAGACACACCGCGGGGAAGTTGTGATGACCAGTGATACACTTTATAGCACCGTCCAGAATTTTCTGCTTCACCTTGACCTGCTGCTGACAGCAAATCCTCTCCTCCTCTGTTTTCATGATCACAGACCACACTGGCACCTGCAAAAATAAAAAAAAATAGTATCTTTTTATTTGTGTACTGGGGGGGGGGGGGCATTGAAGGTATCAGGCAGATGTTTCAATTTATTATAAATCCACTGCCAGGATTTTATTTTAGAATCAGGGTTAAATAAATTATGTTTATGAACAAATAATCTGTTGCACTATCTGTAACAAAAGCATACCACTCGGTGTTCCCATGCCGTGTGTTTGCCGCTGCTGCTGCAGGGGGCATGTGTGCCTCTCCACCGTCACTCTCTGAGTCTGACTCGTTGGGCATGATGCCCGCTTGGCACGGCTCAAACCTATAAGGTCTGATGCCCCCAGATTCTTCATTATCATCCCATTCTTCTCAACTATAATCATGTGAAGATTGGACAACACAAACCAATTCCAGACCACGTGTTGGAACCATCGTCGATATTTTCTACCGCTTCCATCCTGCGTGTACAATGGGCAGCCAAGTGCTGTGTTATGTCACTGACGCTACAACATGGCCGTGGGGTTTTCCAGCCACTGACGCAATTTGTGACGTGGCACTCATAAAAGCATCGGATATTTGCGTGAAAAAAAGCCTGTTTGACTTAGAACTGCACAGACCAACCTTTTTTGTCTTATTGAAATTATGTGTTGTAAAATTAGATGAAGTCAAAATCGTGTCATCAGACCCTTAAGCTGAAGAAGGAGTCCTGTCGAGCTTGGTTTGCTTCTGGGACTCCCGAAGCAGCTTAGGTGTACCGGCCGGCCAAACGGAGTGCAGCTCGGGTGGTTGCTGAAGCAAAAATGCGGGTGTGGGAGTCAGTTCAGTGAGGCCATGGAACAAGATTTTCGGTCGGCCTCGAGATTCTGGCAAACTGTCCGGCGGCTCAGGAGGGGGAAGCAGCTCCCTGTCCACACTGTGTATGGTGTGGATGGGGTGCTGCTGACTTTGACTGGGAATATCATCGGGTGGTGGAAGGAATACTTCGAGGATCTCCTCAATCCCACTGACACTCCTTTCACAGAGGAAGCAGGGCTTGTGGACTAGGGAGACGACTCGTCTGTCACGGGCTGAGGTTGCCAAAGTGGTTAAAAAAAAATCCTTGGTGGCACGGCCCCTGGGGTGGACGAGATTGACCCTGATTACCTTAAGGCCCTGGATGTTATAGGGCTGTCATGGTTCACACACCTCTGCAACACTGCGTGGAGGTCAGAGACAGTGCAGTTGGCATGGCAAACCGGGGTGGTGGTTCCTCTCTTCAAGAAATGGGACCGGAGGGTGTGCTCCAACTTTAGGGGAATGACACTCCTCAGCCTCCCTGGGAAGGTCTATGCCAGGGCTATTCTATTACAAAATCAGTTGGGCCACAATTTGAAATCAAGACATGTAACTGGGCCACACATGTTCAGCAGTTGTTGAATATGACAAATTTCAAACCAACAAAGATCAATATGATGAAAAATCCACACTTTTTATTCATTGTCTTGGTTTTAAATGTGCGCTTGGCACATGACAAAGGCACATCAAAAGTGCATAAAAACACAACAACAGTGCTGGGGTTGAGCAAACTTGAGGTAGTAGAAATATTTTTTCCTGTTGAACAACAATTAAATAAATAGAACGAAAAAGTTCTGTAAATAACCATTTTGGTCACATGTTACTCAGGCATATCTCAAAGTGCATAAAACTCAATGAGCACTGTTAGTAGCATTAACATTTGTTTCCCTTTTGAAATTAAAATATACTACATCCTGGTCATAACCAGTGTTGGGCAAGTTACCAAAAAACTAACTAGTTACAGTTACTAATTACTTCTTTTCAAAAATAAGTTACTTTTTAGTTACTGTATGATTAAAGTAACTAGTTACTTGGAAAAGTAACTTTTATGTCACTTTTAAATGCATACTTAAATCCTCTTGCACACACAGCAAGATCAAGGGCCCCTTGTTCTCAGCAGAAAAAACAAGAAGAAGAAAACTGATGAGAAAAAAAGTCTCATCTTACAGAAAAAAAAGGCTCAGATTTACACAAACTATTGTAATCATTAGAAAGTTACTAGTTAAAATTACTAGAAATAAAGCTTTAAATTCACAGAGAAAATTTTGGACCCCCTTTTGGGCTGTTTTTGGCACACAAGCCATATGCTCGACACCCCTGGACCAACCCATTGAAAACGCATATTTAGAGGATCTACAGTGCATCCGGAAAGTCTTCACAGCGCTTCACTTTTTCCACATTTTGTTATGTTACAGCCTTATTCCACAATGGATTAAAATCATTTTTTCCTCAAAATTCTACATACAATACACCATGATGACAATGTGAAAAATGTTTTTTTTTAAGACTTTTGAAGATTTATGAAAAATAAAATACTAAGAAATCACATGTACATAAATATTCACAGCCTTTTGCTCAATACTTTGTTGATGCTGGGTGGGCAATATAAGCTGCGGCTTCAGCCATCACCCATTTCGGATAACTTATGTGGAATTGTATAGTAGAAGGAGTCTTTGTCTAATTTGACCTTGTTGTTATATTATACAGTTTCTTTTAACCTGTAATGTACTATCCGAAATAACTAAAATTCATTCATTCATTCATTCAATTCATTCATTCATTCATTCATGCACCTTTGGCAGCAATTACAGCCTCAAGTCTTTTTTAAATATGATGCTACTATTTTGGCACACCTTTCTTTGGGCCAGAGTTTCACCCATTCCTCTTTGCAGCACCTCTCAAGCTCCATCAGGTTGGAAGGAAATGTCAGTGCACAGCCATTTACAGATCTCACCAGAGATGTTCAATTGGATTAAAGTCTGGGCTCTGACTGGGCCACTCAAGGACATTCACAGAGTTGTCCTGAAGCCACTCCTTTGATATCTTGGCTGCGTGCTTAGTGTCATTGTCCTGCTGAAAGATGAACCGTTGCCCCAGTCTGAGGCCAAGAGCGCTCTGGAGCAGGTTTTCATCCAGGATGTCTCTGTACATTGCTGCATTCATCTTTCTCTCTATCCTGACTAGTCTCACAGTTACTGCCACTGAAAAACATTCCCATAGCATGATGCTGCCACCCCCATTGGCGTGGTTATCAGTAGTGCCTGGTTTCCTCCAAACATGATGCCTGGTATTCATGCCAAAGAGTTCAATCCTTGTCTCATCAGACCAGAGAATTTTGTTTCTCATGGTCTGAGAGTCCTCCAGGTGCCTTTTGATTGATTGATTTGAGCATCAAGACAAAAAAAATTAAAAACAAGGAATCAAAACCAAAAAAAAAAAAATAAATGCCTTGTTCAATAGGAGTGTGAAAAAGCCAACACTTATATAGACCCACCCCTTCTCCATACCCAATAAATTATATCAAATTCAAATTCAAACGTTTATTTCAAACTCAGGGTTCATATTAAATGCAGACTAAAACGAGTATAAAATAAATAAATAAAAGTATATACAGATCAGCAGACACTCGGCGCTCTTGTAACAACAATAACACACATTATTGGGCTCAGTATAAAATGCAACGCCACCACTTCCAAATGCTGGAGTGAAGTGTGAGTGACGAGTTGACAATTGCTGATATAAGATGATTGTTACATGCCAGCAACCTTCTCATAAAACTGTAAACATTCTTATGTATCAACTCGCCAAAAGACGGAATGTTCACAGACACAAACATCTTGCTTGCACTCGACCTTCGTGGTACATCTATCAACCTTCTTAGGGAGTTATTATATGCAATGCGGATTTTGTTCCTAACAGCAACATTGCTATTAAACCATAAAGGCGAGCAGTACATTGAGGTACAGAAGGTCTTGAACAACATACATTTGACATCAGGAGAACATCTATGGAAATTTCGCAACATTAAATTTGTTTGAGCATAAAGTTTCCTGAGTTGCCTGTTACAATCAACATTGGTCTTATCAGATTCAATCCACACACCTAGGTATTTGACTTTTTCAACAAAGTTCAAGCTGTTACCACAAAGTGGCATAACAGGATTCGACGTATTGAATAAATTATATCATTCAAGTCATTATCCATCCCATATTTACATTCATTATACAACATCATAATATATCATGCATCTTATAATTAAATTATGCTGTGGGGCACATATGTTGGTTTCATATGCTCCACAGATATATTGCTGTATGCTTATTGTTTGCTTCACGTCTCAGGGGAACAAAGGGACTGAGCCTCCTGGGGGTTACAAGGAGGTGTGAGATCTGGCCTTTTGTTTCAGGGAGATGGCCTTGAGGGATTTCTTGACCACCGGAGACTAGGGGGTGGATGATGTTAAGATCGGAGGAAGTTACATTGTGACTGGGATTAAGTACCATGTGACTGTATGTTTGATTAGGTACCATGTGACTGTATGTTTGATGTCCTGGGTATAAGAAGGACAGATGTGGAAATATTCCTCCTCTTTTTCTGCTTTTGAATGTTGGAGAATGTGATTGTGAATAAAGCTGAACCTGAGGAATAAACTCAGCTTCGTCTTTTCCACACATCTCCACACTGGTGACCTTACGACGTATCATGAGCAGAAGTAATTCTCCAGAGCCGGACTCGTCAGAAGCCAGCCTGACGAATGCCGCCACGTTCCAGCTGCCGGACTTCTGGCAGAACAGTCTGCGCTCCTGGTTTAACGCGGTCGAGGCACAGTTCAACCTCCGGAGGATCTCGAGAGACGACACAAAGTTCTACCATGTGGTTGCGAAGCTGGACAACCACACAGTCCAGAGGGTGTAGAGCCTGGTCAACCACCCACCGGACAGCGACAAGTACAGCACATTGAAGGCTGCACTTATCAGCCACTTCACCCCCTCGGTGCAACAGCGAGCAGAGGGGCTCCTGGCGTTGACGGAGTTTCAGTACGACAGACCCGCAGACCTGATGGGGAAGATGTTTCCGACGATGACAGCTTTATCTTCACCCACTTCTTCCTCAGGACAGTACCGTCAGCGGTGAGAGTGACCCTGGCCGGTTCACCTCTTTTGGCCCGACGAGACTACCACGAGCTGGGCCAGGAGGCGCAACGACTCGTCGACGCCCACAAACGGAGCACGGCTTCGGCCGCGGCAGCAGAGCTAGGCACCACATCCGGAGACGGCATGGGGCCAGAGGCTGCAGCACCAGACTCACCGACGACGGCAGCAGCAAGGGCCAGGCGACACGGAGCGGACGACGTCCTTTGCTTCTACCATCGCCGCTTTGCAGAGAGGGCGCGCAAGTGCATTCCGCCATGCCACTTCAAGCGCTCAGGAAACGCCAAGACTGGGGGTCGGTAGCAGCTGCGGCCCTCGGGGAGGAGAACAAGCTGCTCTACCTGAAGGATGCACGCTCGTTGAGGCATTTCCTCGTGGACACAGGCTCCCAGCTGAGCTTCATCACACCTTCCTACGCGGACCGGCTGGCGCCTTCCAGTGATCCCCGGGTGTCAGCGGCGAACGGCTCAGCAATGAAGACCTTCGGTGAGAGGACTCTGCTTCTGTCTTTGCAGGGCCGTTCATTCGAGTGGACTTTTGTCATAGCGGCAGTCAATTTCAACATGTTAGGGGCTGATTTTTTGTGCTCACATGGTTTATTGGTTGATCTTGCTAACAGACGTCTGGTTAATGCACTCTCCTTTCACTCTATTCCCTGCACAGCTCGAGTGGCCCCGCCAACTGCACAAGCCAACGTCACAGCTGCGGGTGGTAAGTTCCACACACTCCTCACTCAGTTCCCAGCACTCACGGTCCCAACGTTTTCGGCGACAGTGGCTAAACATGGGGTGGAACATTTTGTCACTACCACCGGCCCACCCGTCTTTGCAAAAGCTCGGCGCTTGGACTCAGCAAAACTGACCATAGTGCGCGAGGAGTTCGCAAACCTGGAAAGCCTGGGCGTTCAGGCGTTCGAAGAGCCCATGGGCTTCACCGCTTCACATGGTCCCAAAAGCTGATGGCTCGTGGCGACCTTGCGGTGATTTCCGCAGGTTGAATAACGCTACAACGCACAACCGCTACCCGATCCCGCACAGCCAAGATTTTTCGGTTCATTTGGCGGGGGGGGGGGGGCGCATTTTTTCTAAAATAGACTTGGTACGCGGCTACCACCAGGTTCCAGTGCGCACTGAGGACATACCCAAAACAGCGGTAATAACTCCTTTCGGGCTTTTTGAGTTTCTGCGCATGCCGTTTGGGCTTAAGGGCGTGGCGCAGACGTTCCAACGCATGATGGACACGGTCCTGCGCGATCTCCCTTTCGTGTTCGTCTACCTGGACGACATATTGGTAGCCAGCGCGTCCGAAGACGAACACGAAAGCCACCTCACAGCAGTTTTCCGGAGGTTGGCAGAGCACGGGTTAATAATCAACCCAGCGAAGTGTCAGTTCGGTGTGGCGCAGATTGATTTTTTGGGGGCATCGCGTCTCGCCAGAAGGGAGCAGTCCCTCTGCCCGATAAAGTGCGCGCAATAACAAATTTTCCCCAACCACAAACGGTCAAAGTGTTACAGGAGTTTTTGGGAATGGTGAATTTTTATAACCGTTTCCTCCCCCGTGCAGCGCAGCTCATGCAACCATTGTATGCTGCACTAAAAAAGAAAAAACCCACAAATAAAATCGAATGGTCTCCCGAGCGGGAGCGCGCATTCTCTCAAGTCAAATCAGCCATGGCAAACGCTGCATTGTTGGCACACCCAGTCCCAACGGCCCGCATGGCGCTCACTAATGACGCGTCAGAAGTGGCCATAGGAGCGGTCGTTGAACAGTATGTGGCTGGAGCCTGGCAACCGCTCGCGTTTTTCAGAAAGACCTTGTGCAATAGCTTGCGAAAATACAGCGCGTTCGACAGGGAGTTGTTAGCTCTACACTTGGCCATCCGCCGCTTCCAGTTCTGGCTGGAAGGACGCCGTTTCACCGCGTTCGTGGACCACAAACCGCTGACTTTCGTGATGGCCAAGATTTCAGAGCCTTGGTCGGGCAGGCAGCAGAGACAGCTGGCCGCGATATCGGAGTTTACTACCGATATCCAGCATGTGGCGGGTAAATATAATGTAGTGGCAGACTGCCTCTCACGTGCTGTGGCGGCTCCAGGCCCCGTGGGGGCAGACTCTGCAGCCACGGCCGCGGACCAGGGTAGCGACGCGGAAGCGCGCGCGGCCCTGGTCCGCGTAGGTATAGATTATGCAGCCATGGCCGCGGAGCAGGTTAGCGACGCGGATGTGCGCGCGCTCCAGTCTGGACCAACAGGGTTAAGGCTGGAGAACAGGGTGCTGCAAGACGGTATGCCCCCCTAATCTGCGATGTCTCCACTGGACGGCCGCGTCTGGTGGTGCCAGCCGCGTGGTGCCGCCGCGTTTTTGACTCGATCCATTCTCTGGCGCACCCGGGAGTGCGCGTGTCAGTCAAAATGGTAGGAGAGAAATTTGTATGGCCGAGTCTGCACAAACAGGTTAGAGAGTGGGCAGCAGCCTGCATGGCTTTCCAGCGCACCAAAGTTCACAGACACACGAGGGCTCCCTTGGAGCTGTTTCATATCCCAGCTAAAAGGTTTGATCATGTCCACGTGGACCTTGTAGGCCCCCTCACGCCCTCACAAGGGTGCACACATCTTCTGACCATGGTTGACCGCACCACACGCTGGCTGGAAGTAGTTCCGCTGTCGTCAACCACAGCCGAGGAGGTGGCACGCGCGTTTTTAACAGCATGGGTAGCGCGTTTTGGAGTCCCGTCAGACATTACGTCCGACAGGGGACCTCAATTTGTTTCCGAGCTTTGGTCAGCGATGGCCTGCAGCCTAGGGGCAACGATCCATCGCACGACCGCATACAACCCACAGGCTAACGGGCTATGCGAACGTTTCCACAGGTCATTGAAGGCGGCTCTCAGAGCGTCTCTTACGGATGCAAATTGGGTGGACAAGCTACCATGGGTTTTATTGGGGTTGCGTTCTGCACCTAAAGAGGATTTAGAAGCCTCCCCAGCTGAGCTAGTTTTTGCACAGCCACTTCGGCTGCCTGGAGAATTTCTCCCAGATAATCCGGCGCCGGAGTGCTCCCCAGCTCAGTGGTTACAGAGTAGCACGGGCCCGAACACACTACCGGGCCCCGTGCACCACAGTTTTCCGCGTGTTTTTGTGCCTAAGACTTTAAGAAATGCAGAGTTTGTTTTTGTCAGACATGATGCACACCACCCACCTTTACGCCCACCTTATGACGGACCATACAGAGTGCTGGAAACAGGGGATAAGCATTTTTTGCTGGATTTAGGGGGCTGGAAAGAGAGGATTGGCATTAACAGGCTCAAACCCGCTTTTGTGCTAGCTGACGAGAGTGTGCAGTTGGCGAGGGCTTCCCGGCGTGGTAGACCCCCTAGAGAGCATTACCCAGAACACCCACAGAGATTGACTAACAGTTCTCACCCACAGGCAGCAGCCCCACAGCAGGAGGACACTGCGGAGGCAGTAAAGCCGGCTTACAGCAAATACGGCAGAAGACTAAGGCCTAAGCAGCATTTGGACTGATATGTAGTGATTTTATTATGACATGCATCTTTAGTTATGATTGTTCCATCTTAGACGTTTGGGGGGGGTCATGTGGGGCACATATGTTGGTTTCATATGCTCCACAGATATATTGCTGTATGCTTATTGTTTGCTTCACGTCTCAGGGGAACAAAGGGACTGAGCCTCCTGGGGGTAACAAGGAGGTGTGAGATCTGGCCTTTTGTTTCAGGGAGATGGCCTTGAGGGATTTCTTGACCACCGGAGACTAGGGGGTGGATGATGTTAAGATCAGAGGAAGTTACATTGTGACTGGGATTAAGTACCATGTGACTGTATGTTTGATTAGGTACCATGTGACTGTATGTTTGATGTCCTGGGTATAAGAAGGACAGATGTGGAAATATTCCTCCTCTTTTTCTGCTTTTGAATGTTGGAGAATGTGATTGTGAATAAAGCTGAACCTGAGGAATAAACTCAGCCTCGTCCTTTCCACACATCTCCACAATGCAATAGAAACAATACAACAGTGATAGGTAGACATATAGTAGTTACAATAACAATGATAATAATAATAATAATAATAATAATAATACCACATGTCCTATATAATACTTTAAATAATTCCATCCTGAACAGCAATCATGATACTATAATACCGTTGTAATATTCTAGTACTAATGATTTCAATAATAGTCATACTGCGGCGGCACGAAAAAATAAGCAGCGATGTTGTGGTTTTAAGCAGGTTTTATTAATCATACCGCCGTCACGAGCTCCGCTCCCGGCGCCGTGCATGAGTGCCGAGAGTGAGCCCACGGCTCTCAGAGAAGGAGGACACGTGTGTGTCTACCAGTTGCAGGATCAGAGTGAGAGAGTTTGCGTTACCGAGTTGCAGCTTATATACTTGACCATAACAATACATCAAAGGAACATACCCAGCAGTTAGTATGATCAAAGAGATAACAGAACAGGCATAAGACATTTGCATTTGAGAGACATATTGTTCTCAGTCCCTAGGTCACAGTGAGGACAGGATGCATGAGTACAATGGATGAAAGGCAATCATTAACATCACAGAGGTGCGCCAGACGAAATGCGTCTGCCTGTAGACATTAATACACATTACACTGTTCTGCTATTTGCTAAAAGCACAGTAAGGACAAGACGCATGAACACTATACAGAATGGCGCATTACATCACAATACATGCATGTTTGCATCACAAATACATGAATGGCACATTGCATCTCAGTAGTGCAGCAGGAAAAACAGAGACAAGAGGGCTGAGTGTCCTTATCTGTTGTGGGGGTTAATCGAACTGCCACACGCTCCCCCCCAGAGGGCGCGGCAGGGGGCCGAGACCTCGATGTTGCAGTCTGGGCAGCGAGCAGGGAAAAGCTCTGTGCAGGAGGAGGGGGGGTAGTCGCGCCAAAAGTGTTTGCTGCTCCGCGATGTCCCGTCTGAACATGCAGAGATCAGAAGAAGAAAAATTAGTCACTGGCTCCTCTCGTGGCCATGAAGAAAAGCAGGAGCGGCTGTAAGAAAAAATTAAACAAAAGCAGAGGGACTGGCGTGTTGGTTTTAGGTGCAGAAGCAACCCCAAAACCCCCCGGGAACAGCTGACGGCTGAAATCCCTTTGTGCCGTGGCTGAGACCGTTAAAAAAATCCAGTGGCGAGCTGCGTGCTTGCTTCAGGTGAACGAGCAGCCCTGAAGGTCCTGTGAGCAGTGGCGGAGGACGATGGCGGTCTCTGGAGCCGTTACTTGTCCCGTGCGTGATGCGCCGTCCTCGTAACTCCCCGATGCGTGTGCGGGGGTTCCGTGAGTGGGTGGGCCGCTGGAGAGAAGAACCAGGGTGCAGAAACTTGGTGGAGATCGGCGCAGACGGCGCCGATAAAAATCCAAGTTGAGCTGTGGCTGTAGATTGGCCATGGTGCGTTGGAGCGGTGAGAGGAAATAGACGATCTCTTGCCCCTCAGGCTCGTGCAGATGCGTTGGAGCGGTGGGAGGGAATAGACGATCCTTTGTTCCTCAGGCTCGGGCGTGGTGCGTTCAGGTCCACGCGTTGCGTTCTCCGCCAGCCCTGGAGGACGCCGTCGTGGAGAAGGGACGAGGTGCCCGCGCTCTCTTGTGAATGAACTGCGAGCGTGGCCGGTCCAGCGTGGATGAGCAGATCTCAGACGTGCAGATCTCATCCTGAAAAACGGGTCACCAGTGCAGCTGTCCAGCTCAGAAGATTGCTTCGCACAAAGCGTGTACGTGTTCAGATCACGTCGGGGTCACCAGTGCGGCGGCACGAAAAAATAAGCAGCGATGCTGTGGTTTTAATCAGGTTTTATTAATCATACCGCCGTCACGAGCTCCGCTCCCGGCGCCGTGCATGAGCGCCGAGAGTGAGCCCACGGCTCTCAGAGAAGGAGGACACGTGTGTGTCTACCAGTTGCAGGATCAGAGTGAGAGAGTTGGCGTTACCGAGTTGCAGCTTATATACTTGACCATAACAATACATCAAAGGAACATACCCAGCAGTTAGATAAGATAAGATAAGATAAGATAAGCCTTTATTAGTCCCACAACGGGGAAATTCCAGGATTGCAAGTATGCAATCAGTATGATCAAAGAGATAACAGAACAGGCATAAGACATTTGCATTTGAGAGACATATTGTTCTCAGTCCCTAGGTCACAGTGAGGACAGGACTCATGAGTACAATGGATGAAAGGCAATCATTAACATCACAGAGGTGCGCCAGACGAAATGCGTCTGCCTGTAGACATTAATACACATTACACTGTTCTGCTATTTGCTAAAGGCACAGTAAGGACAAGACGCATGAACACTATACAGAATGGCGCATTACATCACAATACATGCATGTTTGCATCACAAATACATGAATGGCACATTGCATCTCAGTAGTGCAGCAGGAAAAACAGAGACAAGAGGGCTGAGTGTCCTTATCTGTTGTGGGGGTTAATCGAACCGCCACAATACTCAGAATATATATATTCAACAATAACTAAGCATATATATATTCAACAATAACAACCTTTCTTCACTGAAGACACATTGTAATGTTGTAATATTACTATGTGTAATTACTATATGTAATAACATTGTAATATTACTGAAAAATGAAAACATTCTTGGCAAATGCTTTTGCTTTCGTCCTTCTTGCACCGGTCCAAGAATTTGACCTCTAGCGGCACAATAAGAATTGTAGGTTCTTGGTCACCTCCCTGACTAAAGCCCTTCTCCCCTGATCGCTCAGTTTAGACGACCTTCTTCCATTTACGGATGATGGAGGCCACTGTGCTCATTGGGACCTTCAAAGCAGCAGAAATTTTTTAGTACCCTTCCTCAGATTTGTGCCTCAAGACAATCCTTTCTCGGAGGTCTACAGACAATTCTTTTGACTTCATGCTTGGTTTGTGCTCTGACATGCACTGTCAACTGTGGGACCTTATATAGGCAGGTGTGTGCCTTTCCAAATCATGTCCAATCAACTGAATTTACCACAGGTGGACTCCAATTAAGCTGTAGAAACATCTCAAGGATGATCAGTGGAAACAGGATGCACCTGAGCTCAGTTTTGAGCTTCATTACAAAGGCTGTCAATACTTATGAACATGTGATTTCTTAGTTTTTTATTTTTAATAGTTTGTGTGCGTGCTTACCGGCCGATTCTTCATATTTTTTTTCTTAAATTTATATTTCCTTGGCGTGGTCTGGGCCACTCTGAGGTTGGTTCTGTGCCTCTAAATGAATAGGCCTGGTCTATGCCAAGGTACTGGAGAGGAGGGTCTGGCCATTGTTTGAACCTCGGATTTAGGAGGAGCAATGTGGTTTTCGTCCTGGCCGTGGCACATCGGACCAACTCTTTACCCTCTCGAGAATCCTTGAGGGTTCGTAGGAGTTTGCCCAACCAGTTTACAAATGTTTTGTGGACTTGGAGAAGGCATTCGACCGTGTCCCTTGTGGTTTTTTATGGGGGGTGCCTGGGGTATCGGGCTTGTTGTTACGAGCTATCCGGTCTCTATACGACTGTTGTGAGAGTTTTGTTTGTATTGCCAACACTCGGTTGGACTCATTCCCAGTGAGTTGGACTCCGCCAGGGCTGCCCTTTGTCACCGATCCTGTTCATAAATTTTATGGACAAGATTTCTAGGGGCAGCCAGAGAACGGAGGGTGTCATGTTTGGTGACCACAGGATCTCATCTCTGTTGTTTTCAGATGATGTTGTCCTTTTGGCTCCATCCAGCAATGACCTACAGGTCTCACTGGGACAGTTTGCTGCTGAGTGTGAAGTGGCTGGGATGAGAATCGGCACCTCCAAGTCTGAAGCCATGGTCCTCAGATGGAAAAAGGTGGATTGTCCTCTCTGGGTTGTTGACAAGCTCCTTCCCCAAGTGGAGGAGTTTAAGTATCTCAAGGTCTTATTCACAAGTGAGGGGAGAATAGAGCAAGAGATTGACAGATGGATCAGAGCAACATCTGCAGTGATGTGTGGTGAAGAGGGAGCTGAGCTCTTAGGCAAAGCTTTCAATTTACCGGTCAGTCTACGTTCCTACCCTCACCTATGCTCATGAGCTTTGGGTAATGACCAAAAGAATGAGATCATGGATACAAGTGGCTGAAATGAGCTTTCTTCGTAGGATTACTGGACTCACCTTTAAAGAGAAGGTGAGGAGCTCAGTCATCTGGGAGAGGCTCAGAGTAGAACCACTGCTCCTCCACATTGAAAGGAGCCAGTTGAGGTGGTTTGGGCATCTGATCAGGATGCCTCCTGGACGCCTCCCACTTAACCACTTGCACTCCGTTGTTCCGCGGGCGGGCAAGTCTCTGCATCCTAGGGCGCACGAGGGCGCACGAGAGCGCACTCGTGCGCCCTCGTGCGCATGACGCATGATAAGGATATTGATGGTGGTGGTGTAGGTGGTGTGGCCTCCAAGCGCCACTGAAAAAAAAATCTGCAAACACAGCCGCGAACAGATTAGTTCATCTGATTGACCTCTCATTCGACTAATAAGAGCCTTGAATTGGGTTTCTGAAACCTTGAAGAACCAATGAATGAAAACCTAGGAAGGAGGACCCGCCTCCCAACGCTTTGAATGCAGTGAGCCAATTGAAGCAGAGAAGTTCGTGAGCTGTTTTTTTTTTAAGGCTGGGTGAAGACTGGCTGCTGCAGCGGATCAAAAAAGGACACAGGAAGAGCTCCACAGACCCAGCAGCATGGAGACCATCCACAAATGCAACCTGTGTGACAGGGAGTGCCATTTGTGGATCGGCATGTTCGGCCACAGGCGGTGCTTATTTTGTATTGGTTCCAGCAGAGTAGACGTTATGATTTCTTCCATGGTCATTATAGACCGACGGAGGCTGACGACGACGGCTGAGTGACACACACGCCTTCGCCAGTCTTTTTTTAATTACTACTGTTATTTGTTTTGAAAAATCGTTCGCCAAAAACCGCAATCATGGAAGCACAAAACCGCAATAATGGAATTATGTTTTGATCGAGTCGCGAGACCAGAACCAGAGCGGACCAGCGTCGCGTTCGTCTGACAATGAGGAAGACAAGTTCGCCAAGACTCCGCTGTGAAGAGGTAAGGTGTTATAAGCTAGATTATTCTCTATCCCTGAAAATTGTAATCCAAAATGACTTTTGACCGATCAGTAAATTACAGCTGTGCGGTTCACGAAGTCTGAAGTTCGTGCGCCGCGGTACAAGGGGATGCTCGCAGTGTACAGGCTGTGAACGCCCCCCCACCCCCGCTATTCTTCTGCAGCGAGGGGGGGGGAGCCGCGGTGACTGCACTGCTGTCCTACATCACCACATAAGGCTAATCCGTTGTGTAGCGATGGCTAAAGTCCATCCTCTGTAGCGAGCGGGGGGCGGGAGACAACCCCCCACACACACACACAGTAGCGAGGGGGGGGGAGCCGCTGTGACAGCGTTGCTGTGGAAACATGCAACGAGTGTAATCTGTCATGTAGCGAGGGCCGAACTCTGTCCTTGATAGCGGGGGGGGGGACGACCCCCCCCCCACACACACACACACAGACACAGCCCAGAGTGTAACCTTTCCTTTGAGCCTAAAATGAAGCTTCTACATTGAATCATTCAAAAGTTACAGACGTTTTTCCAAACTGTGCCATTTGGCACAATTTGGCACAGTTCCAAAACGCCTGGGAACAGCCTGAGAACAAAGCTGTGTAAGATATTCATTTTTTGTGGTATTGTTACCAAATTTGGATCTCAGCTGGATAACACTTGGTTCTACATTTCTGTTGCATTTTCCAGCCAGATCGGACAGCTGTGTGTTATTTACAAGCATTTGTATCCAAAAAAACACTGTGTCCAAATTTATTTTCTTCAAGTTCAGTATGTTTAGATGACTGTAACTCAGTGGCCGGAGCACGTAGAGAGATTATGTTTTTTTTTGCCAAAAAATTCAAAGTGTTTTCTTTTAAATGAGACCAACCCCATGAAGATGCTGCAAAGGGTTGAAGAACAGCTTTCGATTTACTTTGGGCACGTTATTTTTTGGCATTTTTAGGAAAATTGCCCGGAGTGCAAGTGGTTAAGGTGTTTCGGGCACGTCTCACTTGGAGGAAGACCCTGGAGCAAACCCAGGACACGCTGGACAGATTATGTCTCCCAACTGGTCTGGGAACGCCTTGGTATCCTCTCTGAAGAGCTGGAGCAGGTGGCTGGGGAGAGGGAAGTCTGGGCTTCTCAGCTTGAACTGCTGCCTCCGTGACCCGGACCTCCGAAAAAGTGGCACAAAATGGATGGGTGGATGGATTTCAGCTTGTCAAAGATGAACTAAAATTTTTTAATCACAACTTTTGTCACTCCCAATATTTAGGAGTGCTGAGTTGAAATTTAAAGGTGTTATAGAACCCCTTAAAAAGGCCTAACACCGCCCATGATAGCAACAAATACTACAGGAAACATCAGGACACTTGTCCATGAACTGAATCTGAAAGAGAAAGTGAGTCATGCAACAAGACAACAATCCTGAGCACACAAGTTGTTCTACCAAAGAATGGTTAAAGAAGAATGAAGATAATGTTTTGGAATGGCTAAGTCAAAGTCCTGACCTTAATCCATTTGAGATTCAATTCAATTCAATTCAACTTTATTTATATAGCGCATATCTCAACAACAGTCATCTCATAGCACTTTCAAATATATGTTTCTGAAAAAGTATTGATTTAAAATTAAGCTGACGTTTTTAGTGCTGTTTGTGTCCAGTTGGCTTTTGTTAAAGGTGAACATTAGGGATTGCAGTGTCAGTGCTGACTGGTCAATTGTTTGATTCATAAGCCGAATCTCATTCTCCTCCTTTGCAGACTTGCTGACTTTATGAGCCCTTAAAAGACCCTCTCTCTAAGCAGCCCAGTCTCAGCAAAAAAATGTTCAATAGCACGTTTTGTCTGTCAGAGAAAACGTACAAAGGCACGTAAAAAGGATTTTTGACGTGCAGTGGGTACGTGGCTTTTACCGCTTTAAGGAACATGTGTAATGGCATTTTTTTTTTTTCACTTTTATTGTGCGTGTGTCATGCTGCGGTCCTCGTGGGCCACAAATAAGACGCTATAGGCCGCCGATGAGTTTGCATAATTTATTACTGAAGACAAATGACAAAATAATGAGCCACGGGGGGCTAAAACACATCTAAGGTAATGGCACAGAAAAAGAAACACAGAGTCTCAAAATAACACTTACAATGACGGATGAAAGATGAAGGGTTGTTCACGAGTGAACGTCTGACGAGATTGCAGCAAGGATAACCCTCAGCTGCTTCCTTAAATCCCCGAGATAACCCAATCAGTGGAAAGAGTGATTAGGAGAGATGCTGAACAGCTGTCACATCGTGACCCAGCTTTGACAGCCGGAAGCCCCGCCATGATGCTGTCAGAATAAAGGCTCGGAGAGCCATAGGGAACACACACAAGATGGGAGGAAAATACTGCATGACCCGAGCGCGGACGATATGGGCGCTCAGACCACGACAGTACTCCCCCCCGAACGGCGCACTCTGGGTACCGCGTGACACCCAAAACCCCCCAGGGTGGGAGGATGGTGGAAAAAGGCCAGGAGGGAGAGAACCAGAAAAAAAAAAAAAAAGCATCAAGACAAGGAACTGGAACAAAGAGTGACAAGGGAGAACACAGGAAATAAACATGAAGCAATTACAGAGCATGGGAAAAAAAAACACACAATACTCCATCATGCACAGGTGGCACAACAGACAATAAACGCAAATAACAGGAGTACAAGGCTTATAACCAATAAACACAGGCCCCTTAGAAACAACGTGGCAACCACATATCATCCCTCAGACAGAGGAGGGAAGAAAAAAAAACACGCTAAATAGTGGTGAATACATAGTCCAAAATAGTGCAATTTTTTTTTTTGACTTATTTTGTACCCGTAGGTAGATTTGTTCTGCAGTCCGGTGACAAGCCACCAGCTGCCGGTCGCTGCGTGCGCATGTGCCCCTTAACTCCCTAACCTGCATGTTTTTGGCATGTGGGAGGAAACCGGAGAAATCCCGGAGTAAACCCACACAAACATGGGGAGAACATGCAAACTCCACACAGATCACTGTTGGCCGGGGGCAGGGATCGAACCCATGATCTCATGATCCCCGCGATCCCTCGGCCGAGGGTAAACTGTGCTGTCGCAGTCGTGCAGTGGTTAGCACTGACAAAACACCAGAGCGAAATGACAAAACACCAGAGCGGCCCTAATATTTCAGTGGAGAGAAGAAAACAAAACAGGGATGACGGCAGGCAGAGCTCAATGAGACAACAATTCGTGCTAGTGTTCTACCTGCATCCAGCGTCCAGATCGCTGGCAGGGAAAAAAGGACAGGTTCGGATGGCCTACCCCAGTCCCAGGCCAGGAAAAACAGTCCCTCTGGCGGCTGGACCAGATCACCGAACCAAGAGTCTAGTTGGTCGGGTAGCCGACACAGAACGCCAAACGGGTGAGGCAGTCTTCCAGGCGGCCGACCCGCATCACTCAGCCACCAGGACCGCAGGGGAGAAATCAAAGACTGCCTCCCTGTAGAGGGGGATAACAAGGGAGAGCCGAGCCGAACACGTGGAACCCCAACGGCACCCGGTGGAGAAGGATTGGGGAAAGGATGAAGACAAGTCCAGCGTCAGACGGCAGAGGATCTGCAGCTCCTTCACCGACCTCGAACCGAACTGGCACTGCGCCCACGTTGGGTCCCCAGCGGGACTGTGCCACACCCACGACGGACCCCGACTGGGTCAGTGTGGCACCCACGTCGGACCCCAAGTGGGCCGGAACACAACCCACGACGGACCCCGACTGGGTCAATGCTGCACCCGCGATGGACCCCGATTGGGTCGCGGCTACACCCACGTTGAACCCTGATTGGGTCAACGCCGCACCCGCGATGGACCCCGACTGGGTAGGCACAGCACGAGGGACGGCCTCCAAACCCGAACCCGGAACCTCCAGCACAGCGACCGGGATTGACTCCGCACCGGTGACCCTGGGAGAAGGCTCAGGAGAAGAAGAAGAACCGGGATCAGGATCACCGGTAGTGACAGAGTCCAGTGAGATGAGCTTGGATGCAGCGGATGGCTGCATCCGGCTCGTCTCCCCGAGAGACAGGCAAGAATGCTCCAGAAGTGAGAGGAGAAAGACAAAATAAAGCACTTGCCTGAACTCAAGTTCTGTCACCGTCCAGGACTTCGACGATCCGGGCTCAGATGGAAGAAGGTCGTCCTCCAGTTCCCACTCGGCTATGGCAGGCTCTGCAGCTGGCATGATGGAGTCCACAGTCTGGAGATTCCCTGATGCAGATGACCACGCCGAGGGCCCGAATGGTGTAATGGCAGGGGCTCCATGACCTGCCGGGTCGGACTGTCCCTCCGTGGAGACCTGGGAACACTTGCTCGTCGGCGCAGGCTCCAATCTGCAGTCCACCCTCCTCCTCTGTCCGTGTCGCGGCTGCGGGGCTGGATCCAGGCTCTCCAAGCCCGCAGGCTCCCTCCTCGTCCGCCGGCATAGTCCTGGCACCAAGGAACGCTCAGGGGAAGGAGACACAAAGGCGGCAGGTTCATAATTAATTTCTGCAGCAGGTGGAGGAAGCTTGGGGGGCTGTGAACCCCGAACTCCACCCCCAGGAATCAAACAAGGCAATTCACCCAATACAGGAAAAGAATGAATAGACACTTGCCTGATTCCCGGAGGGCTGATGGGACCCGCCGCAGTGAGCTTGCATCTTCCCTTCCCCCGCTGGATGGAAATGGAGGAACCCTCGAGAAGACGAAGAGGAGCCTCTCGCACCGGATCAGGAACGGGAGCAGCCGGAGACGGACTCGTGGAGCTCACAGCAGCTGGGGTGAACGTCGAGGAGGAGGGAGAAACAGCCGAGGCGAACCAGGAACGAGGAGCTGACGGAACAGCGGGGAGAGATGACCCGGAGGCAGAGGCGGCTGTTTTACCTCTTCGGCGAGACACGGAGGCTGCAGCTGGCTGCTAGACAGAGTTCGTGTGGCTACCCGGAACTGGATCCGGACGGGGTTCTCGTTGAAGTGTACAATCTGCATGGAGACGACGTTTACTGGCTGAGGGCGAGGCGAAGGTGAGGTTAGGAAAACGCCGCTCCTGCGTGGTAACAGACGCGAGCAGGTCAGCGTATTCCGGATAATCACACAGCTCAGGATTCCTCTCCACCAGCCTGACAACTGCCGTCACATGCTTCATGATCTGTGTGGGGTGGATGGCGGAGCGAGCTGCAGCCACTTGGTCCCGGATGGAAATAGCTGTCAGCTGTAACTTCTCCGGGGGAATCCCGACTGACGTCTCACTCCTTTGGGGATGACCCCTGGGTGGTGCGAACTCCTGGACTGGATCGGGGACAGGAACGGGATCCCGAAGCGAGGAGCGAGGGTGCCTTCTCTTTGCCTTCGTGCCGTGTTTCCCTCCAGCCCACGGAGTCTCTCCCGGAGCGCAGAGATGTCCACCATCCTCGCCATGACTTCAGGATGGTTGGAGTAGCGAGGATGGCGGTTAATGATGGCCTCAGCGAGGCCAAGGTGCCGGCGTACATCGCTGGGAGTGTCATAGAGGCGAGCGGTGAAAAGGGTTCCATCAACATAGTCGAGGGCCTCCACCAGCTCGTAGCCCAGGCTCCGAGCGTGGCCCCTGAGCGGCGACATAATCTCCCAGCATGCAGGTACCAAGACAGGGAAAACAACAAGTCCAAATTTAGGCAAAACTCACGGTGACCGGCGTCTCGTTCTGGCTGCAATCTACTGTCATGCTGCGGTCCTCGCGGGCCGCAAATAAGACGCTATAGGCCACCGATGAGTTTGCATAATTTATTACTGAAGACAAACGACAAAATAATGAGCCACGGGGGGCTAAAACACAACTAAGGTAATGGCACAGACAAAGAAACACGGTCTCAAAATAACACAATGACAGACGAAAAATGAAGGGTTGTTCACGAGTCAACGTCTGACGAGATTGCAGCAAGGATAACCCTCACCTGCTTCCTTAAAGACCCCGAGATAACCCAGTCAGTGGAGAGAGTGATAAGGAGAGATGCTGAACAGCTGTCACAACATGACCCGGCTTTGACAGCCGGAAGCCCCGCCGTGACGCTGTCAGAATAAAGGCTCAGAGAGCCATAGGGAACACACACCAGATGGGAGGAAAATACTGCATGACCCAAGTGCGGACGATATCGGCACTTAGACCACGACAGTGTGACCATGGAGCAACTAACCTAACCTAACCCAGACTTTAATGCCCAACCCGAACCTCACGGGAACCTTTGATTAGTGCAGTGAAAAACAAAGTAAGGAAAAAAACATTGAAAAAGGTCAGTGACAAGCAAGAGTGGGAGTCAAAGTCATGCGTTTTTGTTGAAACAGCTGTGTAAGTTTTTCACCATCCGCCATCCCCCTCCCACCAACCGAATGAGCGATGGGAAAGCAAAGGAAAAGATGCGTTGTTCGGCGCATGCGCGGTGAGGACTGCGCAGTGAGTGAACTTGTGAAAACACAACGAGGCACATCATTTTTTGATTTAATGTGGAAATGTACGTTTTTAGAGGGGTGGGTAAACGTTTATTAGATACGTTTTTTATTGAGACCTGGTTGCTCTAAGTCATCATGCTACGCTGACTTGAGGTAAGGGAATTCCCAGCAGTTCAGAGCACCATGCCGGGGTTTTTCAAGGGAAAGCTCCTGATTGGTCACCTGTTCATCAATGATGACCCTTTCACCCCTGCCCCCCTCCCCCCAAAAAACTTCCTTGACAAGAATTTAAGAGCTTTGCCAAAATTAAAATATATGACATAAAGACTTCAAGTTTATGCTGAAATACACATCATTTAAGCAATTTAATTACATTTTGGCTAATTATGCAGTTTGAAAAAAGATGATTTGCAGTTGTAATCAATTAAATCATCTTAATTTCTCCTGTTTGCTTTTCTCTGGTTTTGCACTCAGTTTTTGTTTTTTTTAATATGTGACCCAATTTGCCTCATGCAATCATGTAGATGCCCTGTAATTTCCCCATTGTTGGACCAATAAAGGAATCTAAATCTAAATCTACAGGTTGGCTTCAATCAGCACACTGACCTGTCCAGGTGCTTTCAGATGAAGTTAGACATCGTTGTCTTGGTGTCTAATTGTTATGCCTCATTGTTGACAATAAGCAGTTGATTTGTCGACTCCCAACTACTTGTAATCCTCAAAGCCACAGACTAATTAGCCGGTGTTCTGACATTTTGGCATCAGAACAGCAAACCTCGGGTTACTACTCCGTCATTTTCTTCAGTTGTTCAGAAGAATTAAGACTTCCCCAGTGAGTGAAACTCTTGAATGTTGGTGAAGTCTGGATCTCAGCATTCCAAAATTACTTGGTGGCTCTGAACCTTGGTGAAGTGAAGAAGATATGGGCTCGGGCAATATTGCTTCATAGTTTGGGTTTGGAAGGACAGCGTATCCTTATTACCTTTGGTACTAGCAATAGCTTTCAAGACGTTGAGCTAATGGCACGACATTTTCGCACCCTGGAAAACGTCATTGTCCGCAGGATCCAGTTTCGACAGCACTGCCAGCGGACTGGCGAGTTGGTGCAGCGGTTTGTAACAGACCTACGTCAGCTGGCCAGAGGCTGTCAGTTTGGAGCGTTGGAGGAAGAGATGGTCTGCGACCAGTTGGTGGAACATGCTGTTTTCCCGGCTATGAGGTCAAAGCTCCTTACATACTCGGGCAGGCTGACGTTACCCAAGTCCGTTGAGATAGCTCAGCAGTGTGAAGCAGTGGACAGTCTATCACTTGACCTCGGTGAGAGAGCTATGCTGCACCGCTCTGAACCACAATCAACGGCGCAGACTTTGGACCCGGACAGAGATGATAGCGAACAGGAGAAGGAGGAACGTGCTACGGCTGTGAAGATAAGGCCCATCCCGGGATCGCCCAGGTGTTTGGGTTGTGGGTCCACTAAGCACTGCTATAAGGCTAGAGAGAGAAGATGACGCTGTGGCACGTGTGGATTCTTGCATCATTTCGCCAGGGCATGTTACAGGTTCGAGCGAAGGGATCCGAGACACATAGAGGATCTCCCCATTTCGCCTCCCACAGTTGTTTGCAGTATATCCCCAAGTGTCAATGGCTGTTCTTTCTCTATGGTGGAACTGGATGGAGTGACGGTGCCATTGCTGGTTGACACGGGAGCGGTGAGATCGGTGTTTCATTGGAAAACCGTATGGAGTTCCTTCTCACAGTCTCAGGTTGGAGAAGAGTGGTCAGGCTGTGGTCTGTGGGACTGGCTGGTTCCGCAAATGATGGATGGAGCTGTGTGGGACGAACCTTTGCCTAGTAATCTGAACAATGAGCAGGACCAATTCTACTCAGGGCCATTACAGGAGGGTTCCGGTGTCAGCGCCCAAGTAACCCGAACTGAAGGAACTGAGCAACGCGGTGGGATGCCCGTGACGGTGGGTGGTGCTGAGTGGCTGACCCACTCTGCTTCTGGAGTTCGGCTGGGTGGTACTGAGAAGCAAGGGGTCACAACGGCTTTGCCAGCGTCTGAAATTAAAGCCAGCGGGGCAGGACCGGCTGGTACGGTAAAACGATGTGCCATACAGGGACACTGGAAGCCGAGTTGGGCTCCTCAGGGGGTCGCTGATGTGGTCTGACCCAGGGAGGAGGCCTGGAGGAGAGGAGTTCGTGGCAAGTACAAACAACAGGAAGACCAGGGGTGGCTGCAGGTGGTGGCTGTTTGGGTGGACGGTTACCTTCAGCTGTCTGATGGCTCATGGGGACATCCCAACAAGCTGCGGCGCACCAATGACAAGAAGGAGATGTTTGTCTGGGTTTTGGCATGGGTCATCTCCAGGTGCAAAGACAAGAAGATGCTCTGGATGGGACCTGCCTGACGGGTCTCTGGAGGGGGGGGAGGTATCGCTATTGGGACTGACTGGTAGTTTAAGGGGCAATGTGTTCACTGCATGTTGTTAGTATGTAAATTGCCCCGGTTATGGTAGTTATGCATGATGTGGGATAAGAATTATTTAAGATGTTTATGGGACCTGTTGATGATGGTTTAACCTGTTTGTATATATGTTCTGTTATGGGGATTGTTTTATGTTATTTATTTTAGGAGCACGGCAATTTTAGGTTTAAAAGACTGTTTTAGGAAAGACAGCAGAATAATCCATCTAGCCGTGTGGGGGTGGAACAGTAGTCCACCTGTTTCCCCCTAGTTTCAGTTGTTTTGTGTGACTGTTATAGGCTTTGATATACTTATGTTTATTTTAGGGCGTGATTCAGATTCCACATTGGGGAAGGTCTCGACTGTATGTGTGTTTTGTACCATTTTGAAGGAGGGTGGAGTGTAGTGTTGTTTGTAGGACATATGGTGTAACACGGGTGGTGATGTCATCTGGAGTATAAGAGGGCTTTGCGGAAGAGGGGCGGTCTCTCTGACCACCTCTCAGCCTAGCGGGAGCACCTCTGTATTATATTTGAGTCTGTAATAAAGTCCTATCTAGTTCACCACTCGGTCTCATAACTGGATCATAATTTACAAACACAACAGTGAGCAGGATCCAAGTGTGGTCCGTACGGAGATCTAATCAGCTGGAATGATTAGAAGCATCTGCGTCGCTGAGCGTGAGACATTTCTGTCTCACCTGTGTGGACACAGCTGTGTTCACAGGTAAGAAGTTGGCAAGGAGGGCTAAATAGTCATTTGAATCTTCATATTGTAATGTAGCTTGAAAGTGTGGTACTTAATGTGCACCGCGTCATTAGGCACGAGAAGTCATAAATCATGACTCTTTGTTTGCTAGCTGCAAGTCCCGGAAAAAAGCCCCATGAGTGCCTGGTATCATTGGAAAGCTTAGAAATCATACTTTCTAAAAATGCCTATGTTTTTGCGAAAGATGTAACTCCCAACCGATTGAACACGAATTTTCAACCTAGCCAAAATCGCCTTTTTCTGGGTCAGTTTTTGCACACTTCGTACAAATTAAATATCATTATGAAGGTCTTTCAATACAGAATATGGAAATAACGTTACATCAGTTTTGAATCAGTTTTATATGATTTTCGGCTTTTGTGAAATCGAATTCCCCCAGCAGCTTTCCGCCAACATGGCCGCCCATAAAGTAACTGGCAGCCATGTGACGTCATCTTGAAACTATGAATAGACACTCCCTTCTTTTTTTTTTTTTTTTTTTTATTTAAGTTTTTGTAAAGGGTATACAGGTCGTTACAGCAATGCAGTGTTTACATTTTCATCACATGTTCCCTTATTTTCTGATATCTGACAACATTGGAAGATTAATTCTTACAACACCCCTTTTTTTTTTTTTTTAAAGTGAAAGAAAAAGTGAAATTAAAGAGAAAAAAAAACAAAAAACAAATAACAAAAAAAAACAAACAAACCAGTAAAAAACAAACAAAAAGAAAAAGTAAGTAAATAAAGATAAAAGAGCATCTGAGTAGCGTTGGAACAAAGAGCGGAACCATTATTGAAATGGTATTTGTCAAAGATTAGATCTAATAGAAGACACATATGCGGTCCAGGGTTGCCAAAAGTTCATGAACCCATCCATGTCCTGTCTCAGTGCGAATGTCAACTTTTCCATCGAGTAAATGTCTTGGATCACGTTAGTCCAATCTTCAGGTGTAGGACAGTCCTTCAACATCCATTTTTTAGTTAGAGCTTTTTTGCTTGCCAATATTAAAACATTGAATAAGTATTTTTCTCCTCGTCTTTCCAGTGAGTCCGGTAGTAAACCCAAATACAAAGTTACAAAAGAAAAGGGAACTGTAATTTTGAATATTTTCCCCAATATTGTCTGTACCTTGGTCCAATATTGGTGGATAACTGGGCATGACCAAAACACATGAAAATGATTTGCAGTCTTTTCACCACACAAGCGCCAACAGTTCAATCCCTTATGGGTAAATTTGTTTTGTGCAGGTGTTCTGAAAAATCTTGCCAAGTTTTTCCATCCAAATTCTCTCCACTGCAGGGATGAGGTACTTTTCCATTGCTGTTTATTTAGCTTTTCCCATATTTCCAGTTGTAAAGTGAAATTCCCCTCTTTTTCCCATCTCTCTTTTATATAAGATGTGTTGTCTCCTTTTAAGTCTTGAAGACCTTGGTATATTTTAGAAATGTATCTGATCCCTGGGATCCCTTTATATGCCATTAAGAAGACCTTCAGAACACCTGACTGGGCCCTTTCCAAAACCTCCTTTTTAAGTATATTGTTTATGTGGTGTCTAAGCTGGAAGAACCTGTAAAGGTCTTGATTTATTAGGCCTTGTTTTTTCAAATCTTCAAAACTTCTTAAGATTTGCCCTTTAAAAAAATCGTAATATTTTATCAGCCCTTTCTCCTTCCACTTTTTAAATCTGGTGTCTGTTTTATTAGGAGTAAAGTCCTGATCATAGGCGATCCATTGCAGAAGTCGATAGGGCTCTTTAGTTTGATTCTCTCTGACTATCTTAAACCAAATTTTTAGCGGGGTCTCTATCCACGGGTTAGTGTTATTCAAAAGCTTAGGTAAGGCATTGTTCCCTATTATCGCCTGTAGGGGGATGTCACTTGTTATTTGGCATTCGATCTCCTTCCATTGTGCAGTGTAGACTGGGTTACATATCTCTACTAAAGTTTTAATTTGTGCGGCTTTAAAGTAGTCCCTGATATTTGGCAGCGCGAGCCCACCTTTGTCTTTGTTTAGCTGTAGGGTTCTATATCTGATTCTAGGTCTCTTGCCCTGCCATATGAATCTTGAGATCCTTCTGTCCAGCTCCTGCCATGTTTTTTTGGGAGGTTCTACCGGTATTGTTTGGAAAAGGTATAGAAGACATGGAAGTATATTCATTTTGACTGCTTCAATTCTTTGTGCAGTACCCAAGAATGGTATCATATTCCATCTTGCTAGGTCAGATTTTATTTTTGTCACCAGTGGATCATAGTTTAGTGATATAATTTTGTTGAGTTGTTTCGGGATATTGACCCCCAGATATTTCATAGATTCCGACTCCCAGTTAGTTTTGAGTTTGCTTAGTGAATAATGATTTGGGTCATAGTTGAATGTTAAAACTTGGGTTTTATGCATATTTAATTTGTACCCCGATAAATCTCCATACTCTGAAAAAACTGAGGTTAGTTCTGGTAAAGAAGTGTCCGGCTGCCCTAGGTATATTAAAATGTCATCAGCAAAGAGTGCTATTTTATGTTCCTTCTGACCAAGTGTAATACCTTGAATTTTTTGGTTTTGTCTTATCCATTGGCTCAGAGGTTCTATGAAGATTGCAAAGAGCAGTGGAGACAGGGGGCAGCCCTGACGACATCCTCTTTCCAGTTCAAAAGATGATGATAAATTACCGTTAATCCTTATTTTAGCTGTTGGTTTTTTATATAATGCCTGTATAGTTCTAATGAAGTTGTTATGAAAATTGAAACTGGATAAGATTCTATATAGAAAAGACCAGTCAACCGAATCGAATGCTTTTTCAGCATCTAATCCCAATATGACTGCATTTAAGTTATATTTTTTTATATGATGAATTATGTGTAAAGTGCGTCGAATGTTGTCTTGTGTCTGTCTTTGTCTTATAAAACCTGTTTGGTCTAAATGAATTAGGTCTGTCAGTATATTTTCTAACCTTTTGGCAAGGATAATGGTAAAAAGCTTATAGTCCTGATTTAGTATACTGATTGGTCTGTAGTTGGAGCACTCTAGTTTATCCTTTTCAGGTTTAGGTATAACTGCAATGACCCCTTCTCTCCAGGAGGGGGGGATTTCCCCTGTGTGGAGGACATAATTAAATGTTTTCAGGAGGAGAGGAGATAGTTGCTGTTTAAAGGTTTTGTACCACTCTGCTGTATAGCCATCAGCTCCTGGGGATTTGTTAGCTTTAAGTTTCATAATTGCTTTTTCCAATTCTTTAGGATGTATTTCTGACAGTAGTGTTTTATTTTGTGACTCCGTAAGTTGGGGAAGGTTTAATGTGTTTAGGAATGCCTCGGATGCGTTTTTATGTTTTTTGTGGGAGTATAAGTTCTTATAGTAATTCTCGAAATTTTTAAGAATATCCTGAATTCTGAATTTTATTTCCTTTGATACTGGGTCTCTGATTTTGTAGATTGCTCTTTCTGTTTGATGTTTCCTCAATTTATAGGCTAGCAATTTTGCCGATTTACTGCCTGCTTCATAGTATTTTTGTTTCAGAAATGTAAGTTTCTTCTGGATTTCTATTGTGTAGATCTCATTTATTTGGTTTTTAATTTCCTTAATCTTGAGCGAGTCAGTAGAATGAGTGTTGCCTTTGTGTTCTTTTTCTAGGTTCCTAAGTTCTGACTCTAATGTGGATAGTTTTTCTTGTCTTAGTTTCTTTTGGGTTGCCAGTTTTGCAATAATCTTTCCTCTTATTACAGCTTTACATGCATCCCACAGTATTAAAGGGGATACTTCTCCATTATCGTTATCTTCCAAATATCTGAGAATATCTGATTCCAATTCATCTTTCAATGGTCCTTTCAGGACATTTGAATTTAACCTCCAAGAAAATGTATTATTTGTGTATTTTTGGATATTTAAGTCCATGTAGATCGGACTGTGGTCGGAGAGATCCATCAGTCCTATTTTACATGTTTTTACTCTTCCAATGTCTCTATTAAACATAAAAAAATAGTCAATCCTTGAGTAAGATGAATGTGGAGTTGAGTAAAATGTATAGTCTTTTACACTGGGGTTGAGTTCCCTCCACACGTCACAGATTCCCAATTCTTTTAGTAGCATCCGAGTCTTCCTGTTTTGGGTGTTATTTTGATGTGGGGAATTACCAGAAGCATCCCAGTATGGATTCAGTCTAAGATTGAAGTCCCCACCACATATCACTAAACCTTGAGCTTTAGTTATCATTAGGTCGAATACATTTTTATAAAATTTCCAGTTAGCCCCTGGGGGAGCATACACATTCAGCAGGGTGATATCTTCTCCCTCTAGCCGCCCAGTTACCAAACTGTATCTCCCTTCTTTATCTTTGTGTTCTGATTTTTTTTCAAATGTAATTTTGGTTGATATCAATGTTGCTACTCCCCTCCTCCTCCCTGATTTATATGAAGATGAAGAGATCATTTTAAACCCTTGTCTACTGAGTTTATTGTGTTCCACGTCTGTTAGGTGGGTTTCTTGTAAAAGTATTATTCCTGCTTTGTCTTTTTTCATTTTGCCTAGAATCTTGGATCTTTTAACTGGATTCAGGATTCCTTTTACATTATATGAAATTATTTTGGTTACACCCTGTTTCTCCATTGTGTTGTTTTGTTTAGTATAACTGTGTGGTGGCCCTCTTTTGTGCTACTCAGAAACTTCTTGATGATTTTCCACACAGCCAACACCGGCCCCTGCTTGTACACATTGGCCTACAACTTCCAGTCATATACAGCCCAAGGAAGATGCGCTGGAACTTCCGCAAAGCCAACTGGAAGAAATTCAGTGAAACTCTGGACCGGAGCATTGTTACCATCCCACTCCACACCATCACTGTAGATGAAGCATACAACCGCTTCTGCAGCGCAATCTTCAAGGCTGCCCATACTGCAATCCCACGAGGCTACCGACCCCTCTATGTCCCATGTTTGGACGGAGAAAGTGCTGCCCTCCTACAATCCTATCAAACATCAGGGGACCCAGAGATAGCAGACCATCTCATTGAATCGCTAAATACAGCCCGGCGAAAGAAATGGGAGGAGACAGTTGCTGACCGGAGCTTTACCCACTCTAGCAGGAAATGTTGGAGCCTCATCCGTCGCCTAGGAGCTGCACAGAAGCCCCCTAGCCAAAGCCGAGCATCCGTCACACCCAACCAAGTTGCATCCCACCTACTGACTATCGCCAAAGCACCCCAAGACAAAGACACCAGAAGAGCAGTTACAACTGAGCTAAAAAAACACCAAAAAATGCCTGTAGAGGAAACGAACCCTGAACCCTTCGAGGCTGCTGAACTGGAGAAAGTCCTACAGGGCCTGAAATGTGGAAAGGCAGCAGGATACGATAACATCTTCCCAGAATTCATGAAGAATCTTGGCCCCCGAGCCCTAACCTGGTTGACACAATTCTACACAAGGATCACACAAACGAACTCGATCCCAAAGAAATGGCGGACAGCAAAGGTCATTGCCATCCCAAAACCTGGCAAAGACCACAAACTACCAGCAAGCTACCGCCCAATCTCCCTACTCAGCGTTCCTTACAAAATCATGGAGCGCCTAATACTGCAACGCATTTCCCCAGAAATAGAGGATATTCTAAGTGTGGATCAAGCAGGTTTCCGCAAGGACCGCAGTACAGGAGAACAAGTACTGGCCCTAACCACCTTCATTGAAAATGGCTTCGAGAGCAGACTGAAGACAGGGGCTGTGTTTCTCGATCTTACAGCCGCCTATGATACGGTCTGGCACAAAGGCCTCCTCCTGAAACTTATAAAGGCGATCCCTGCTTGGGCAACAGCAATTATAAAAACCCTGCTGACCAACCGAAGGTTCAGAGTCCACCTCAGTCAGAACACAAGTGCATGGAGAATGCAGAAAAACGGACTCCCACAAGGCTCAGTTCTAGCTCCAACTCTGTTCAACCTCTACATAAACGACCTGCCTACTACAAAATCCCGCAAATTCATCTATGCAGACGACATCTGTTTGGCATTCCAAGCACCAGACTTTGAACCACTGGAACGGGTGCTCACGGAAGATCTTGCTAAACTGGACCAGTTCTGCAAAATCTGGCGCCTAAAACCAAGCCCAGCAAAAACCGTCTCCAGTGTATTTCATCTCCACAATGCAAAAGCTGCCAGAGAACTAAACATCCACCTGAGCGGACTCAAGCTTAAGCATGCCCCAAATCCAACTTATCTTGGAGTGACCCTTGATAGGACCTTATCCTTCAAGGAACATCTAAAGGGGACGGCTGCTAAGGTGAAAGTACGAAACAACCTGCTCTGCAAGCTCGCTGGTGCAAAATGGGGGGCGGCAGTCTCCACCCTGCGCACCTCAGCACTGGCCCTTTCATACTCTGTAGCAGAATATTGTGCCCCTGTCTGGTCCAGGTCATCTTACACACACCATGTAGACACCCAGCTCAACTCAACCATGAGAACTATAACTGGAACAATCCGCTCAACACCACTCCCCTGGCTCTCTGTACTGTCAAACATAGCTCCTCCACACATCCGGCGAGCAGCATTAACTCAAAGGATGCTCCAAAAAGTTAAAGATTTTCCTCACTTACCAATCCATGCAGATATCTACACCCCACCCACTGCCCGACTTTCATCCAGACGGCCGATTTGGAAAAACCCTCCCCCAGCTGACTTTACCATCCAGACAGCTTGGCAAGAGGAATGGGAAACCAAGGAGGTCCCAAACAAACAGCTGGTGATAAACCCCAACCAACAGGTCCCGGGCACCAACCTCCCAAGGAGACAGTGGTCTACACTCAATCGCTTCAGGACTGGACATGGCCCCTGCTTGGCCAGCCTTCACAGATGGGGCAGTAGCCCTAGCCCACTGTGCGCATGTGGAGAGGAGCAAACTATGGAACACATCATAGAGGCTTGCCCGCTCCAAAGACTGGAAGGAGGATTACACACCCTCCATACAGCAAACCAGGAGGCAACTGCTTGGCTTAAGGACTTTGCATTCGCTAAATAAATAAACTGAAAGAACATTAAAAACAAGAAAAACATTAAGAACATAGTGTATAAAACTTTAAAACAAAAAGCTGTCATAAGAACTTCCTGAGCTGAGGTCTTTTTAAAGACCCTGTAAGAGCCTTGATGGAGTGAAGGCTCTGAGGGAAATTCCTCAAACTCTGTTACGTGTTGAGGGCCCTCTCTTACCACTGAAAGTAGTCCCATGCTTTTAACGTGAGTTTCAGAACCCAATCCAAACTTGTAATGATTTTTTTTTTTCCTTTTATGCCTAAACCTTGTGAAATTGTGTGCACCCTCCCACCCCCATCACATCAAACATTCACGCAAAAACAGTATTTGTTAGTATGAGGAGAACATGTGGATTATTGTCACATTTCTATTTTAACAAGTTTTTTTTTTTTTTTATTACAAAGACTTATTTGTTTCAAGTAATATGATTGTTCCATGAAATGTTTTACCACATGCTGAATATGCATCTCCTTTAATGTTTGTTACCTTGTATGAGGGGGGTTGGATGTGCGGATTGATTCAAGAGAAAAGAAAAAAAAAAAAAAAGGTCGCTATTCCAACCTGAAAACGGATAGTTTATCCACGACGCTCTGGTGCTGGGTTTCCCGCTGCTGGTCCGTGGATTTTGAGGGTCTTTGTGTTGTCCATGTTTGCGCTTTGATCTTCTCACTCGGGTCTGCTGCGGGTTTAAATACCGTTACCGGGAGCCCTCTTTTCGCCATGTCAGCTGTTGTTTCTTCCACCGAATTATAGAGACACGTTTCATCGCCGTAGAAGACCCTTAACTTCGCAGGAAATGGTGTCTGAAAGCGCAATTTCTTCTCTCTTAACACCTTTTTCGCGTCATTGTATTCCCTGCGCTTTTTAAGGACCTCCGGGGCGTAATCGTGTTCCACGTAGACTTTTCTCTCCTGGTGCATAAATCCTTTTTTCTGCCAGGCCAGTCTTACAACCTCTTGTTTTATTTTGAAATTGGAAAATCTTACCAACACCGAACGTGGGGGCGCTTCCGCCGCCGGCCTAGCGGCTAATGAACGATGTGCCTTTTCTATCTTCAAGTCGGTGGTTTGTGGAATATCCAATTTCTCTCTTAGTAAGGATTCCACGCATTCTGCCATTGAGTTAAAACCATTTTCGGTTCCTTCTATCAGACCATGAATTCTTATGTTGTCTCTTCTTTGTTTTCCTTCTTGGTCGGTTAGCTTAGCCTCTATAGCTGCTTGTCTTTTGCGTAGGTCTAGCACAGAATCTTCGAGCACTTTTATTCGATCCTCTGTTTCCAAGATTCGGTTCTCGGCCTGGTCCACTCTGCTGTTTGTCCTTTTCAATTCTTCTCTGAATTCCCGAAATTCGGCCGTAACATCTCGGCGAAATCGTCGTAGCTCCTCAAATAGTGATTTCAGGCTAACCCTTTTGTTAGCTATCACCAGTTCCTCGTCTTCTGAACGGAGATCTTCCAGTTCAGATTCTCCGGCCGATACGTGTCCTGGCCTGGAGAATTTCAGTTTCTTCTGTTTTCCTTTAGACATGATGATTTTGTCTTTTGATTTTCACTCCTCCAAAAATCCGTTAAGTTTGATTTTCAAGGTGTTATCCTGGATTGGGTCTGAGAGCTTCAGTGTTAAGCTGCAGTCGCCATGGCGTCCAGACCGGAAGTCCAGACACTCCCTTCTTTTAATGCTGAATCTTTTTAACTTCAGTTTTTTGTATTTTTTTTATTTTAATTGCTTTGTGTCTTGTGCATATACTGTACAGTCATATACTAGCTGTAATTAGAGGTGAAATGAAAATGTCTACTATTTTGTGGGGCGATATTTACATTTTCACTAAAAAAATTTTTAAAACATTTGCTCTTAACTGATTTATGTTTTTGTCGTAACTTAACTTTTTAAAAAAAAAAAACTGTTAAATGTAGCTATGATGGGTTTTTTTTTTTGGTGTTTGCAGTTCTGTATTTTTGTATCGTTCAGTAGGGTACTGTATCTTTAAGATTTACGGCAGAATCTGCTTTACGGTAGTCTCTCACTGCCCTCCATGGGGACAGGCACTGTTGGGAAAACGGAGAAAGAAGCAGTTTGCTGCTGAACTGCTGTCAGGAATCCTGCTCATGTGAGTTCAGATATTTGTGGATTTAAGGAGGTTTTGAGCTGCAGCTAAACCTTAAAACTGTCTGGATGTGGAGGTAGCAGCTCCTGAAGACCGTTAGCGCGGTGCTAGTTAGCCACAAGGCTAACAGGCTTTTCCACGTTCTGTGAAATTCAAGTGTGTAAGTGTGAGTTGATGAGGAATTGTGTTACTGAAACAGTCCAGCATGACAGCTGCATCGGTGACTGGAGCGCCAACATTAGCGGAGTTTTCCTTTGGTTTCACTGCCTGATGTTCTAGTTAGAGGGGATGCAGATGACATCATCAATCACAACTCATGACAGTTAAAAAATACTGGGTGGCAAAAATGAGTGGCAGCATTAGGGGGTTTGCATTAAAACCCACACAAAACAAACCCAGAGTAGTCAATCAGAGCAGTATGCAGAGAACCTGCTTCCATGGACCTTTTCACAAATGCATGATGGCAGCTGCTCGTGACGCGTTGGGCAAAGTATCCAGAGATTGTTTGAGGACAAAGCTGGGCTGCATCAGTTGAGTAGCAGACAAAGAGTGAGGCAAAGTAGTTTATTTTAGCATTCTGATCAGATTAAAATACACAAATAATGCTTGTATAATAGTCATGAATCGATATTAAATTTGATAAAGATGTTGTGATAAAATAGTCCTGTGGTATTATGTTTTTTTTTCTTCAAAGAATAAACCAGATAATCTAGGTAATGATCCGAGGTAATTGGCGGTGGCGGCTCCAGCTCGTGTCCGAGCATTGGTTTTGTCTTAGTTTTCAGGACGTTGCTATCTGTGATTGATGTCGATAGTGGATGTGGCTCTGAAGGCCCAGCCTATGATAGAACTGTTGTGGGCAGAAGTCACATTTTATTGTGGGTGGGGGACATGGTTGGTTTTGTTTTTCTTGTCTTCGTTTGTATTTATCATCATCCTGTTGTTTTCTGAACCTCTCAAATGAGTCTGTGCCTTCCCAAGTTCTTCTTCTCCAGGCTGCTCTGTCGGTGGCAAGTTGTTCCCAAGATCTTTTGTCTATGTTGGCTTGCTTCAGGGAACATTTTAGCTGGTCCTTGTAGCGCAGTTTTTGCCTACCATGTGGTCTTTTTCCTGTCTCAAGCTCCCCCTGGAGCATGATTCGTGGTAGTCTGGTGGGGTCCATCCGTACGACATGTCCTGTCCATCGAAGGCGGTGCTGCAAGATGGTAGCTTCCACACTAGGCAGCAGAGCACGCTTGAGAATCTCATTGTTTGAAAGTCGATCCTCCCAATGAATGCCAAGTATTTGTCTGAGTTTTCTCTGTTGGAAGTTCTCAAGGCGCTTGATACTGCAACGATACAAGGTCCAGGCTTCACAGGCGTAAAGAAGGGTGGAAAGAACAACGGCCCGAAAAACCATGATTTTGGTGCGGATGGTTATCGCATGATTATTGAAGACTTGATGACAAAGACATCCATTTGAGAAGTGTGCAGCTTTTATGCGGTTTTCGATGTCCTTTGCACAAGTTGGTATTTTTGAGAGGATGCTACCAAGGTAAGAGAAATGCTTCACTTCATCGACAGGATTTCCGTTAATGTTAAGGTTGGTCCTTGAGGAAGTTTGACCAGGTGCTGGTTAGTTGAGGATTTTGGTTTTGTCAGTGTTAACTTCCATTCCAAAATGCTCATAAGAGTCATTATAAAGGTAGCTATCCTCTGGAGGTCATCAACAGTCTGAGCTGGTGCGGCATTATCGTCTGCAAACTGCAGTTCATGAACATTGGTGACCAAGGTTTTGGATTTTGCGCGAAAGCGAGCAAGATTAAAAAGCCCCCCATCCAAGCGGTATTGCAGATTGATAGCAGGGGTTGTTGTTGGTATTTCATTTAGCATTGCAGCCATATACAATGAAAAGCAGGGTGGAGCAAGGACACATCCTTGCTTGAGACCGCTAGTGATGGGAAAAGGGTCTGAGAGGATATATATATATATATTTTTTTTTTTTTTTAATTTAAGTTTTTGTAAAGGGTATACAGGTCGTTACAGCAATGCATTGTTTACATTTTCATCACATGCTCCCTTATTTTCTGATATCTGACAACATTGGAAGATTAATTCTTACAACACCCCTTTTTTTTTTTAAAGTGAAAGAAAAAGTGAAATTAAAGAGAAAAAAAAAACAAAAAACAAAAAAACAAACAAACCAGCAAAAAACAAACAAAAAGAAAAAGTAAGTAAATAAAGGTAAAAGAGCATCTGAGTAGCGTTGGAACAAAGAGCGGAACCATTATTGAAATGGTATTTGTCAAAGATTAGATCTAATGGAAGACACATATGCGATCCATGTTTGTGACCAATCGTTTCTTTGGCAGCAGCAGTCAATGCATCACAGAGAGTGGTCCATCGGTCTTCAGCTGAGGCATTGTCGGGAAGGCTCAGTTCATTCATGTTTCTACCAATGGCCTCTCTAAAGGACTGCAACATTTGGGGATCGCGGAGCTTGTCACAGTCAAAGCGACGGTGAGGAACGTTTGCCAAAATGCGCTTTGGTGGTCGCCGGATCGTAATATTGAGTCGGGAGGTGAGGAGGCGGTGATCTGTTCAGCAGTCATCTGCTCCAGGCATGGATCGCGTGATGCGGACATCATTTCGGTCTCTTGTTTTTGTGAGGACATAGTCGAGGGTGTTTCTAGGTCGTCTTCTGGCGATGGGGGAGTTGGAAAAGTGTGTTTGTTACAATAAGATTGTGTTCGGCACAGAGACCCAGTAAAAGTTCCCCATTTGCATTGCATTTTCCCATACCATGGTGGCCTATGATGCCTTTCCACACCTGGTGGTCACTGCCAACTCTGGCATTGAAGTCACCCAGAATAGCAAGCTTGTCGGATTCTGGGACTGTCAGAATGGTATGTGTGAGCTGTTCATAAAAGGAGGTCTTGCTTTCATCTTCAGATGTAAGTGTAGGTGCATACATTGAGATCAGAGTGAGGAAACGTTTTTGGGTGAGCGGGATTCAGATGGTCATTATTCACTCATTGATGACAGTAGGGACAAGGTTGTGTTGGTCCACAAGCTGGGATCGGATGGCAAAGCCTACACCATGGATACGTGGATCTTCAGTATCCATTCCCTTGATAAATGGTGTAGTTTGATCCAGTTTCCTTGATGTTGCCTTCCTCAGCAAGTCTAGTCTCACTTAGAGCTGCTATGTCGATGTTAAAGCGTGCAAGTTCTTTACATACCAGAGCTGTATGACATTCTGGGAGCTCGCTGCTCCTCGTGTCCTGCAGTGTGCGGATGTTCCAAGCACCCAGGATGAAGGGTTTTGTAATGAGAGATCCAATCGGTGATTGAGAATCCAGGCGGTGGTCGATAGCGGCTGAGTTTGAGTTTTTATGGTTTTGATATGTAGGTTGACCGCTGTGATGGGTAATCTGCCAGCCGCGGCATGCCAGCCAGAGAAGTCTGCAGTGTCCGATGTTTGCCCCACCTTTTCTAGGGGCCTCCCCATATGGGGTGGGCTGCAGGAGTCCTAAATAGGCCAGCCCAGTCGCAGATCCAGCTACCGAAATCCAATGTCACCACAGAGTTCATTGGAAGGCAATCATCTTAGATCCGCTGCCAATTTGTGGTTGCGAGCTAGAGGCCTCCAGTCATACCAAACCTGCCCCCGTTACTCACAGTAACATCGCTATTGGGCTTGAAGGCATCGTCCGAGTTGAAGACGAAGGCCAATCGCTTGTGAATTTGTTTAGGGTGGTCGTGGCTGCGCGAGGGCCACGCACACACTCTTGGCCATCAGCATGTCCAACGCAGTTCGGCAGGCCGAAACGTGCGATTTTCATGAAGTTGGCTGCAACAGGCTGCTGGGTGCTTTGTTTATCAAGGCCCGCCTCTCTAGCACCTGCCCGCCAGGCAATGCCCTCATCCGCCGAAGTAGTAGACTACTCGCCATTGGGGACTTTCCTAATGGACTATGTAGTCCGTATACTATCTAACCATGGGTTAAATAGTATAATTTAACAATGGGTTAAATAGTAATGAATCAGGGCTTATTGATAAATATATTATGTTCTGTAATTTTGCACTTGTCTGGTTGTTTACTTCAACCAATGTAATACTTTTTTTAGCTAGGTATAGGCCATCTTATATTTCTTAGCTTTATTCAAGAACAAAGTACAAAAAAATCAGTTCATACACATAATCTTCCACAGCTTCCACAGTACCGGGTGCTGCCACCCCTAGCACCATGTGGGGCACTCTCTGCATGGACTCCTTGCTAAATACTGCCGTGACAGTGAGCACTGAAAGGGCACAAAGCGTGTTATTTCCTTCTGAGCGGAGTGTTTATGATCCTGACAATTGAGCTCCGAGAGCGAAACAACTACTGCGTAGTGCATTGCTTGTTTGAACATGATTTTTTGGACAGCAACAAAAATCATGGCGACAAGACCCATGCAGGGTCCTGTATGGAGGCTGTCCTGTTTAAATAAGCTGAATGTCACTGCAGTCTCCAACCAGTCCACATGCCCTGTAGTTCAAATACTGAAGTTACCACCACTGCTTTATTAAAATGATTGAGGTTTTTTTTTTTTTTTTTTTTAACAGAATCAGTTCATGCCTGTAAGAAGATGGAAGTGCTGCACAATTGTCACACATGCACACATTGAGTGCAGAACTGCAGCAAGTTTCTCACAGCTTCCATCGTTTGCCACATAAGTTATGAACCCTGTTTAAATTTCAAGACCACAGGGTCCTAAAAACTTTAGCAATAATACCGCATATCATGGTGTTGAGCTATCCACCGTCAATGCAGTGGAAATTCCTCTACTGTGACAGCCCTATCTGTAGTCAGAAATAATCCAGTGATAGCTTCCAGGTAAGCCTTATTCTCCCAGGAACATTACTGAAATATCAGAATCAGAAAAGAAAAGCTTTATTGCCAAGCATGTAAAAAACACACGAGGAATTTGACTTGACATTGGCACTCTATGTAAGCATATCACAATGACACTGCGGCCGTAACTAGGCGCCTAATCAAAAAGATGGGGGATAAGGGAAGATAAGGGAAATATATGCTATGTTTTACAGCATAGCTCCGTGTATCTTCCTGCCCTATCCCTCCATGAAGCCACACCCTGCTCATGACGTATACGGTGAGGACACCTGCAAAATCTCAATACGAAATGTCTGTAGGGCTGTTTACGTCACCGACTGTGTGAACTTAGCTCTTTTGGCAGAGCGAGATAAAAACAATGTTCTCAATGTATTTCAATGGAAATGTTAGCTAAATTTAAACAAAATGGCAAAATGGCACACAAATGGCTCATCTGGCAATCAGAAATACAAGGTTTTTAGATTCCCATCGACCAGCAGAGATTACTGAAGGAGGATGCTGTGGGCTAATGTCTGCTGAAGGAGAATGCCTTTTCATCATGGGATGTGGAGGTTGAGGGATGATAGGACCCACATCTTCATCTGGTCTGACCACTTTATAACAGGCATGTCTGTTTACCAAACTATGATTCTTACTTATTATTAAAAGTAACTTGCCGACATGTAAAGTTAATGTGAACATGCAAAAAACATAAATTTGCATCTGAGGGAGTTAATATAGCATTAGCATAGAAACGTGTGGGTACAGTAGGAATATTCATTCCAATTTGAGCCACTAATCAGCCTCAGGGTAAACATATCAACACTGCAATTAAACTAGTCTAAAAATGAAACTGATACCTGCAGACAAATGGACTGAAGCTCTGTAGAGCTAAAACGAAGTGTCAGGATTAATGAGGGCTAATGAGTGTGAAAAAACAGCATCTCCCATACAGAAGACGGGAGGCTGTTTATCCTGTGAGCTCCGGCGGATAAATTTTGCAAACCTAAACATGGCAGCTTTTTGGTGTTTTTGACAGCAGGTCCAATTTATTTTCTATTATTAGTGTTCTGCCAGTGCACAGAGACGCTGCCGGTAGTTACAAATGTCAATCAATGTCATTTCAGGCCACTCTGTTGGATCATTCTTCCACATATTGGCTGGTAAATGGTAGGGATACTTCAAAGTTTTTGATCATATCTGATCCAATCTTGTGGTGAAGGCTTGTCATAATATTGATATGCCACATCGTTTCTATGGTAAACTGCTGGTTTTTAATGCCTCGAGTTTGCATGTTCATGTGCAAGTAGCTGGATGTGTAGACAGCTCTGTTGCTACAGAAGAGTTGACAATCCAACAAAACTCCAAGCCAGCTGCCACTGTGGCTTAGGTAGATAGTATGGTGGGCCTGTGATCAGAAAGTTTCTGGTTTGGGTCCTGCTCTCAGCACTTTGTTCAAACCATTTTACTTGATATGAGATGAAATTTAGAGTTAAAATTAAGAGGTTAGCTTTAGAATTTAGGAGTGGGTAAGGTTAAGAATGTAGTAAATGGATATTAATCAAAATTTTGAAACAAATAAATGCCTCAGATTTCCATACCTGTACCCTGCTGCTTTTAAGAAGACGCCAACTTTGTCAATCAAGCCATACAGCAAATCATGTACAGTAGAACGAAATTACGTTTCTCCTATCCATGATGTTAATCACATCTAGAATCAGAGGGGCTGCTGCCATGCAAGGCACCACCACAAACAACTTTTCCTTCCCCCATTCTGTTATGCTAAGCACCAAGCTAGAAGGCGGGAAGTACCATTTTTATATGGCCTTTGGTATGATCCAGCCAGGGCTTGAACCCACGACCTCCCGTCTGTGGTGCAAATGCTATATCACTAGGCCACCAGTCCGGTCAAAAGATATGCATTAATAGAACGTACTGACCAATGAGATTTGAGCCATATCTGCAGCAATAATTCTATGGATATAAGATAAGATAAGATAAACCTTTATTAGTCCCACAATGGGGGAAATTCCAGGATTGCAACAGCACAGGATAGCAACACTCAGAGCAATAATTTAGAAGATAAGAAAATAAGAGCAGCGACTATACATATGTACACATAAATATATATACACAGTGTGGAGCATTGTAGCTAGATGGAATAAACAGCATAACCGTATATTTAGTTATCCTACATAGTATGAATATGTACCTATACATATTGTCACCCTCCGTAGCGACTGATATTGTCCTAGTTGTATACTGGAGGGGACCATTTGTGTAAGTCTGTTGCGTCTTTTGCATTCAATACTATTAGGTCGTCACGTTTTTTTGCTTTCTCTGCGAGCAGCCCTGCTTAGTTTTAAAGTCTGACAGCCGTAGGTAGGAAGGACCTGCGAAACCTCTCGGTCACGCACCTAGGATGATGTAGTCTTCTGCTAAATGAGCTCCTCAGTGCGTTCAGTATGTCCTGCATAGGGTGGGACTCGGACTCCAGCAGAGACGACAACTTAACCACCATCTTTCTCTCTCCTATCTTCTCCACTGGGTCAAGGCGCTGCCCCAGGACAGAGCTAGCTTTCTTGATCAGTTTGTTCAGTCTCTTTCTATCGGCTGCTGTAATGCCATTGCCCCAGCAGACCACTCCAAAAGTGACGGCTGATGCCACCACCGTGTTGTAGAATGTTTTCAGGAGCACCCCTTGTACACCAAAAGACCTGAGCCTCCTCAGCAGGAACAGCCTGCGCTGTCCCTTCTTGTAGAGTGCATCGGTATTCTGTGACCATTCTAGTTTATTGTTCAGATTAACACCCAGGTATTTGTAGGATGTCACCATCTCAATGTCTGTTCCCTGGATGTTTACTGGTGCTGTGAGGGGTTGTCCTTGCCTGCGGCAGTCCACCACCAGCTCCTTAGTTTTTCTCGCATTGATCTGGAGGTAGTTCCAATGGCACCAGTCCACGAAGTCCTGGATAAGTCCTCTGTACTCAGCTTCATCTCCATTGGAGATGAGGCCGACGATCAGAGTCATCAGAGAACTTCTGTAAATGGCAGTGTGTTGTGTTGTGTGAGAAGTCCGCAGTATAAAGGGTGAACAGGAAGGGAGCCAAAACCGTTCCCTGGGGGTTCCCCGTGCTGCCCCCATGCTGCCGATGATCATGTCTGACACACAATCCCAGGTTCTCACAAACTGTGGCCGGTTCGTGAGGTAGTCCAGGATCCATGATGACAGGTGCTGGTCCATCCCTGTGCACAGCAACTTGTCCCTCAGGATCATCGGTTGGATGGTGTATCTCTGAAGGCTCTGAATCAGTTTTTCACTTACCATATGCTCCTTGGTCTTTACCCACACATCACTACAGTCAAGTAAACGGTGTGGCATCAACGTCTGAAGTATAAAAAGGTGCTCTGTGCACTTCTGTGACTAAATATTTTGTGTGATTTTTATGTTTTCCTGCATACAAAATAAAGCTGTCACATGTGATTGCCACTCAGTGCTGTGTTGCCATGGGAACTGTCCTGTAACTGCCAGGAATTCTGTTCCGATGTATCTCCTGTATACAGGTCAAGTTGGCCCTAAGATCTGATTTGTACATATACAAGTACGTTTTCAATCCAATGATTTACAAACAGATTGAGAATTTTCTAAAGCCTCATTCATAGCTTTATAGTCCCACATGTCCTGTTGTTTGGATTCTCATCTGGGGGGCCAGTGGTGATGAAGGAAAGTTATTTGAAAGCAGAAACCGAGCCAAAACCTTCTCCGGGTCAACTTATCTTACATTTGTTGGTGGCCGAAAAAAATCTTAACACTTTGACAGAAACTCTTCTTCTTCATGGTTTACACTCACTGTTGTGGGCCTTCACTTGATCCAAAATGCTGCAGCTAGAGTTTTAACAGGTAGTAGTAGCAGTAGATTACTACAAAGAGAGAGCACATCTCTCTGGTTCTGGTCTTCCTCCATTAGCTTCTCATAGAATCTAGAATTAAGCTTAAAATCCTTCTTCTCCTGTAAAAAGCTCTAAATAATCAGGCCTGTTGTTATTTAAAAGATCTGATAGTACCTTATCATCCTAACAGAGCACTATGCTCCCAAAATGCAGAATTACTGTAATACATAGAATCTGTGAAAGTGCTATGAGATGACTGCTGTTGTGAAATGGCATTATATAAATAAAGTTGAATTGAAATGAAAATTGCTGTGTACTACCGCTGCCTACCTGGTTATGCAGAGTTCATATAACTAAATTTAAAAAACCGTTAAAGTACAAAAAATCAAATCAGTTTAAAAATGTACAGCAAGGCAAAAAAAGCATAAGTGTTAAAACCAGAGGCATCAAAAGTAAATATAAAAAATGTTTGCAATTTAAAAAAAAAATCCTAAAATTAATGAGATTTGTAGGTCTAAACCTACAAAAAGTTTTACAAAAAGAAGCAGAAGCACAATATTAAAATTGACATCCAGCATAAAACATAAAAGCACAAATTTATGTTTTCCTTCTGATAAACCAGCCGTTATGAGCTCTTTACTCTGTGTAATGTGATTACATGCTGTGGGCCATCAAACTTGCACTTTCTGACCAGGGATGATGTGCTGATCTCCTGTTCCTGATTTCTCTTTTTTTTGTATAAGTACATATATATATGTTGTATGTTATATGTGTTGTATGAGTAAACACAAAAGGTAGTTTTTAAATGAAGGTGTTCATTATTAAGGGTGAAAAAATCCAAACCTACATGGCCTTGTGTGGAAAAAGTGATTAAACCTAATAACTGGTTTGGCCACCCTGAGCAGCAACAACTCCAATCAAGCATTTGTGATAACTGGCAATGAGTTTTACAGCGCTGTGGAGGAATTTTGGTCCACTCATCTTTGCAGAATTGTTGTCATTCAGCCACATTGGAGGGTTTTGGAGCATGAACTGCCTTTTTAAGGTCATGCCACAGCATCTCAATTGGATTCAGGTCAGGACTTTGACTAGGCCACTCCAAAGTCTTCATTTTGTTTTTCTTAAGCCATTCAGAGGTGGACTTGCTGGTGTGCTTTGGATCACTGTCCTGCTGCAGAACCCAAGTGTGCTTCAGCTTAAGGTCACAAACAGCTGGCCAGACATTCTCCTTCAGGATTTATTAGTAGACAGCAGAATTCATGGTTCCATTTACCACAGCAAGTCTTCCAGCTCCTGAAGAAGCAAAACAGCCCCAGACCATCACACTACCACCACTGTGTTTTACTGTTGGGATGATGTTCCTTTTCTGAAATGCTACTACTTTTACAATGGATGTAATGGGACACACACCTTCCGAAAAGTTCAACTTTTGTCTCGTCAGTCCACAGAGTATTTTCCCCAAAGTCTTGAGGATCATCAAGATGTTTTCTGGCAAAACTGAGACAAGCCTTTATGTTGTTTTTGCTCAGCAGTGGTTTTCATCTTGGAACTCTGCCATGCAGGCCATTTATGCCCAGTCTCTTTCTTATGGTGGAGTCATGAACACTGACCTTAACGGAGGCAAGTGAGGCCTGCAGTTCTTTGGATGTTGTTGTGGGGTCTTTTGTAACCACTTGGCTGAGTCGTGGCTGCGCTCTTGGGGTAATTTTGGTAGTCCAGCCTCTCCCAGGAAGGTTCAAAGCTTTAGAGATGGATTTATAACCTTTTCCAGGCTGACAGATCTCAGTTACTTTGCTTCTCATTTGTTCCTGAATTTCTTTTGATCGCAGCATGATGTCTAGCTTTTGAGGATATTTTAGTCTACTTCACTTTGTCAGGCAGGTCCTATTTAAGCGATTTCTTGATTGAGAACAGGTGTGGCAGTAATCAGGCCTGGGTGTGGCTAGAGAAATTGAACTCAGCTTTCCAAAGATGTGATAAACCACAGTTAATTCATGTTTTAACGGGGGGGGGGGGGGGAGGTATTGAAGCTGCATGAAATAAAGCAGCGTTGGTGAAGGTTTTAAGTAGAGTTTATTAAATCATACCGCCTTCACAGGATCCCCGCTCCGATCCAAGTGTGAGCAGACCGGAGCGGGATCCTCAGGCTCTCAGAGAGGAGACACAAAGTGTGTGTGTCCAGCAGCAGCAGTTGAAGAGAGAGAGTGAGAGAGTGAGCATGGATTACAGTGCAGTATATATACCCAACTACAACAATACATAAAAGAGCATTCCCCAGCAGTGGATATGATCAAAGAGACTGCAGAACAGGCATGAGACATTTGCATTTGAGAGACATACATCACAATAGGCAGATTGCTGGCTATTACAAGGCACATCTACATATTGATCTCAGTCTCTAGGTCACAGTAAGGACAGGACGCATGAACACAATGCATGAAAGGCACATTAACATCACAGTAGTGAGCCAGAAGAAGCGGGGCTGCCTGTAGACATTAATACACACATTTCACTGTTCTGTTAATTGCTCTAGCCGAGCGCTGTGTCTGTCCAGTCTGTTGTGGGGGTTACACCAACCCGCCACACGCTCCCTCCCAGAGGGCTCGGCAGGCGGCCGAGGTCTCGATCATGCAGCTTGGGCAGCGAGCAGGAGAAGCTCTGTGCAGGCGGAGGGGGGGTGGTGGTGGTAAGTGCCGACTGGGAGCGGTGAAATCGTCCGAGCCGCGCAAAAATTGCTTGTTGGTCCGCGACGTCGAGGGGCTGTCCCGTTGAGCGTGCGGAGATCACAAGAAGAAAAATTAGTCTCTGACTCCTCTCGTGGCCATGAAGAAAAACAGGAGCGGCTGTAAGAAAAAAAAAAAAAAAAGGGAAGCAAAGGGACTTGGCGTGTTTGACTTTTAGGTGCAGTCGCAACACTAAAGCCTTGGGAACCGCAGACAGCTGAATTCCCCTTGTGTGCCGTGGCTAAGACCATAAAATCCAGTGAGCAAGCTGCGTGCCTCAGGTGAACGGGCAAGCCTGAAGGGCCAGTGTGCAGCAGAAGGAAGGCGGTCAGTGGAACCGTAATTGTCCCGTAAGTGGTGCGCCGTCCTCGTAACTCATCGGTGCGTGTGCCAGGGCTCCGTGCATGGGTGGGCCAGCTGGAGAGGAAAAGCCAGGGTCAGGGAGCTTAATCATCCCTGTTGTAGTTGCAGCAGATGGGTCATGGTGCGTTCAGGTCCACGTGTGCTCTGTCGGCCGTGGAGGTCGCCGCTGTGGAGAAAGGACGAGGTGCGTGTGCTCTCATAAGGAGACACAGAATCGTGTGTCAGAAGCTGTGAGAGCGGCTGGTCCAAGCGTGGATGTGCCGGTCTAGGCGTGCAGATCTCACCATGAAGTTGCTGCGGCTTTCCCGGTCGTGAGTGATGTCCGGAGAGTTCCCTGAAGCAGAAGGGAGCTGCTGCGTTCACTTGTCGTTGGAGCATCACCGCCGGGTGCTGCGTTCATTGTCAGCGTGTTCTTTTCTGCCTTCAAGTCATGGTGCGTTGGAGCGGCGAGAGGGAGGAGGCGTCTTGTGTCCCTCGACTGGTTCAGCGTGGATGTCCAGACCAGAAGGTTGCGATGCACAAAGCGTGCGCATTCTTGGGGTCACCAGTGAAGCGGCATGAAATAAAGCAGCGTTGGTGAAGGTTTTAAGTAGAGTTTATTAAATCATACCGCCTTCACGGGATCCCCGCTCCGATCCAAGTGTGAGCAGACCGGAGCGGGATCCTCAGGCTCTCAGAGAGGAGACACAAAGTGTGTGTGTCCAGCAGCAGCAGTTGAAGAGAGAGAGTGAGAAAGTGAGCATGGATTACAGTGCAGTATATATACCCAACTACAACAATACATAAAAGAGCATTCCCCAGCAGTGGGTATGATCAAAGAGACTGCAGAACAGGCATAAGACATTTGCATTTGAGAGACATGCATCACAATAGGCAGATTGCTGGCCTCTGCTCCAGCTGCAAGACAAAGAGGTTACAAGGCACATCTACATATTGATCTCAGTCTCTAGGTCACAGTAAGGACAGGACGCATGAACACAATGCATGAAAGGCACATTAACATCACAGTAGTGAGCCCAAAGAAGCGGGGCTGCCTGCAGACATTAATACACACATTTCACTGTTCTGTTAATTACTCTAGCCGAGCGCTGTGTCTGTCCAGTCTGTTGTGGGGGTTACACCAACCCGCCACAGTATCACTTTTTCACACAGGGCCATGTAAGTTTGGATTTTTTTTTTTACCCTTAATTATAAACACCTTCATTTAAAAAAATGCATTTTGTGTTTACTTGTGTCGTCTTTGTCTGATAATTTAATTTGTTTGATGATCTGAAACATTTAAGTGTGACAAACGTACAAAAAAAAAAGAGAAATCAGGAAGGGGGCCAACACTTTTTCACACCACTGTACATGCCCAGGACTTAAGAGTTTGCCCTCTGTGGTCCTAGATTTTTTTTAATGAATGAATTAACCAATTCACCACCCCAGCAGGCGGCGATAGTACACTGTAACAGTGGGTGTTTAAAACACAAAGGAGAAGAAGAATTTCTGTAAAACTGTTAAAAAGACTTTTCTCGGTCACCAACAAATGTAAGGAATATTGGTCAGCTGACCTGGAGAAGGTTTTGGCTGTTTCTGCTATCAAACAACTTTCCTTCATCACGGCTGGCTGCCCCCAGATGAAAATCCACACCAGGTCTGTGGGACTACAGTGCTCTGAATCAGGCTTTAGAAAGCTCCGAATCCTTTGTAAATCATTGGATTATAAATTTACAAATTGGATCCTGGGTCTGACTTGACCTTTTCACCCATTAGGAATGTTCCTGTTACCAATGTTACAGACCAGTTTTTGTCCAACTTGGCTGTTTTTGCTCCTTTTTTAAGATTCACACGTTTTGTGGTTCCAAATGTCTCTTTCTACAGTAGAGGCTGCTCACTCCTGTAAAACTCTTGGACAGTAAGACGGGACCATTTGGAACGTAGAACTGGTCCAGACCTCTGTCTCATCAATAATAATGATGTTGTTGTGTGTTTGTTGATGTCACAGCTGGTGAGTTCAGTGGTGGACGAGACGCATTCAGTGAGGAGCTCGTGAAGAAGAAGCATGACTTCACCAGAGGAGGTACCAGTTTAATTCTTAAAGATTTCTCCTCAGTAAAATTATCTTGATTCTTCTTTGATTATTTTGTTTGAGGCTAGGCTAAATTAGATTGATTAAATCTCCTTTTTGGGGATTCTGTTGACCTTATGTTCTTCTGTTGACCTTATGTCAACCTTCTGTTGACCTTTCGGTTCCGGTTCCGCCGGACCGGCGGCGCCACACGAGTAGGCTGCCTGTTGCAACAGCCTTTTTTTTTTTTTAATCTTCCTTCTTCTTTCTACACCTTTCACTCTGTATATATATCACGGACGCACGGATCGCCCCGGGGGTCTCCTGGGTCGGCGGACGGAGCCACGGTTTGCAGCGGGAAACGTTACAGCGGGGAGGAGCTAGTGCTAGCTAGCACTTGGCCGCCGCCCGGTGCTAATGGGAAACTCGACATACCGGGAGCTGTAGCGAAAACGACGCGGGTGCCGGGCTGGAGTTTAGGCGGCGTGAAAGAAATATAAGACAGAATAATAAAGAGCGATGGCAAGAACCAAGCAGACCGCCTGTAAAATCTACTGGAGGAAGAAGCCCCCCAGGAGACGGCTAGCCACCAGGGCTGCTCGGAGAGGCGCTCCGGCCACCTGCAGAGTGAAGAGGCCTCGCCGTCACAGGCCCGTGGCTCTGAGAGAGATCCGTCGCTACTAGAAATCCACGGAGCTGCTCATCCGTAAGCTGCCCGTCCAGCGCCTGGTGAGGGAGATCGCTCAGGACTTCAAGACCGTCCTGCGTTTCCTGAGCTTCGCCGTCATGGCTCTGCAGGAGACCAGCGAGGCCCACCTGGTGGTCTCTTCTTTGCTAAGGGGGTCACCATCATGCCCAAAGACTTCCAGCTGGCCCGCTGCATCCGCGGAGAGAGAGCTTAGACTTTCTGCTGCACATTCACCAGCCATAATGCTCTGCACTGTGTGTCTATATATATACATTTATAGTAATATGGACATATGTTTACTAGATGTTGTTTTTTCTTGCCTTCTGATTGTTGCTCTGAGTGTTGCTATCCCTGTGCTGTTGCAATCCTGGAATTTCCCCATTGTGGGACTAATAAAGGCTTATCTTATCTTATCTTATCTTATTAAACTGTAATCCTGTGAAATAAATTAAGGTTAAGGTGATCTTGTCGACATTTTGATCATTGAATATGCTGTCTTCAATGTACAACAGTAAAATGCAGATGAAAAGATCAACTGAAGTTTAGGTTTGAGTTCAATCAAATGAGCTGTGCTCTTTAGGAAAATTTGCGAGAACTCACACTGGCCAAAAGAAGTCCCGGCCTCAGGAAAGGAACTTAAGTAAAACTGCTGAGTGGGGTTTGTGATCGACTCGGTGCTGACTTGAAGGTAGCCACCTCGTTGTGCAGGAGATGTCCAGAGTGGGCTGGTCAGTGCTGCTCGTGCTGGAGTGTTTTTAGCCTTGGCCATTGCTAGCAGTGCTGTTGCTGGTTGGCTCTGAGATGAGTGCGGGCCTGCGTGCTCTGAATGTTTTTCTTTTTTCTTTTCATTTCGTATGGCAGTCCTTGTAGGTTTTGTGTCATGTCAAAGTCTTTCCTTCCATCTTTGTCATAAAATCCCCAAAAGACTCAACACCTGACTGAACTTTTTGGCACATCCAACTGCTCCCTAACTTTCACACTTGGCTGCAAATCTTGCTAGATAAGATATAGCTTCACTCGAGAATGGGAGCTTTTGCAACATCTGGCTGTGATTCTCAGTGACAAACTATGACTTCACCTGACTGTGTGCTTGCTTTGCACCATCTAGTGGACTGAAAATACAATTTAGACCCTTAAAGTGCTGATGACACGTTTTTTACTTCCTCTAATTTTTCAACACATAATACAATATGACAAATAGGTTGGTCTGTGCAGTTCTAAGTCAAACAGGCTTTTTTCACGCAAATGTCCGACGTTTTCATGAGCGCCATGTCACCAATTACGTCAGTGGCTGGAAAACCCCGCTGCCATGTAGTCACGTCATCGGGAGAACACAGCGCTTGGCTGCTCATTGTACACACAGGACGGAAGCGGTTGAAAACATCAACAATGGTTCCAGCACTTGTAGTCTGGAATTGGTTTATGTTGCCCAATCTTCAGACAATTATAGTTCCGAAGAATTGGATGATAATGAAGAATCTGGGGGCATCAGACCTTATAGGTTTGAGCTGTGCCAAGCGGGCATCGTGCCTAGTAGTCAGACTCAGAGAGTGATGGAGAGGCACACATGCCCGCCGCAGCAGCAGCGACAAACACACGGTAGGGGAACACCAGTGATATTCTTTTGATACAGATATTGCAACAAATTATTTGTTCATAAATATAATTTATTCAAACCCGATTTTTCAATAAAATCATAGCAGTGTTTTCTCTTTGGCTCAGGCATCGGGTTCATTATATATATTTTGAGTTCTTGTTGTTTTTGTTTTGTACATGTGGTTTATGTGCATTTTGAGCCACTTTCAGGTGGGCACTGTCCAAGATTCGCCAGTCCGAACACACGCGCCCTCTCTCTTTGACAGTCAGCTGTTCATGGTTTGTGTGCATCATCTGCCGTGTTGTCAGCCAGCCAATGTTGCCAGCGCTATCACAACGTGTAAGCCACTCCACACAGCCGTGGTTCTGTTGCACCCCTTGAAGCAATGTTGGCCCTGGGACGTAACCGTGGTTAACATGTCTCCTCTCCATGTTTGCTGGGCAGTGTCAGCCCCGAACGCCAACTGTGGGTGTTTCTGTTTATTTTTGTGGGTCTTCAACTTTTTGGGAACTGTTGTCATCATTCTTATGTTCAGTATATGTGCTGTGGTGAATTCTGAGCATAAATCCATTCATTATGACCTTCTGTGCGCTCTTATGCAGGGCAGGGAGAGGGAGGATGAAATAATGAGGATTTGTGTACAGGGTTCACCACAGCACATTTAATACAGAAAGACAGACAGTTCCCTGAAAGGTGAAGACATACAAGAAACAGACACTTGCTGATGGTGTTCGGGGGCCGGCATCGGCCAGCGAACGAATGAGAGGTGACATATTTGCCACAGGTGCGCCCCAGAGCTGACATCGCTTCAAGGACGCCCAAGAGCCACGGCGAACATGGAGTGACTAACACGTCGTGAGAGTGCTTAAAATACTGGCAGACAAACAGCACAGATGACAATACTATGGACCAGCAGTGCATGATTGGCAAACGGCCACGAAGTACACGCACTGCTGCTGGTGATGATGTGATGAGAAGCACCTGGGCGAGGACCGGTAAAGATGATCAGCGGGAGTTTGAATCAGCTGGTGATAATGAGAGAGGGGACGTGACCGGACCGGCGAGGTGTCAGCATGGGATCACCGAAAGTAGGTCAAAGCTGTGTGTAAATCCTTTAATCCTTCCCCTCCTCCGCTCCTCCTGCATAAAAGTGCAGGAGGAGTGCACGAGGAGGCTTATGACAGTTGGAGCTGAAGCGTGTGATGTTGTCTATCATGGCCTGCTGTTTATCTAAGCCTGCGACAACGCGAAGGCATAGCTGCAAAACTAAAACAAGAAACCAGAGAAAGTGTGGGCTTCAAAGCTGGTGTCATTCCAGTCAACAACACCGGTGTCCGTTCTGTTGCCGACGTCATGGTGGTGCTGCTCGGGGCAACCATAAGCCCTGGATGACTGTAGAGGTGCGCTCGCTGCTCACAGCCAGAGATGCAGCCTTCAGAGCGAAGGACAGGATCGCCCTCCGCTCAGCCAGGTCTGCACTCTCAAAGGGAATTAATACAGTGAAGCGCGCCTATGCAGAGAAAATCCAGGGACACCTCTGTGACAATAGGAACACCAAGCGGATGTGGCAGGGAGTTCGGACACTGACGGACTATAAGTCTAGGCAGGGGGTTGATGATGACGACGCTTCACTTCCAGACAGGCTCAACAACTGCTTTGCACGTTTTGAAGCATCAAACCCAACAATCAGGGAGGGCTGGCCCATCTCCACCATCGGTTGGACCAGCTATCACCTTCAACACAGCGGACACACGGAGGACCCTAACCAGGGTCAACCCACGTAAAGCTGCAGGTCCGGACAACATCCCCGGACGTGTGCTCCGAGACTGGACGAGCGAGTTGGTGGATGTCCTGACTGACATTTATAACATCTCCCTGAGTCAGGCCATCATTCCCAGATGCTTTGAGACCTCTACCATAGTACCGGTGGCAAAGAAACCAGTTGTCCTGTTTGAATGACTATCGTCCTGTTGCACTGACACCAATTGTGATGAAGTGTTTTGAACGGCTTGTCAAACCACACATCACAGTCTTCCTCCCTGCATCACATGACCCGGTCCAGTTTGCATATCGTTCAAACCGCTCCACGGAGGATGCTATAGTCACCACCCTGCACTCTGTCATCACCCACCTGGATCAGAAAGGCACCTACGCCAGACTCCTGTACATTGATTTCAGTTCAGCATTCAACACCATTATTCCCCAGAGACTGATGGAGAAATTACTCCTTCTTGGTCTGAACACCACCACATGTCTCTGGATCCTGGATTTCCTGACTGAGAGACCTCAGTCTGTCCGGGTTGGAAATAACATCTCCAACTCTATCACGCTGAGCACCGGATCCCCTCAAGGCTGCATACTCAGTCCACTGTTGTTTACACTTCTATCACATGACCGTGTATCCAGACACGAGAGGAACCAGATTATTAAGTTTGCAGATGACACCACGGTGGTGGGACTTATTCAGAGGGATGAGGAATCAATGTACAGGGAAGAAGTAAGAGACCTGGAGGGCTGGTGCAGGGAGAACAATCTGGTGCTCAACGTGGACAAAATGAAGGAGATGATTATTGACTTCCGGCAGTCACAGCCTGAACACGTCCCTCTCAGCATTGGCGGCCGTTTCGTGGGGAGAGTGGAGAACATCAAGTTCCTCGGAGTGCAGATCTCGCAGGACCTGACCTGGAGCAAGAATTCTTTGGGGATCAGGAAGCGGGCCCAGCAGAGACTGCACTACTTGAGGAAACTCAAACAGGCCTCTCTCCCCATCTGCATCCTCAGGACCTTCTACAGAAGTGTGGTGCAGAGTGTTCTGACGTACTGCATTGCATCATGGTACTCCAGCTGCAGTATTCAATTCAATTCAATTCAACTTTATTTATATAGCGCCATTTCACAACAACAGTCATCTCATAGCACTATCAACTGTAGGGGGAACCCCCACAGTTGCAGAAAGACCCCAGCAATCAGGCAATCCCCTGTGAGCAAGCACTTGGCGACGGTGGAGAGGAAAAACTCCCTTTTAACAGGAAGAAACCTCCAGCAGAACCAGGCGCAGGGAGGGGCAGTCATCTGCTGCGACTGGCTGGGGGGTGAGGGGATAGAGAAGAAGAAAAGAACAGACATGTAGAGAGCAAACATCACGATTTGGACTCAATCTATGGGAGAGAACAAACAAATGTTAATGACCAGCAAAAAAAAATATTTCATTGAGAGTGAGGAAAGGAGTGAGGCCCAGTGCATTACTGGAGGTCCCCCGGCTCACTAAACCTATTAGCAGCATAACTAAGGGAGGGTTCAGAAACACATGATCCCTCCCTAATTGTAGGCTATATCAAAAAGGTAGGTTTTAGCCCTATTCTTAAAAACAGAGATCGAGTCTGACTCCCCAATCCAGATTGGCAGCTGGTTCCACAGGAGAGGAGCTTGATAACTGAAGGCTCTGCCTCCCATTGTACTTTTGGAGATTCTAGGTATGACAAGTATTCCTGCATTTTGGGAGCGTAGTGCTCTGTTAGGATAATACGGTAGTATCAGATCTTTTAAATAAAAAGGAGCCTGATTGTTCAGAGCTTTGTAAGTAAGAAGAAGGATTTTAAACTTAATTCTAAACTCTATGGGAAGCCATTGAAGGGAGGCCAGAACCGGAGAGATATGATCTCTCTTTCTAGTACCTGTTAAAACTCTTGCTGCAGCATTTTGGATCAGCTGAAGACTTTTTAAAGATGTTTTAGGACAGCCTGATAATAAAGAATTACAATAATCTAATCTCGAGCTAACAAAAGCGTGGATCAGTTTCTCAGCATCACTCTGAGACAAGATTTTTTTTTTTTTTTTGTTACTTATTTGTACCCGTAGGTAGACTTGGTTTGCAGTCTGGTGACAAGCCACCGGCTGCTGGTCGCTGCGTGTGCGAGCGCCCTAAACCTACATGTTTTTGGTATGCGGGAGGAAACCGGAGAAATCCCGGAGTAAACCCGCGCAACACGGGGAGAACATGCAAACTCCACACAGCTCACTGTTGGTCGGGGGCTGGGATCGAACCCACGATCTCATGATCCCCGCGATCCCCCGGCCGAGGGTAAAACTGTGCTGCCACAGTGCTAAACCACTGCGCCACCGTGCTGTCTAAAGATGCTCCTAATCTTGGCAATATTACGCAAATGATAGAAGGCAGTCTTAGAAACAAATTTAATATGTGAATTGAAGGACAAATCCTGATCAAAAATAACTCCAAGGTTCCTCACAGAGCTATTAAGAGAAAGAGTAACTGCATCCAAACTGAAAGTTTGATTTAGAAAGGAATTTCTAAGGTTTTTTGGACCAACAAGAATGACTTCAGTCTTATCTGAATTTAATAGCAGGAAATTACAAGTCATCCAAACTTTGATTTCCTTAAGACAGGCTTCTAACTTGGCTAATTGATTAGTATCATCTGGCTTCATTGACAGGTATAATTGTGTGTCATCTGCATAACAGTGAAAATGTATACAGTGCTTTCTAATAATGTTGCCTAACGGAAGCATATATAAACTAAAAAGAGTAGGGCCAAGCACAGATCCCTGTGGAACTCCATGACTAAGCTTTGAGCTGAGAGAAAACTCATCATTTACATGAACAAACTGGAACCTATCAGATAAATAAGATCTAAACCACTGCAACGAAGTTCCATTAAGTCCAACATAGTGTTCTAATCTATCAAGTAGAATATTATGATCAATAGTATCAAAAGCTGCACTAAGATCTAAAAGGACAAGTACAGAAACTAGTCCATTATCAGATGCAATGAGGAGGTCGTTAGTGACCTTCGCTAAGGCTGTTTCAGTGCTATGATGGATTCTAAACCCAGATTGAAACTCCTCAAATAAACCATTTCCCTGCAGGTGGTCAAATAATTGCGTAGCAACAACTCTTTCTAAGATTTTTGAAATGAAAGGGAGATTAGAGATTGGTCTATAGTTAGCTAAAGCTCCTGGATCTAGCGTTGGCTTTTTGAGTAAGGGTTTAATTACAGCCGTTTTAAAAGCCTGCGGTACATGGCCTAAAGTTAATGAAGAATTGATTATATGAAGAATAAAGCTACCAATAAGTGGGAAGACTTCTTTAAATAACCTGGTAGGAATAGGGTCTAAAAGACAAGTTGAAGGTTTGGATGAGGAAACTATTTTGTCTAACTCACAAAGGTCGATTGGAGTAAACTCATCAAGACAGACATCAATAGAAGGAGTTGTAGTAGTTACAGTATTTAAGTTAACTGTGGGAAGAATCTGATTGATTTTATCTCTGATGGATGAAATTTTATTATTGAAAAAGTTCATAAAGTCCTGACTAGTAAGCTCTAAGGGGATGCTAGGATTGACAGAGTCCTGACTCTTTGTCAACCTGGCTACAGTACTGAAAAGAAACCTGGGATTATTCTTGTTCTCTTCTATTAATGCAGAGTAATAACTCGTTCTAGCTTTTCTAAGAGATTTTTTATAAATTAAAAGATGATTTCTCCAAGCTAAATAGATTTCATCTAAATTAGTAGAGCGCCATTTTCTTTCTAATTGACGAGTCTTCTGTTTTAAGCTACGAGTTTCTGTGTTGAACCAAGGAGTTAAAAATCTCTGATTAGACTTTTTCTTTTTTAAGGGGGCCACCAAGTCTAGAGCCTGATGCAGAGAAGCTGAAACACTATCCACCATGTTATCAATTACAGAAGGAGCAAGCTGTCTATAGCTTATTTCCGTTGTGTTGACACATGGCATAGAGGAAACAATCTGCATAAATTTGGAAACAGCATCATCTGAGAGGCATCTACTGTGATAATATTTTTCTTTAGGAGCCAAATAGTCAGAAATAGTAAAATCAAAGGTTAACAGACAATGGTCTGACAGTACAGGGTTATGAGGAGACACTACAAGATTTTCTATTTCTATGCCATATGTCAGAACAAGGTCCAATGTATGGTGGAGGTAATGAGTAGAATTTCCTACTTTCTGAGAAAACCCAATCGAGTCTAATATTGAATTAAAAGCCACATTAAGGCAGTCACTATCTACATCCACATGTATATTAAAGTCCCCTACTATAATTATTCTATCAGATTTCAGCACTAAATCAGCTAAGAAATCAGGAAATTCGGATAAAAATTCTGAATAGGTTGATGGGGGACGATAAACTATGGCAAATAAAATTGGGTTTAACCTGGAATTGCTAAAGTGCCCAACACTGAGGACCAGGCCCTCAAAGGAATTATAACATGTTTTTTGCTTTACATTAACTAGTAATTTGGAATGGTAAATTGATGCTACTCCTCCTCCACGACCAGAACTTCTGGGATTTTGACAGTTTAAATAACCAGAGGGAGTTGATTCATTTAAACCAACATAATCCTCTTGCCCTAACCAAGTCTCTGTAAGGGAAATTAAATCAATCTGATGATCAATTAACAGATCATGGACTAACAGAGACTTGGGAGTTAGAGACCTAATATTTAATAAACCACATTTAATTTTTAAATTATGAGGAGGAACAGAGGCCAAATCATTCAATTTAGAGGCTTTATGTTTAATTTGAGTTTTACCAATATTTTGCTTTATCACTTTGGGATGCTTATACATTATATTTTTATTCACTTTGGAGGGAGCAGACAACGATTCTCTGATGGGGAAGACAGGGGCTAAGCTGAGGGGTGGCGGATGAAGAGGAGCTGCAGAGAGGCGTGTAAGACTGCGACTCTGCTTCCTGGTCCCAACTCTGAGTAGTCATGGTTTTGGAAATTTGGATAAAAAAGATGCCAGATTGTTAGATAAATGAGAAGCACCATCCAAAGTGGGATGAATGCTGTCTCGTCTCATAAGACCAGGTTTTCCCCAAAAAGAGCTCCAATTGTCAATGTAGCCCACGTCATTTTTAGGACACCACACAGACAGCCAGCGGTTCAAGGATGACGAGCGACTAAACATGTCATCACTGGTCAGATTGGGGAGGGGCCCAGAGAATACTACAGTGGCAGACATCGTTTTTGCAAACTCACACACCGATTCTATATTAAGTTTCGTGACTTCCGACTGCCGGAGACGGATGTCATTAATGCCGGCGTGAATAACAATTGTGGAATATTTACAGTTACTTTTAGCCAGCATTTTCAAATTTGACTCGATGTCGCCTGCTCTGGCCCCAGGAATGCATGTGACTATGGCCGCTGGAGTCTCTAGGTTCACGTTTCTGACTACAGAGTCGCCAATGATCAGAGTTTTTTCCTCAGCGGGTGTGTCGCTGAGCGGGGAAAAACGATTAGAAACGTGAACAGGTTGGTGGTGAACCGGGGCTTTGCGACTAGGCTTCCTTCTCACCGTCACCCACCCAGTCTCCTCGCTGCTGAGGAGAGCCGGGGAACCGGTGACAGGGGGACCTAAGCTAGCTAGCTCCGCTGCAGCTAATGGGCGTCCGTCGAGATTAACTGGCGCAGACGGTGTTTCAATGCAGCGGAGCCGGGATTCCAAATCAGACAACCTCGCCTCGAGCGCCTCAAAAAGACAACATTTATTACATTTACCGTTATCACTAAAAGAGGCAGAGGTGTAGCTAAACATCTGACAGAGAGAGCACACCAGAGGAGGAGAGGAAAGAGAGCTAGTAGCCATAGCTAGTGGCTCGAGAGCTGGAGAGCAAACCACACAGGCAGACAGCAAAACAGGAAGTGACGATACGTTACCACAAGGAAGTGACGGCAGGCTTCAAGTTAGAAGACAGGCTTCTAACTTGGCTAATTGATTACTATCATCTGGCTTCATTGACAGGTATAATTGTGTGTCATCTGCATAACAATGAAAATGTATACAGTGCTTTCTAATAATGTTGCCTAACGGAAGCATATATAAGCTAAAAAGAGTAGGGCCTAGCACAGATCCCTGTGGAACTCCATGACTAAGCTTTGAGTTGAAAGAAAACTCATTATTTACATGAACAAACTGGAACCTATCAGATAAATAAGATCTAAACCACTGCAACAACGTTCCTTTAAGTCCAACATAGTGTTCTAATCTATCAAGTAGAATATTATGATCGATAGTATCAAAAGCTGCACTAAGGTCTAAAAGGACAAGTACAGAAACCAGTCCATTATCAGATGCGTTGAGGAGGTCGTTAGTGACCTTCACTAAGGCTGTTTCAGTACTATGATGGATTCTAAACCCAGATTGAAACTCTTCAAGTAAACCATTTCCCTGCAGGTGGTCAAATAATTGCGTAGCAACAACTCCTAAGATTTTTGAAATGAAAGGGAGATTAGAGTTTGGTCTATAGTTAACTAAAGCTCCTGGATCTAGCGTTGGCTTTTTGAGTAAGGGTTTAATTACAGCCGTTTTAAAAGCCTGTGGTACATGGCCTAAAGTTAAAGAAGAATTGATTATATGAAGAATAAAGCTACCAATAAGTGGGAAGACTTCTTTAAGTAACCTGGAAGGAATAGGGTCAATATGTCAGACAAAAAAGCCCTGCAGAGGATAGTTAAGGGAGCTGAGAGGGTAATTGGAGTCTCCCTCCCCTCTGTCCAAGAACTTTTTCAGAACCGTTGTAGGAGCAGGGTACTGAACATTGTCAAGGACCGTTCTCACCCTCTGCATCAACACTTTGAACTTCTGCCATCTGGCAAACGATTCTGGAGCATCAGAGGCAGAACCACCAGACTGATTAACAGCTTCCTTCCACAAGCTGTTAGGATGCTGAACAGTTGATCCGGAATCTCTCATAAGTACTAGTGCACCTACGGACCTTATGTATATTATTTGTATATTATAGTTTTGGTTAGTTTTCAAGTATGTCTCAGGGAAGTGTGAATGGCTGTGTTGGGGTGGGAGGTGAGGGTACATGTATGTGTGAGTGTGTCTTAAATCATGTTCTTTTTACTTATATGGATGCTGAGAGAAACGCAATTTCATCTTGCCTGCACTACAGTTGTATGTAAAGTCAGCTGGGGGAGGGTTTTTCCAAATCGGCCGTCTGGATGAAAGTCGGGCAGTGGGTGGAGTGTAGATATCTGCATGGATTGGTAAGTGAGGAGAATCTTTAACTTTTTGGAGCATCCTTTGAGTTAATGCTGCTCGCCGGATGTGTGGAGGGGCTATGTTTGACAGTACAGAGAGCCAGGGGAGTGGTGTTGAGCGGATTGTTCCAGTTATAGTTCTCATGGTTGTGTTGAGCTGGGTGTCCACATGGTGTGTGTAAGATGACCTGGACCAGACAGGGGCACAATATTCTGCTACAGAGTATGAAAGGGCCAGTGCTGAGGTGCGCAGGGTGGAGACTGCCGCCCCCCATTTTGCACCAGCGAGCTTGCAGAGCAGGTTGTTTCGTACCTTCACCTTAGCAGCCGTCCCCTTTAGATGTTCCTTGAAGGATAAGGTCCTATCAAGGACCAAGGAGGTCCCAAACAAACAGCTGGTGATAAACCCCAACCAACAGGTCCCGGGCACCAACCTCCCAAGGAGACAGTGGTCTACACTCAATCGCTTCAGGACTGGACATGGCCCCTGCTTGGCCAGCCTTTACAGATGGGGCAGTAGCCCTAGCCCACTGTGCGCATGTGGAGAGGAGCAAACAATGGAACACATCATAGAGGCCTGCCCGCTCCAAAGACTGGAAGGAGGATTACACACCCTCCATACAGCAAACCAGGAGGCAACTGCTTGGCTTAAGGACTTTGCATTCGCTAAAAAAAAGTTGTATGTACAGCAATATGACAATAAAGGTTGATTTGATTTGCTGCCCTTCATTCGGTGGGCGACACCACAGTCCAGTCATTGTCTGCGTTTTTTTGATGATAACTAGTTTATGCAGGCACGGTTGTCAATATTGTATTGATCATCAACAATGACTTTTGGGTTTACACAACATGCTAAAAAATGTCAAAATCGTGTCATCAGACCCTTAAATTGTACCTATAGTTCCTTTGGTGGAAACGATTCTAGTTTTGGTAGGCCAGTTTGTTTTTCTAACTCTGCTATTTTAGCTTCTTTTGAAGGCTCAAATATTTTTAGTGGCTACATGCTGATTTTTATTTTTTTTTTTTTGCCAAAATTGCTCAATTTTTTTTTCTTTCATAGAAGTTGCTGAGTACTGGACTAGAATCAGAATTATTGTTTCATGCTCCTTTTAAGAGTTTTTTTCTGAAATCGCATAAAACCAAAGGATTCAAAGTCACAGTTTGAAAAGGTTTTTATAGGCTTTTTTTTTAACTGTAGAAAGATCAACGATTAAATTATTGTGCAAAAAAACAGCCACAGGGGGTGTCCAAACCAGTGTACTCCTAGTGCCTGTCCCAAGCCCGTGTAAATGGTGAGGGTCGTGTCAGGAAGGACATCCAACATAAAACCTTTGCCAAATCTAATATGCAGATCATGATGAATGAGTTTTGTACCGGATCAGTCGAGGCCCGTGTTAACAGCGACTACCACCGCTGCTGTTAATTGACAGGGTGCCGGTGTAAATTGGCCTACTCTTGGTGGAAGCAGGGTTTCCTCTGGTAGCATTTCCCAGTGGCGGCCCGCTATGTCAGAAAAATTTCTGCCACTCTATCAAGACATATAAATTTAAGAAAAATTTATGAAGGAATGACGATCCGCAAGCGCGCACACGAACAACGCGTGTGACCGTGATCAGCGCAGAGAGAAACGCCCCGCCCATGTGTTCTAGTCACCAGCCAGGCAGAGTTTCTCGCTACTACTGTAACTGTCTGAGACAAACATGAGCTTATTAACCTCTTGCACTCCGGTGTACCGCGGGCGGGCACGTCTCTGTGTCCTAGGGCGCATGAGGGCGCACTAGGACGCACACTGCGTCTCAGAGTGCACTGAAAAAAAAAAGCTGCATTTCCATTCTTCCACTACAGACACAGCTGCGAACAGAAAGCCAAAGGAGTGCTTTGATTGGTTTAGATGTGATTGAACTCTCATTCGACTAATAAGAGCCTTGAATTGGGTTTCTGAAACCTTGAAGAACCAATGACTGAAAGCCTAGAAAGAAGGACCCGCCTACCAACGGCTGCGAATGCAGCGAGCCAATTGAAGCACAGAAGTTGGAAAGCGTGCGTCCCTTGCAAAATCCATTTTGTGTAAGGCTGGGTGAAGAGAGACTGACTGCTGCAGCAGATGAAAAAAGGACCTACAGGAAGAACCACCACAGACCCAGCAGCACGGAGACCACCCACAAGTGTGACCTGTGTGACGGAGACTGCCATTCGCGCATCGGCCTGTTCAGCCACAGGCGGTGCTGTCCCAGCAGAGTACACGTTTAGGATTCTCTTCCATGGTCATCATAGACCGACGGAGGCCGACGACGAAGGCTGGGTAACACACATGCGTTCGCCAGTCTTTTTTTCTTACTAATGTTCTTATTTGTTTTGAAAAATCGTTCGCCAAAATCGCAATCATGGAAGCGCAAAACCGCAATAATGGAATTATGGTTTGACTGGGTCGCGTGACCAGAACGACGAGTCCGTATCAAGCGGACCAGCGTCATGTTCGTCTGACAATGAGGAAGAGAAGTTCGCCAGCGACAATGCTGTTGTGGACAGGTAAGTGTTAGAAGCTAAATTATTCTTTATCGCTGAAAATTGGTAAATTACAACTGTGCGTAGTAGACCGCGGTGCACGAAGTCCGTGCGCCGCTGTACACGGTTCGTGTGCCGCGCCCGGACCGTGAAGGCCCCCCCCCCCCGCTACTCTTCTGTAGCGGATTGCAGATATATTGCAGATATTTTAGTACAGCTGTGCGTAGTAGACCACGGGGACTGTGCGCCGCGGTCGCCTCATCGCCACATGACTGTTCCGTCATGTAGCGATGGGCGATGTCCGTCCTCTGTAGCGGGGGGGGGGGGGGGAGTTGTTAACTTCTACATTACAAATATTTTAGAATAATTTTTAGTGCAGTGTAGGTTATTTTTTCTTGTAAAAAAAAGCCACACATTTTTTACGTGGCATGCTTCTTTGTGTGTGGGGGCTTGTTTGTTCATTCATTCATGAATGAATGAATAAACAACCCCCCCCTCACACACACACACACACACACACACACACACACACACACACACACACACACAGCCCTGAGTGTCACCTTTCATTAGAGCCCAAAATCAAGCTTCTATATTGAATCATTCAAAAGTTAGACGTTTTTCCAAACTGTGCCATTTGGCACAGTTCAAAAACGCCTGGGAACAACCTGAGAACAAAGCTGTGTAATATATTCATTTTTTGTGGTATTGTTACAAAATTTTGACCTCAGCTAGATAACACTTGGTTCTACATTTCTGTTGCATTTTCCAGCCAGTATCTGACAGCTGTGTGTTATTTGCAAGCATTTGTATCCAAAAAACCACCCAGAATGATGGGGAAAAAGAAAGTTTGGAGAAGAATTGGAACAGCTCATGATCCAAAGCACACCACATGTTCTGTAAAACATGGTGGATGCAGTGTGATGGCATGGGCATGCATGGCTTCCAATGGCACTGGGTCACTTGTGTTTATTGATGATGTGACAAATGACAGAAGCAGCCGGATGAATTCTGAAGTGTGTAGGGATATACTTTCTGCTCAGATTCAGCCAAAGGCAGCAAAGTTGATTGGACGGTGCTTCACAGTACAGATGGACAATGATCCAAAACATACTGCAAAAGCAACCCAGGAGTTTTTTAAAGCACAGAAGTGGAATATTCTGCAATGGCCGAGTCAATCACCAGATCTCAACCCAATCGAGCATGCATTTCACTTGCTCAAGACAAAACTTAAGGCAGAAAGACCCACAAACAAGCAACAACTGAAGACAGCTGCAGTAAAGGCCTGGCAAAGCATCACAAAGGAGGAAACCCAGCGTTTGGTGATGTCCATGGGTTCCAGGCTTCAGGCAGTCATTGCCTGCAAAGGATTCTCAACAAAATATTGAAAAGTAACATTTTACTTAGGGTTATGTTTATTTGTCCATTTACTTTTGAGCCCCTGAAATGAGGAGCGTTTGTATAAAAATAGCTACAATTCCTACATGTTTAATCATACATTTTTGTTCAACCCCTTGAATTAAACCTTAGTCTGCACTTCAATTCCGTTGTAGTTGTTTCATTTCAAATCCAATGTGGTGGCATGCAGAGCCCAAATCATGAAGATTGTGTCACTGTCCAAATATTTCTGGGGCTAACTGTAAATAAGATCTAAACCACTGCAACAAAGTTCCATTAAGTCCAACATAGTGTTCTAATCTATCAAGTAGAATATTATGATCAATAGTATCACAAGCTGCACTGAGGTCTAAAAGGACAAGTACAGAAACAAGTCAATTATCAGATGCGATCAGGAAGTCTTTTGTGACCTTCACTAAGGCTGTTTCAGTACTATGATGGATTCTAAACCCAGATTGAAACTCTTCAAATAAACCATTACCCTGCAAGTGGTCAAGTAATTGCGCAGCAACAACTGTTTCTAAGATTTTTGAAATGAAGGGGAGATTAGAGATTGGTCTATAGTTAGCTAAATCTCCAGGATCCAGCGTTGGCTTTTTGAGTAAGGGTTTAATTACAGCAGTTTTAAAAGCCTGTGGTACATGGCCTAAAGTTAATGAAGAATTGATTATTTGAAGAATGAAGCTACTGTGGCGTGTGTAAATGAAGAGGCAGATTCATTTCAGACAATTTATTACACACTCACATCTCACAAGCAAAGGACAGACTGAACCTTTCAGCAGGCACTCTCCTCTTAAGTTTCATGGATTTCTCCACACACAACATGACATTTGCATCACACTGCATTCAACCCCCTACGTCCTTGACTCCTTCCTGCTATCTCACCAGGAACCTCCTGTGCATTGTTCTCCCATGTTTATCCACTGTCTCTTGTCTGAGATGCTAAATAATCTGGCTCCCTCAAGGTGCTACACTGCCCCCCCCAGCATCTTGGATAGAACAATAGAATAACAGTCCACATGCTGTGATGGAACAATAGAATATCAGTCCACATGCTGTTTGGGCTTCTGTCTCCTCCCGTATCTGCTGTAACTGGGGTTTACCGCCTCCGTGGCGCTGCTGTGCCGGTGGGGGGCTGCTGGGAGTATGTCTGACTGCGGGTTAGCTGTTACTGGGGGGGCTGCTCGGGTGAATCGTTTCCCTGGGGAGCTCTCCTTGGGGGTCTTCCATGCTGAGGGGCCCTAGCCAACAGCACTTGCTCGTCCGCCACAACGAAAGCGGGTTTGAGTCTGCCTATGCCAATCTTTTCCTGCCTACCCCCCCAAGTCTAGCAAAAAATGCTTATCCCCTGTTTCCAACACTCTGAACGGTCCATCATAGGGTGGGCGCAATGGAGGGCGGTGGGCATCGGGTCTGACGAACACGAACTCTGCGCTCTTCAAAGTTTTAGGCACATAAACACGCGGAAAACAGTGGTGGGCAGGGCCCGCCAGCGTGCCTGTGTTTGCACTACGCTGCAAAAGCTGAGACGGGCAGCCGTCTGGCGCGGGACTATCTGGTAGAAAATCCCCAGGCAGCTGTAGGGGCTGCGCAAAAACGAGCTCTGCTGGGGAAGCTTCCAGATCCTCTTTCGGCGCGGAGCGCAACCCCAATAAAGCCCACGGCAGCCTGTCTACCCAATTTGCATCCGTCAATGAAGCCCTGAGTGCTGCTTTCAGTGACCTATGAAAATACTCGCATAACCCATTGGCCTGTGGGTTGTACACGTTTGTGCGGTGAATTGTAACACCCAGGCTGCGGGCCATCGCGGACCAGAGTTCGGAAACAAACTGAGGACCCCTGTCGGACGTAATGTCCGACGGGACTCCAAAATGTGCCACCTATGCTGTCAGAAAAGCTTGCGCTACGTCTGCGGACGTGGTTGCCGGCAGCGGGACCGCTACTGGCCAGCACGTGGTGCGGTCCACCACTGACAGGAGGTGCGTGCACCCCTGTGATGGCGGGAGGGGGCCCACGAGGTCCACTGGAACATGGTCAAACCTCTTAGCCGGAATGCGAAACGTCTCCAAGGGAGCCTTCGTGTGTCTGTGTACCTTGACTCGTTGGCACGCCACGCAGGCTGCAGCCCACTCTTTCACTTGTTTGCTAGGCTCAGCCACACAAACTTTTGTCCCACCATTTTGACCGACGCGCGCACTCCTAGGTGCGCCAGAGTGTGAACCGACTCAAACACACAGCGGTGCCACGCGACTGGGACCACCGGACGCGGGCGACCCGTGGAGACATCTCAGACTGGGGGGGGGGGGCTGCCATCTTGCAGCACCCTGCTCTCCAGCCTTAACCCTGTTGGTCCAGACTGGAGTGCGCGCACGTCTGCATCGCTAATCTGCTCCGTGGCCATGGCTGCGTAATCTATCCCCACACAGACCGGGGCCACCACGGCGCGCGAGAGGCAGTCCGCCACCACATTCAATTTACCCGACACATGTTGAATATCGGTAGTAAACTCTGAGATCGCGGCCAGCTGTCTCTGCTGCCGGCCCGACCACGGTTCAGAAACCTTGGCCATTGCGAATGTTAGCGGCTTGTGGTCCACGAATGCGGTGAAGCTGCGCCCTTCCAGCCAGAACTGGAAGTGGCGTATAGCCAGGTGAAGAGCCAGCAACTCTCTGTCGAATGCGCTGTATTTACGTTCGCTGTCGCGCAAAGTTCTGCTGAAAAAGGTGAGCGGCTGCCAAGCCCCGGCGACGCGCTGCTCCACGACAGCCCCTATGGCCACGTCTGAAACGTCGGTGGTAAACGCTATACGGGCTGCAGGGTCCGGATACGCCAGCAGTGCGGCGTTTGCCAGGGCTGCTTTAACTTCTGAGAACGGCTGCTCTCGCTCCGGGGCCCATTCGACCCTATCCGCGGGTTTCTGTTTCTTGAGCGCAGCGTACAATGGTTGCATGAGCTGTGCCGCGCGGGGAAGGAAACTGTTATAAAAGTTCACCATTCCCAAAAATTCCTGCAGCGCCCTGACCGTCTGAGGCCGGGGAAAATCCACCACAGCGCGCACTTTGTCGGGCAGCGGGATCGCTCCTTCCGGAGAGACGCGGTGCCCCAAAAAAATCACTCTCCGTCACGCCGAACTGGCATTTCACCGGGTTGATTATTAATCCGTGCAACTCCACCCTCCGGAAAACCGTCGTGAGGTGGGTTTCGTGTTCGTCTTCGGACGCACTGGCTACCAGGATATCGTCCAGGTAGACGGAACACGAACGGGAGATCGCACAGCACTGCATCCATCATGCACTGGAATGTCTGTGCCGCTCCTTTTAACCCGAATGGCATGCGCAGGAACTCGAATAAACCGAACGGAGTTATTACTGCTGTTTTGGGTACATCCTCAGCGCGCACTGGGACTTGGTGGTAACCGCGGACCAGATCTATTTTGGAAAAAATGCGTGCTCCAGCGAGGTGAACGGAAAAATCCTGTATGTGGGGAATTGGATAGCGGTCGTGCGCTGTGGCGTTGTTCAACCTGCGGAAATCCCCGCACGGTCGCCACGATCCCTCAGCCTTAGGGACCATGTGTAGCGGGGATGCCCATGGGCTGTTCGAGCGCTTGATAATGCCCAACCTTTCCAGGTTGGCGAACTCCTCGCGCGCTATGGCCAGTTTAGCTGCGTCCAAGCGCCGAGGTCTTGCAAAAACATGCGGCCCAGTGGTGATGATAAAGTGCTCCATCCCGTGTTTAGCGATGGCCGCGGAAAACGTCGGGACCTTGAGTGCTGGGAACTGAGTGAGCAGTGTGTGGAACTTACCGCCTATAGCTGTGACGTTGGCTTGTGCTGTTGGCTGGGTCACTCGAGCTATACAGGGGAGAAATTCAAAGGACAGTGCATTAACCAGGCGCCTGTTAGCAACATCAACCAGTAAACCATGTGCACACAGAAAATCAGCCCCCAGGATATAGTAATTCAGTGCTGCTATGACAAAAGTCCACTCATATGTACAGCCGTGTAGAGATAAGAGCAGAGTCCTCTCACCAAAGGTCTTAATATCCGAGCCGTTTGCTGCCAACATCTCGGGGCCGCTAGGTCCTGCCAGCCGGTCAGCGTAGGTTGGCAGAATGAAGCTCTTCTGGGCTCCGGTGTCCACGAGGAAATGCCTCCCCGAGCGTGCATCCGTCAAGTAGAGCAGCTTGTTCTCTTCACCGAGGGTCGCAGCTGCTACTGACCCCCGGCCTTGGCGTTTCCCGAACGTTTGAATTGGCACGGTGGCGCACATCTGCGTGCGTTCTCTCCAAAGCGGTGGTGGTAGAAGCAGAGCATGTCTTCTCTGGCGCTCCTTGGCCCCCGCTGCTGCTACCGTCGGTGGCTCCTCGCCTCCTCTGGTCGTCTCGCTGGGCTCCGCCACTGCCGCGTTGACTGTGATCACCCTGGTGGTGAGGATGATCCGGTCTGCCTCCTGGGCTAGCGCACGGTAGTCGCGCGCAGCCAGCAATGGCGAATTGGCCAGAGCCGCTCTCGCCACTGTCGGAAGGCTCTGGAGGAAGAGGTAGGCAAACAGAAAGTGCCCGTCGCCCGTGCCCATTAACACCAGCATCTTCTCCATCAGGTCTACGGCCGAACCATCTCTTAACTCGGTCCGCGTCAGGAGCCTATCTGCTCTCTCACAGTCCGAGAGCGTGTAGTGCTGGATGAGCGCAGCCTTGAGCGCCTCATATTTGCTTCTGACTGGTGGCTGATCGAGCAGGCTCGCTACCTGCTGAGCTGTGCGGGCGTCGAGTGCTGCAACCACGTGGTAGAATCTGGTGTCGTCTGCCGTTACTCCCCGGAGGGCAAACTGGGCCTCGGTGAGGTGGAACCAAGAGCGCCGGTTGTGCTGCCAGAAATCCGGTAGCTTGACTGAAACCGCACACGCGTGGCTGGCGGTTCCAGTCCGGGCTGTCTGTGGGATGGCTGCCGCCTCGCTGTAGCTTCCTGACCGGGCCAGCTCCGGGGATCTTGCCTCGTGTTCCATAATATGTCTTGGGTCACCAGTGCGGAGTGTGTAAATGAAGAGGCAGATTCATTTCAGATGATTTATTACACACTCGCATCTCATAAGCAAAGAACAGACTGAACTTTTCAGCAGGCACTCTCCTCTTAAGTTTCATGGATTTCTCCACACACAACATGACATTTGCATCACACTGCATTCAACCCCCTACGTCCTTGACTCCTTCCTGCCATCTCACCAGGAACCTCCTGTGCATTGTTCTCCCATGTTTATCCACTGTCTCTTGTCTGAGATGCTAAATAATCTGGCTCCCTCAAGGTGCTACACTACCAATAAATGGGAAGACTTCTTTAAATAACCTGGCAGGAATAGGGTCTAAAATAGAAGTTGAAGGCTTGGATGAGGAAACTGCTTTGTCTATTTTGCCTCACTCTTAAACCCTTGCACTCCGGTCAATTTCACTGAAAACGCCAAAAATTAACGTGCCCAAATTAAATCAACAGCTGTTCTTCAACCCTTTGCAGCATCTTCATGGGGTTGGTCTCATTTAAAAGAAAACACTTTGAATTTTTTTGGCAAAACATCATAATCTCTCTAAGTGCTCCGGCCACTGAGTTACAGTCATCTAAACATAGTGAACTTGAAGAAAATAAATTTGGCCTGGGTGTTTTTTGGATACAAATGCTTGCAATTAACACACAGCTTCAGATCCGGGCTGGAAAATGCAACAGAAATGTAGAACCAAGTGTTATCCAGCTGAGGTCCAAATTTTGTAACAATACCACAAAAAATGAATATATTACACAGCTTTATACTCAGATACTTCCCAGGCGTTTTGGAACTGTGCCAAATTGTGCCAAATGGCACAGTTTGGAAAAACGTCTGCAACTTTTGAATAATTCAATGTAGAAGCTTTGTTTTGGGCTCTAATGAAAGGTCACACTCAGGGCTGTCTGTGTGTGTGTGGGGGGGGGGGTTGCCCCCCCCCTCGCTACAGAGGACAGCCATCGGCCATCGCTACATGACGGAATAGACTCATATGGCTATGAAGCGACCGCTGCGCGGTCACCACGGCTTCCCCACCCCCCCGCTCCTGAAGAGGAGCGGGGGGGGGGCCTTCACGGTCCGGACACGGCGAATTAACCGTTTATCGCGGCGCACGCACTTTGTACTTCGTGCGCCGCACAGCTGTAATTTACCAATCGGTCAAAAGTCACTGTGGATTACAATTTTCAGGAATAAATAATAATTTAGCTTATAACACCTTACCTCTTCACAGCAGCAGAGTCCTGGCGAACTTCTCTTCCTCACTGTCAGACAAACGTGACGCTGGTCCGCTCGTGGATCCCGGTCAAAACATAATTCCATTATTGCGGTTTTGTGCTTCCATGATTGCGGTTTTTGGCGAACGATTTTTCAAAACAAATAACAGTAGTAATTAAAAAAAAAGACTGGCGAAGGCGTGTGTGTCACTAAGCCTCCATCGGTCTATGACCATGGAAGAAATCATAACGTCTACTCTGCTGGAACCCAAAAAAAAAAAGCACCGCCTGTGGCCGAACATGCCGAACCGTGAATGGCACTCCCTGTCACACAGGTTGCGTTTGTGGGTGATCTCCATCCTTTTTTTCTCTGCAGCAGCAGCCAGTCTTCACCCAGCCTTAAAAAAAACAGCTCGCGAACTTCTCTGCTTCAATTGGCTCACTGCAGTCACAGCGTTGGGAGGCGGATCCTTCTGGCTAGATTTTCATTCATTGGTTCTTCAAGGTTTCAGAAACCCAATTCAAGGCTCTTATTATTCGTATGAGAGGTCAATCAGATGAACTAATCTGTTTGCGGCTGTGTCTGCAGCTTTTATTTTCAGTGCGCGCTTGGACGCCATCATCATCTACATCACCACCATCAGGATCTCCATCATGCGTCCGAGAGCGTGCGCTCTAGGACGCAGAGACTTGCCCGTCCGCGGTACAACGGAGCGCAAGAGGTTAAAGGTCAATTGGAATAAACTGATCCCAACAGATGTCAATTGAAGGAGTCCTGACTCATTGTCAGCCTGGCTACAGTGCTGAAAAGAAACCTGGGATTATTCTTGTTCTCTTCTATTAATGCAGAATAATAACTCGTTCTAGCTTTTCTAAGAGATTTTTTATAAATTAAAAGATGATTTCGCCAAGCTAAATAGATTTCCTCTACACTACCGTTCAAAAGTTTGGGGTCACTCAGACAATTATTTTGTGTTTTCCATGAAAAGTCACACTTATGTACCACCATGACTTGTAAAATGAATAGAAAATATAGTCAAGACATTGACAAGGTTAGAAATAATGATTTGTATTTGAAATAATAATTTTTTTCCAGATACTTAAACTGCTCAAAGGAAGGTCAGTTTTATAGCTTCTCTAACCAGCTAAACTGTTTTCAGCTGTGCTAACATGATTGCACAAGGGTTTTCTAATCAACGATTAGCCTTCTGACGCAATGAGCAAACACATTGTACCATTAGAACACTGGAGTGATAGTTGCTGGAAATGGGCCTCTATACACCTATGTAGATATTGCACCAAAAACCAGACATTTGCAGCTAGAATAGTCATTTACCATATTAAGATAAGATAAGATAAGATAAGCCTTTATTAGTCCCACAACGGGGAAATTCCAGGATTGCAACAGCACAGGGATAGCAACACTCAGAGCAACAATCAGAAGGCAAGAAAAAAAACAAGCAAGCAAGAGCAGCTAATAAACATATGTACGTATTACTATAAATATATATATATACACACACACACAGACACACAGTGCAGAGCATTGTAGCTGGATGGAATAAATATATGAATATATGAACACACAGTGCAGAGCATTGTAGCTAGATGGAATAAATATGTAAATATATAAACACCCACAGTACGGAGCATTGCAGCTAGGTGGAATAAATATGCAAGTATATAAACACACACAGTGCGGAGCAATGTAGCTAGATGGAATAATATGTAGATATATAAATACATAAACACACCCAGTGCTGAGCATTGTAGCTAGATGGAATAAATATGCAAATATATAAACACACACAGTGCAGAGCATTGTTGCTAGATGGAATGAAACAGCATAACCGTCTACTTAGTTATCCTACATGGTATGATTATGTGCCCATACATATTCTCACCCTCCATAGCGACCGGTATGTTCCTAGTTGTATGCCGGAGGGGACCATTGTGTAAGTCTATTGCATCTTTTGCATTCAAAAAACTATTAGTTTGTTACGTCTTTTTGCTATCTCTGCGAGCAGCCCTGCTTAGGTTGTACAGTCTGACAGCCGTTGGTAGGAAGGACCTACGAAACCTCTCGGTTGTGCACCTGGGATGATGTAGTCTGCTGCTAAATGAGCTCCTCAGTGCATTCAGTATGTCCTGCATAGGGTGGAACTCGGACTCCAGCAGAGATGACAGTTTAGCCACCGTCCTTCTCTCTCCTATCTCCTCCATCGGATCAAGGCGCTGCCCCAGGACAGAGCTAGCTTTCTTAATCAGTTTGTTCAGTCTCTTCCTATCGGCTGCAGTAATGCCACTGCCCCAGCAGACCACTCCAAAAGTGATGGCTGATGCCACCACCGTGTCATAGAATGACTTCAGCAGCGCCCCTTGTACACCAAAAGACCTGAGTCTCCTCAGCAGGAACAGCCTGCGCTGTCCCTTCTTGTAGGGTGCATCAGTATTGTGTGACCAGTCTAGTTTATTGTTCAGATGAATACCCAGGTACTTATAGGATGTCACCATCTCGATGTCTGTTCCCTGTATATTTACTGGTACTGTGAGGGGCTGCCCATGCCTGCGGCAGTCCACCACCAGCTCCTTAGTTTTCCTCGCGTTGATCTGGAGGCAGTTCCGATGGCACCAGTCCACGAAGTCCTGGATAAGCCCTCTGTACTCAGCTTCATCTCCATTGGAGATGAGGCCAACGATCGCAGAGTCATCAGAGAACTTCTGTAGATGGCAGTGTGTTGTGTTGTGTGAGAAGTCCGCAGTATAAAGAGTGAACAGGAAGGGAGCCAGCATTAGCAATGTATATTAGATATTAGAATGTAATTCTGATTAGTTTAAAGTTATCTTCATTGAAAAAAACAGTGCTTTTCTTTCAAAAATAAGGAAATTTCTAAGTGACCCCAAACTTTTGAACGGTAGTGTAAATTAGTGGAGTGCCATTTTCTTTCTAATTGATGAGTCTTCTGTTTTAAGCTACGAGTTTCTGTGTTGAACCAAGGAGTTAGAAATCTCTGATTAGACTTTTTCTTTTTTAAAGGGGCCACCAAGTCTAGAGTCTGATGCAGAGAAGCTGTAACACTGTCTACCATGCTATCAATTACAGAAGGAGCAAGCTGTCTATAGCTTATTTCCTTTGTGTTGACACATGGCATAGAGGAAACGATGTGCAAAAATTTTGTAACGTCATCTGAGAGGCATCAACTGTACTAATATTTTCTCTTGGGAGACAAATAGAAATAGTAACATCAGAGGTTAACAGACAATGGTCTGACAGTACTGGATTATGAGGAGACACTACTAGATTTTCTATTTCTATGCCACACGTCAGAACAAGGTCCAACGTATGGTGGAGATAATGGGTAGAATTTCCTACTTTCTGAGAAAACCCAATCGAGTCTAATATTGAATTAAATGCCAAATTAAGGCAATCACTATCTACATCTACATGTATGTTAAAGTCCCCTACTATAATTATTACCTCCGCCAAAGGGGGAGGTTATGTGATCATCGGCGTTGGTTTGTTTGTTTGTTTGTTAGCAAGATAACTCAAAAAGTTATGGACGGATTTTCACGAAATTTTCACAGATTGTCAGAAATGGGGTATCCTACAGATGATTAGATTTTGGTCGTGATCCGGATCACCGTCCACAAGAAAACTGCCATTACGCAAAATGCCATTTTCGTCAATAACTACTGAACCACTAATCCTATCATTGTCAATCCAATTGCTAGTCATATGTTTTCATGGTCAAGGAATCTGAAAACGTACACACATACACTGTATGGGGGGAACTGTGGCCGCCATTACGGAAAATGTCATTTTCGTGAATAACTACTGAACCACTAATGCTATCATTGTGAATCCAATTGCTAGTCGTATGTTTTCATGGTCAAGGAATCTGAAAACGTACACACAAACACTGTATGGGGGGAACTGTGGTGCTTGGTGGAGGTCTGCGCTCTCCGAGTGCTTTTCTAGTTCTATCTGATTTCACCACTAAATCAGCTAAGAATTCGGCAAATTCGGATAAAACTCTGAGTAGGTTAATGGAGGACGATAAACTATGGCAAATAAAATTGGGTTTAGCCTAAAATTGCTTAAATGCCCAATACTGAGGACCAGGCCCTCAAAGGAATTGTAACGTGTTTTTTGCTTTACATTAACTAGTAATTTGGAATGGTAAATTGTTGCTACTCCTCCTCCACAATCAGAACTTCTGGGATTTTAACAGTTTAAATAACCAGAGGGAATTGATTCATTCAAACCAACATAATCCTCTTGCCCTAACCAAGTCTCTGTAAGGGGTATTAAATCAATCTGATGATCAATTAACAGATCATGGACAAGCAGAGACTTGGGAGTTAGAGATCTAATATTTAATAAACCACATTTAATTTTGAAATTATGTGGAGGAACAGAGGCCAAATCATTAAATTTAGAGACTTCATGTTTAATTTGAGTTTTACCAGCTTTTTGTTTAATTACTTGAGGATGCTTATACATTCTATTTTTATTTAGTTTGGAGGGAGCAGACAAGGATTCTCTGATGTGGAAGACAGGGGCTAAGTTGAGGGGTGGCGGATGAAGAGGAGCTGCAGAGAGGCGTGTAAGACTGCGACTCTGCTTCCTGGTCCCAACTCTGAGTTGTCAAGGTTTTGGAAATTTGGATAAAAATGATGCAAGATTGTTAGATGAATGAGAAGCACCATCCAAAGTGGGATGGACGCCGTCTCGTCTAATAAGACCAGGTTTTCCCCAAAATGAGCTCCAATTGTCTATGTAGCCCACATTGTTTGCAGGACACCACACATACAGCCAGCGGTTGAAGGATAACAAGTGGCTAAACATGTCATTGCTGGTCAGATTGGGGAGGGGCCCAGAGAATACTACAGAGGCAGACATTGTTTTGGCAAAGTCACACACCGATTCCACGTTAAGTTTTGAGACTTCCGACTGCCGGAGTCGGACGTCATTAATGCCGGTGTGGATAACAATTGAGGAGTATTTACAGTTACTTTTAGCCAACATTTTCAAATTTGACTCGATGTCGCCTGCTCTGGCCCCAGGAATGCATTTGACTATGGCCGCTGGAGTCTTTAGGTTCACGTATCTGACTACAGAGTCGCCAATGATCAGAGTTTTTTCCTCAGCGGGTGTGTCGCTGAGCAGGGAAAAGTGATTAGAAACATGAACAGGTTGGTGGTTAACCGGGGCTTTGCGGCTAGGCATCCTTCTCACAGTCACCCACCCAGTCTCCTTGCTGCTGAGGATGACCGGAGGACTGCTAGCAGGCCACCTTAAGCTAGGGAGCTCCGCTGCAGCTAAGGGACGTCTGTCGTTATTAACTGTTTCAATACAGCGGAGCCGGGATTCCAAATCAGACAACCTCGCCTCGAGCGCCTCAAAAAGACAACACTTATTACATTTACCGTTATCACTAAAAGAGGCAGAAGTGTAGCTAAACATCTGACACAGAGAGCACACCAGAGGAGGAGGGGAAGGAGAGCTAGTAGCCATAGCTAGTGGCTAACCCGAAGCTAGCAAAAACACTGATGAAAGGTGAACAGAAGGCTAAAGAGGGTGATTGGATGACATTGAGTGCGCACACAGGTGCAAGAGGCTTGATAAACAGAAGTGAGAGCTAACGGTAGATGGAAAAAAGGGATTAAAATACAGTTAAAGGCAAAATCCTTGGGAGAATGAGGAGAGCAAACCACAGACAGCCAGCAACACAGGAAGTGATGATATGTTACCACAGGAATGTCCCACACTGACTGATAAAGGGACTGCTGTTGGAATTTTCAACCTCGGCAAAGGGGAAACTGCTGCCTGAGAGGTGGGGGTATTCCTCTGACGGTCTGGAGCTGGGTGGCGGCATCTTGGAGCCGATGGAGCAGGATTGGGCGAACTGGAGGTGGAGCAGGATGTCTGTCACAGAGTGCGCTTCTGTGTCGGCTTCGGGCTTGCTGGAGGCGCACGTCAGCCCGGGGAAAGATTGTTGGAGGATTGAGAATGTGGCCAATAACTCCGCGACCTGGGAAAACCTCCACAACCCTGGGTGCGCCTTGACAATAACAGTCACCAAATTAACACTCTCCCAGATCTTCTTTGGGCTGTGGGAGGTGAGCGCTTCATCCACGAATCCCTGGACGAACTCGGCAACCCACTGCTCCTCGACACTCGGGTTGCCCGCTGCCGATCTCACTTTGCTTGGTGGAGATCAATGTACTGAGGACATGATGACTCCACAAATAGGTGAGTGAGGAAAAAAAAAAAGAAATACCACAACCTACAGTAACTGGATCTTCAACTGGTTGGAACCTTCTGTCATGAATTGCCCCTCGAGGCAGTAACGAAGACCCACACACAGAACTATAGTTGTGATATTTATTGAAGGGAACAAAAAATCCAAACAGTTTGCAAAACACAAAAATCCCAATAGTGCACAAAATAGCTTACAGACAGAGAAGGTAATGGAGAAGATGGGATTAATCAGGAAATTGCACCAGAACGGGGAATGGGTTCTGATGCACAGCGACAGAAAACAGAGGCTCCAACAATGAATGACAGAAACAAGGAACTTAAATAGGACATGGTGTCAATGAACACAACTGGATGCAGGTGTGGATCACATGAGCGGGCAAGGGGTAACAAAGATTATAATAGAGATCAGCTGGGAGTAATGAGAGGGAGAAGACGGGACTGACAGCTGACAGGAGCACCGCCCACAACAGAGCAAAAAACCCGAAGCTGCCACTGACAGCAGCAGCCCTGGAGAGGGAGAAAAAAAACCACAACAGGATACAATTATGATATGATGGCAAATAAAGACAAGTACCTCAAATAAGTAAATAACAAAACTATAATGAACGTAAACAGGAAAATAAATCATACTAAGAAACAATACAGAATATGTGAAAATCAACCAAAGATAAAATAATGGGAATAAGGACTCAAAAATACAACACCATACATACATACATACATCCGGGGGGGGGGGGGGGACTGGAGCCTATTCCAGCATCTTTTGGGCGAGAGGCAGGGTACAAATATAAAAACAAAAGGCAAAGAGAGGGAATGGTGCAGTCCCCCCCCCCATCCCCCCATGCTCAGATTGTGATAGCCAAGGCTCTTATCTTCTCACAGTGTGTTAGCATGAATCCTCCAAAACTACTGGAGAGACTCTGATGCACTTTTCACCAGAACTGGCTTGTTGCCTACACATGAACCCAATTACATTTTGGAGGTGATCAGTGAGGGACAGAAGGAGCCTTGGAGGAGGTATGCCCTCTCTGAGTTCCTTTCTAGTTTTGTTTGTGAAATCACAGTAGGCCTGTTCTGTTATACTTGTTTACTACACACTGCAGTGATATGATACTGCACTGTTGGTTATATTGCTCAATAATTATGAACCTTGTCAGTAAACTATAAGGTAGAAGAGAGGATGGAAAAAAATCTCAAAAACTGACCTGAAATATTCAATAAACCATAATGCTGCAGTTTTTCCTCTGGCTGAAAGACCTTGGCGCGGTCGCAACATATTTTTCCGGGGGGGCAGTAAACATATGACACGATGTTTACCGGAATATGTTAATTTTATTCAATGTATTTCTTTTTTTTTAAAATTTTGCACAGTAACTTTGCATATGGAACTGACCATTTGAAGTATTGTACAACCGAGGCGTGAATACTGGAATATTGAGCCAGTTAGGGTCCCACCCAGACGTCCTGTGTTGAGACTTTTTAGTTGTGCTATCCTTCTCTCCTTCCTCTGCTGTCACCTCTCCTGGACCTTCTGCCTGAACACTTTGCTGTCCTTGGCCCCTCTCTTCTGTCCCATCTTTCCCTCTTTGAGCTCTGTCTAATTCAGGTTCTCTCTCTGTCTATGGTGGTGTAGAAACAGGTTAAAAAATATCAGGTGTCCTCTTTTGTCTTGTAGGATTTTTTTGTCATGGTTTACATAAATGACAAAAATATGTGTAATTTTTTTGTATTTTTATTCTAGTGTTTCTTATTTTTCCATTGAAACAGTAGGGAAGGGAAAAAGCATTCATAATAGTAATGTACTCATGCATACTTAAATTATATGATCAGATGGGTGTCGTAACCAGAAATTCTACTCATGTAAAAGCAGTGCTTTGAAATTAATAATTAAAAGTAGTCAACCAAAAATTTCTAGTTGAGTTAAGGGTACAAAGAGCACCCACTTAAAAACTTGAGTAATGACTTCAGTCTTGAAGGTTTGAGGTTTTTCTCAAAAATTTATAACAATTTTCTTAACTTTACAGAGAAAAGTAGAAAACTTTATCTAAATTTGAAACCATTTTTCTCAAATTTGTAATTTCCTCTTGTGAAATTGACGTTTCTTGTACATTTTAAACTTTTTTATAAATGTGTCAATTAGTTTATGGCTTTTTTTGGATATTCGCCTTCAGGATTTTTTGGCAGAGAGCAGAATTAATAGGTCCATTTACCACAGCAAATCTCCCAGGTCCTGAAGCAGCAAAACAGCCCCAGACCATCACACTTACCACCACCATATTTTACTGTTGGTATGATGTTCCTTTTCTGAAATGCTGTGTTACTTTTATGCCGGATGTAATGGGACACACACGTTCCAAAAAGTTGAACTTTTGTCTCATCAGTCCACGGAGTATTTTCCGAAAAGTCTTAAGGATCATCAAGGTGTTTTCTGGCAAAATTGAGATGAACCTCTATGTTGTTTTTGCTCAGTAGTGGTTTTTGTCTTGAAACTCTGCCATGCAGGCCATTTATACCCAGTCTCTTTCTTATGGTGGAGTCATGAACACTGACGTTAACTGAGGCAAATGAGGCCTGCAGTTGTTTGGATGTTTTTGTGGGGACTTTTGTGACCTCTTGGATGAATCATCGCTGCACTCTTGGGGTAATTTTACTCGGCTGGCCACTCCTTCATCATTTGTGGATAATGGCTCTCATTGTGGTTTGCTGGAGTCCCAAAACTTTAGAAATGGCTTTATAACCTTTTCCAGACTGATAGATTTCAATTACTTTGTTCCTCATTTGTTGCTGAATTTCTTTGAATTGCAGCATGGTGTCTAGCTTTTGAGGATCTTTTGGTCTCCTTCACTTTGTCAGGCAGGTCCTATTTTAAGTGATTTCTTGATTGAGAACAAGTATGGCGGTAATCAGGCCTTGATGTGGCGAGAGAAATTGAACTCAGTTTTCCAAAGATGTGATAAACCACAGTTAATTTATGTTTTTTGTTTGTTTGTTTTTTTTGGGGGGGGCACTTTTTCCACACAGGACCATGTAAGTTTGGATTTTTTTTTACCCTTAATAATAAACACCTTCATTTAAAAACTGCATTTCGTGCTTACTTTTGTTATCATTGTCTAATATTCAAAGTTGTTTGATGACAAACATACATGTGGGAGGAAACCGGAGAAATCCCGAAGTAAACCCACACAGACACGGGGAGAACATGCAAACTCCACACAGATCACTGTTGGTCGGGGGCTGGGATTGAACCCAGGATCCCCCGGCCCAAGGGTGAGTTGCTGTGCTGCCGCAGTGCAAAAACATGCAAGTTAGGTTAATTGGCATCAAACTGGGGATTCTAAATTGTCCTTAGTATGACTGTGAGAGTGAATGGTTGTCTGTCTCTCTGTGTTGGCCCTGCGATGGACTGGCGATCTGTCCAGGGTGAACCCTGCCTCTTGCCCAAAGATGCTGGGATAGGCTCCAGCCCCACCGCGACCCGAAAAGTATTAAGAGGAAGAAGATGGATGGATGGATGCAGAAAATTCAAAAGGGTTCACAAACTTTCAAGCACCACTCTATATTAACAGCAGATTGGGGTCCAAATACTCATCAGTTACTTTGTGAAATCTTGGAAAATAATTTTAAATGCAATCAATTACTTCTGAAAAGTAATTGTACTTTTCATATAATTTTGATATATTTGAACGATGAATATTTCCATTGTGGGGAGCCCATGCTGTAGTTTTCCCCTCAGACTGAACGGCTTAGCGGATCAAAGGTGCTGGGGTACAGAGAGAATAATGGAGGATTAATATGTAAATTCAGCACCTCTGGTAGTGGAGGTGTGGGGTGATGAAAGGGAGTGTTTGCAACCTGTGTATTTAATTATTTTGACTCTGGAGGATGTGAGAGAGATGGAGTGAGAATAATTTCCCTTATACCGTGAACGCTTGGCCTGGTTATTCATCTCTCCACACTGGTGACCCTAGACACATAATGGAACACGAGACAAACACCCCGGAGACGACCTGGACGGGAAGTGCCAGCAACATGTGCGCCGTTTCGGTCAAACTCCCAGACTTATGGCTACACAACCCGAAGTCTTGGTTCCTTCACACAGAGGCCCAGTTCGTGCTCCGGGGAATAACGGCAGATGACACCAGATACTACTACGTGGTTGCAGCTCTGGACGCATGCACAACGCAGCAGGTGGCGAGCCTGCTCCAACAGTCCCCAGCCTAAGACAAATCCGGTGCTCTCAAAACCACGCTGACCTGGCGCTACGCGCTCTCGAACTGTGAGAGAGCGGAGAGGCTCCTGACGCGCTCCGACTTGGGAGCCGGGTCGGTGGTCGAATTGATGGAAAAGATGTTGCTGTTGATGGGTGCAGATGACGGGCATTTCCTCTTTGCCCACCTTTTTCTACGGAAACTCCCGACAGCGACTAGGGCGGTCCTTGCCAATTCACCGCTGCTGGCCGCGCGCAACTACCGGGCACTAGCCAAAGAGGCAGATCAGATCATCCTCGCCACCAGGGCCCTCACAATGACCGCAGCAGTGTCGGAACCCAGCAAGACGTGAGCGGAGGTGAGGAGCCAGCGACAGTAGCGGCAGCGGAGGCCAAGAAGCACCGGGGAGACACGCTCTGTTTCTACCACAGCCATTTTGGAGAAGATGCACGCTGATGCGTGCCACTGTGCAAATTCAAGCGCACAGGTAACGCAAAGGCCGGCAGTCAGTAGCAGCTGCAACCGCCAGCGAAGCAAGCAAGCTGCTCTATGTGACAGACTCACCCTCGGGGAGACGGTTCCTCGTGGACTCCGGCTCCCAAAAGAGCCTCATCCTGCCATCCTATGCCGACCGACTGGTGGGAACGAGCAGCCCCGAGCTGAAGGCCGCAGACAGCTCAGACATTAAGACCTTTGGTGAGAGGACACTGATTGGATCCTTGCATGGCCATACATACCAATGGACATTCGTCATAGCGGCATGCAGCTTCCCCATTTTGGGCGCTGACTTTTTTTTGTGTGCACACGGACTCCTCTTCGATGTTGCTAACAAATGCCTGTTTAACGCAATGTCTTTTGATTCTCTGCCCTGTACAGCTCGAGGAACTGGGCCAACAACACTAGCCAACGTCACAGCTCCAGCGGGTAAGTTCCACACACTACTCACCCAGTTCCCAGCACTCACGGTCCCGACGTTTTTGGCAACAGTCACTAAACACAGGGTGGAACACTTCACTACCACCACAGGGCCGCCCATTTTCGCACAACCTCACCGCCTGGACGCAGCTAAACTGGCCATAGTGCGCGAGGAGTTTGCCAACTTGGAAAAGCTGGGCATCATCAGATGCTCAAACAGCCCATGGGCATCCCCGCTACATATGGTTCCTAAAGCCGAGGGATCGTGGCGACCGTGCAGAGATTTTCACAGATTGAACAACGCCACAACACACGACCGCTACCCGATCCCCCATATTCAGGATTTTTCCGTTCACCTCACTGGGGCACACATTTTTTCCAAGATAGACCTGGTCCGCGGTTACCACCAGGTCCCGGTGCGCGCTGAGGACATACCTAAAACGGCAGTAATAACCCCGTTTGGTCTTTTTGAGTTTTTACGCATGCCTTTTGAGTTAAAAGGCGCAGCACAGACATTCCAACGCATGATGGATGTGGTGTTGCGCGATCTGCCGTTTGTGTTCATCTACCTGGACGACATCCTGGTGGCCAGTGCGTCAGAGGACGAATTCCAGAGGTTGGAGGAGCACGGATTAATAATAAACCCGGCGAAGTGCCAGTTCGGGGTGACGGGAATCGATTTTTTGGGCCACCGCATTTCACTGGAGGGTGCAATACCCTTACCGGACAAAGTGCACACGGTGGCAGATTTTCCCCAGCCTCAGACGGTCAGGGTGTTGCAGGAGTTTTTGGGGATGGTTAACTTTTATAACTGTTTCCTCCCCTGCGCAGCCCAGTTCATGCAGCCGTTGTATGCCACGCTCAAGAAACAGAAACTGGCGGACAGAGTTGACTGGACTCCTGAGCGAGAGCAGGCGTTCTCTGAGGTTAAAACAGCCCTGGCGAACGCCACACTGCTGCCGCACCTGGACCCGGCGGCTTGGATAGCGCTCACTACCGATGCCTCGGACGTGGCCATAGGGGCCGTCGTGGAACAATGTGTCGCCAGTTTTTGGCAGCCGCTCGCCTTTTTTAGCAGGTCTTTGCGCAACAGTGAGCGTAAATACAGCGCGTTCATCAGAGTTACTGGTTCTCCACCTAGCTATACGCCACTTCCAGTTCTGGCTGGAAGGGCGCACCTTCATTCTGTTCGTGGACCACAAGCCGCTAACGTACGCGATGGCCAAGGTTTTGGAGCCATGGTCGGGCTGGCAGCAGAGACAGCTGGCCACGATCTCGGAGTTTATGACCGACATTCAGCATGTGGCCGGTAAACTCAACGTGGTGGCGGACTGCCTCTCGTGCGCATTAGTGGTCCCAGTCTGCGTAGGGATAGATTATATGGTCATGGCCGCGAAGCAGATCAGCGATGCAGACGTTTGCGCGCTCCAGTCTTGACCAACAGGGTTAAGGCTGGAGAGCAGAGTGCTGCAAGAGGGCCCCCTCCCCCCAATCTGTGATGTCTCCACAGGCAGGCCGCAGCCGGTGGTCCCACACACTTGGCGCCGCAGCGTTTTTGAGTTGGTTCACTCCCTGGTGCACCCAGGAGTGTGCGCGTCAGTCAAAATGGTGGGAGTGAAGTTCGTCTGGCCGATCCTGCGCAAACAGGTGAAAGAGTGGGTTGCAGCCTGCGTAGCGTGCCAACGAGCCAAAGTGCACAGGCACACAAAGGCCCCCTTGGAGCCGTTCCATGTTCCGGCTAAGAGGTTTGACCACGTTCACGTGGTCCTCGTAGGCCCCCTCCCGCCATCGCAGGGGTTCACACACCTCCTGACAGTGGTGGACCGCACCACATGCTGGCCTGAAGCAGTCCCGCTAGCTTCCACCGCGTCCGCAGAAGTTGCACGTGCTTTTTTGACGACATGGGTGGCACGTTTCAGCATCCCTTCGGATATCATGTCTGATCGGGGCCCGTAATTTGTTTCCGACCTCTGGTCCACCATGGCCCAGAGCCTGGGTGTCAGAATCCATCGCACGACCGCGTACAACCCCCAGGCCAATGGGTTATGCGAGCGTTTCCACAGATCGCATAAAGCAGTGCTCAGGGCTTCGCTGATGGATGCAAATTGGGTGGACCGGTTTCTGTGGGTTCTATTAGGGTTACGTTCAGCACCGAAGGAGGATTTGGCAGCCTCCCCAGCAGAGCTGTTTTTTTTCCCAGCCGCTGTGGCTCCCAGGGGAATTTTTGCCAGACAGCCCCACACCAAACACCGATCCATCCCTGCTTTCACCGCGTAGCGCAGTGGTAGGGACGGTACCCGGTCCAATCCACCACTGTTTTCCATGCGCTTTGTGCCAAAGACCTTGAAGGACACGGCGTTCGTATTTGTCAGGCATGATGCCCACCAGACCCCCTTGCGCCCGCCATACGATGGCCCATTCAGAGTGCTGGAACCCGGGGACAAACATTTTGTGTTAGACTTGGGGGGACGCAGGGAAACAGTCTGCATAGACAGACTTAAGCCCGCCTTTGTTTCAGCAGACGAGTAGGTGGTGTTGGCCCGAGCTCCTCGCCGCAGAAGACCCCCACTGAGAACTCCCCAGGTATATGACTTTTCAGACCAATCACATGAGCATGCTAAAGGTCCCCCCCCCCATTGTCCCCCCACAGACCGGCATACCCCCAGGAACCCCCCACCGGTACAACAGTGCCTCGGAGCCCAAGATTCCCCGTTTCAGCAGATAGGGCGAAGGCTGAAGCCCAAAGGACATGAAGGTTAAGGCTCAGTCTGAGACTCTGGGGAGGGCCGTGTGGGGAACCCACGCAGTAGTTTTCTCCTTAGACTGAACAGCTTAGCGGATCAAAGGTGCTGGAGGACATAGAATAATGGGGATTTAATATGTAAATGCAGCACCTCTCATAGTGGAGGTGTGGGGTGATAAAAGGGAGTGTTTGCAACCTGTGTATTTAATTCTTTTGACTCTGGAGGATGTGAGAGAGATGGAGTGAGAATAAAGTCCCTTATACCGTGAACGCTTGGCCTGGTTATTCATCTCTCCACACTATCAAACATTTAATGTTTTCAGTGTCTATCAAGTTGATACACAAGTTGGTTTCCACGTCAATGAATGTGTGGAATAATTTTTTGAAAAACTTTTTCACAGCACTGCATGTTCACAGCCTGTTTGTCTTCTTCCTTGTTGCTACAGGAACATGAAAGGAAAAATAAAGTGAAACCTCAGAAGCTTCAGGAAGATGAAGATCCTCCAACTGCAGCAAATGAAGTGAAATCACACAGTGACAAGAGTAGAAAAAGACTACAGAGAAAACGTCACACTGGGCATAAACAATACTTTTGTGAAGAATGTGGGAGAGGTTTCACACTGTTGGGTAACTTAAAGAAACATGAACTCATCCACACTGGAGTTAAGCCGTTTGTGTGTGGTCAGTGTGGAAAGGCCTTTTCTCTGATGAGTACCTTAAGAACACATGAACTCATCCACTCTGGAGTTAAGCAGTTTGTGTGTGGTCAGTGTGGAAATGCCTTTACTCGGATGAGTACCTTAAGAACACATGAACTCATCCACACTGGAGTTAAGCAGTTTGTGTGTGGTCAGTGTGGAAAAGCCTTTACTCAAAGGGGTAACTTAAGAACACATGAACTCATCCACACTGGAGTTAAGCAGTTTGTGTGTGGTCAGTGTGGAAAGGCCTTTACGGAAAGTGGTAGCTTAAGGAAACATGAACTCATCCACACTGGAGTTAAGCAGTTTGTGTGTGGTCAGTGTGGAAAGGCCTTTACTCGGATGACTAACTTAAGAACACATGAACTCATCCACACTGGAGTTAAGCAGTTTGTGTGTGGTCAGTGTGGAAAGGCCTTTATCGAAAGTGGTAGCTTAAGGAAACATGAACTCATCCACACTGGAGTTAAGCAGTTTGTGTGTGGTCAGTGTGGAAAGGCCTTTACTCAGATGAGTCACTTAAGAACACATGGACTCATCCACACTGGAGTTAAGCAGTTTGTGTGTGGTCAGTGTGGAAAGGCCTTTACGGAAAGTGGTAGCTTAAGGAAACATGAACTCATCCACACTGGAGTTAAGCAGTTTGTATGTGGTCAGTGTGGAAAGCCCTTTACTCAGATGAGTCACTTAAGAGCACATGAACTCATCCACACTGGAGTTAAGCAGTTTGTGTGTGGTCAGTGTGGAAAGGCCTTTACTCTGATGAGTAACTTAAGAACACATGAACTCATCCACACTGGAGTTAAGCAGTTTGTGTGTGGTCAATGTGGAAAGGCCTTTACTCTGATGAGTAACTTAAGAACACATGAACTCATCCACACTGGAGTTAAGCAGTTTGTGTGTGGTCAGTGTGGAAAGGCCTTTACTCTGATCTGTCACTTAAGAACACATGAACTCATCCATTCTGGTGTTAAGCAGTTTGTATGTGGTCAGTGTGGAAAGGCCTTTACTCTGATGAGTCACTTAAGAACACATGAACTCATCCACACTGGAGTTAAGCAGTTTGTGTGTGGTCAATGTGGAAAGGCCTTTACTCTGATGAGTAACTTAAGAACACATGAACTCATCCACACTGGAGTTAAGCAGTTTGTGTGTGGTCAATGTGGAAAGGCCTTTACTCTGATGAGTAACTTAAGAACACATGAACTCATCCACACTGGAGTTAAGCAGTTTGTGTGTGGTCAGTGTGGAAAGGCCTTTACTCTGATCTGTCACTTAAGAACACATGAACTCATCCATTCTGGTGTTAAGCAGTTTGTATGTGGTCAGTGTGGAAAGGCCTTTACTCTGATGAGTCACTTAAGAAGACATGAGCTCATCCACGCTGGTGTTAAGCAGTTTGTGTGTGGTCAGTGTGGAAAGGCCTTTACGGAAAGTGGTAGCTTAAGGAAACATGAACTCATCCACACTGGAGTTAAGCAGTTTGTGTGTGGTCAGTGTGGAAAGGCCTTTACTGAAAGGAGTAGCTTAAGGAAACATGAACTCATCCACACTGGAGTTAAGCAGTTTGTGTGTGGTCAGTGTGGAAAGGCCTTTAATCGGATGAGTACCTTAAGAACACATAAACTCATCCACACTGGAGTTAAGCAGTTTGTGTGTGGTCAGTGTGGAAAGGCCTTTACTCAGATGAGTAACTTAAGAACACATGAACTCATCCACACTAGAGTTTAACATTTTGTTTGTCAACAGTGTGGAAAAGCTTTGACTCGGACGAGCACTTTAAGAAAAGATGAACTCATCCACAGTGGAGGTCATCCATTTGTGTGTGTTCAATGTTTGAAGGCCTTTATGAAGAAAATTAACTTTGACAACATCAACTTCCCACAGTAAAGTTAAAAGAAACCTATGTGCTGAATGTGGAAAGGCTTTTACTGGAGTGAATCTCTTAAAATCACAGGGAATGATCCACAGTAGAGTTAAAAGTGAGACACCTTTCACATAGACTTTGATCTCTTGTGAGACAGGAAGCTCCTCCTGTGGTTACAGGTTCAAGTTTAGAAACCCTGAGACACAGGTTGTACTCGACTTTATCTGTCATTTTGACAGACATAGATGTAAAAATTCTGTTATGATCTGTTATCTCATTTTAATGAGATCACCTTCAGTGTAATCTGTTAAATGACAGACAGCTTTCAGAATTTTCTGTCATTGCTGAAAAATATCTGTCAATGAAGGACAATTTTCATTTCATGCAACCTCTGCCCTGAGATCAGGCTGTACTGGATTCAGATCCCTTAAATGTCTGAACCAACATTTCATTTAGAAAGCAGAGATGCTCCATGTTTTGATTGTATGTCTGACTTTTCCTTCTCTGTTGTTGTTGCTCAGTCAACTCGGTTCACTTCATTTATTTTCAAATCAGCTTCATTTGCATAGTTCCAGATCACAACCAGGGTTGCCACAGGTGCTGGAAATCCTTCAAAATGCATGAATTTTAATATTGTACTTTAAGGGTTTTAAAAGTGATTGAATTTTACAAAAAGTTCTTGAAAAAACTTGAAATTGTAAGGATGTTTCTTTCTCAATAATTGTCTGTCTGAATAAATAGTTACCTATAGTTCACTTGTTCTTAGTTATTTGTTTATTTGACAGGGACAGTGCAATAAACATAGACAATTAATCAATGACAATCAATCTGATGTGTTGCACAAAGAGTGTATAGCTATTAGCTAATTTGCAACTCTTGTCCCTGGATGGGCTTTAGAAAGGAGAAACAAGTAAAAAGGAAAAGAGAAGAAAAAAAAAAAGAAGAAAAAAAAATGAAAACAGAATACACAATAACCACATACATCAATGCAAAAAAGATTGTAACTACATTATGAATACACAATTATAAATTTTATAAATATTATAAATATTATACATTATAAATACACAATATAACAACCTGACTCACATTTGCCTATTTCAGGCCTCCCTCCCTTTGTCACTCACTATAAACAAACACATTCATTCCTTCCCTTCATTCACTCTCACCCTGCAGACAATCATTTCATACATGGGTACATTCTTGTTTATTTTTCAGCCAGTTTTTAACCTTTTCAGTGAATGTTTTAAAGTCCGTTATTTTAATTTAATTTGGCATTGTGTTCCAGATGTGACTGCCCTTTATAGAGAAAGCTGTTTGTCCAAATGTGGTTCTGCGGTGGAATATTTTACAGTTATTGTTAACAGAACTCCTGGTGGCTCTGCTGCTGTCCTGTCTTTAGATGAATCCAGCAAGTGGCTCAGGTGCTGATTTATGGAAACATTTGAAAGTTAATTTCAGAAAACAGAGGTCAATGAAACTCTCAAAACTCAATAGGTTGTATTTTTTTTTAAATATAACAGTGATGCCACCTAATGGGCTTTTTGTCCAAGATTTTTAGAGTTTGATTATATAATGAACCTATGTGTGTTATTGTGGAAGGGGCTGCTTGAGCCCAGACTGTTAAACAGTATGATATATGAGAAATGGAGGAATGGAGAAATAAAATAAATTGGAGAACCTAAAATTCCAGCTGCTCAGCCTTTGCCTCGGTTGGCTTCTGTGTGACTGTGGTCAGTCAGTTTTCAGGTGTGACCTCACCCCCCACAAAGACACACAGGTGTAGTCACTGCACCATCATGGCGTGAACAGTGGCATGGCGTGGCTACATTTGTTTGGGGACGCCAAATAAAACAGAGTTGTGTGGGAGTTTCTGAGGTCAGTATCTGTAAAACTGTTTCCTAACACTGATATTAAACTGGATAAAATATTGAAGATGACCAAAAAACTCAAAATTCCTGCAGCTCAGTACCTGATGAAGTTACAAGTCAAACCAAATATCGGTGATCTATTTTCTAATATCTAAATGATATGAATAAAATAAAAACATTGATAAGTATTTCGTCTGCCAGAATAGAAGAAAATTTACTTTAATTGAGTGCAGCTCAGCCAATCAGGGAGCTTTACATTTTCTCCTCTTTATGTTTAATATGAAAAGCAGCTAATAGCCCGCTGTGTGGAAGAGAAACGGCTCCCCGGTTGCGTTGTTTTTCACTCTCTTAAAAAGAAAGTGTACACATTCAGGCTTTTGTTGCCCAGGCAACAGCCCATTTTCTTTTTCTGGCTGAGTGGCCCTTCTGAAGGGAAAATAAACATTTAAACAAAGAACTGTTGTGCCTTGATTGTGTGTCCGACATGATCATCGGTAGCACAGGGGCCCCCCAGGGAACAGTTTTGGCTCCCTTCCTGTTCACCCTTTATACTGCGGACTTTTCACACAACACAACACACTGCCATCTACAGAAGTTCTTTGATGACTCTGCGATCGTTGGCCTCATCTCCAACAGAGATGAAGGTGAGTACAGAGGACTTATCCAGGACTGCCTCCAGATCAACGCGAGGAAAACTAAAGAGCTGGTGATGGACTGCCGCAGGCAAGGACAAACCCTCACAACACCAGTAAACATCCAGGGAACAGACATTGAGATGGTAACATCCTACAAGTACCTGGGTGTTCATCTGAACAAAAAACTAGACTGGTCAGACAATACTGACGCACTCTACAAGAAGGGACAGCGCAGGCTGTTCCTACTGAGGAGGCTCAGGTCTTTTGGTGTACAAGGGGCGCTGCTGAAGACCTTCTACGACATGGTGGTGGCATCAGCCATCACTTTTGGAGTGGTCTGCTGGTGCAGTGGCATTACAGCAGCCGATAGGAAGAGACTGAACAAACTGATCAAGAAAGCTAGCTCTGTCCTGGGGCAGCGCCTTGACCCAGTGGAGGAGATGGGAGAGAGAAGGACGGTGGCTAAACTGTCATCTCTGCTGGAGTCTGAGCCCCACCCTATGCAGGACATACTGAATGCACTGTGGAGCTCATTTAGCAGCAGACTATATCATCCTAGATGCACAACCGAGAGGTTTCGCAGGTCCTTCCTACCTATGGCTGTCAGACTGTATAACCTAAGCAGGGCTGCTCACAGAGATGGCAAAAAAAAACGTGACGACCTAATAGTATTGAATGCAAAAGACGCAATAGACTTAGACAAATGGTCCCCTCCAGTATACAACTAGGACAATATCAGTCGCTACAGAGGGTGACAATATGTATGGGTACATATTCATACTATGTAGGATAACTAAGTAGACAGTTATGCTGTTTATTCCATCTAGCTACAATGCTCCACACTGTGTATATATATTTATGTGTACATATGTATTTTCACTGCTCTTATTTTTATTTTTATTTTCTTCTTAATTATTGCTCTGAGTGTTGCTATCCCTGTGCTGTTGCAATCCTGGAATTTCCCCATTGAGGGACTAATAAAGGCTTATCTTGTTACTGTGGGGCACATATGTTGGTTTCATATGCTCCACAGATATATTACTGTATGTTTATTGTGTGCTTCATGTCTCAGGGGAACAAAGGGACTGAGCCTCCTAGAGGTAACAGGAGGGTGCGAGATTTGGCCTTTTGTTCCAAGGAGATGGCCTTGAGAGATTTCCTGACCACCGGAGACTAGGGGGTGGATGGTGTTAAGATCGGGGGAAGTTACATTGTGACTGGGATTAAGTACCATGTGACTGTTTGTTGGATTAAACACCATGTGACTGTAGGTTTGATGTCCTGGGTATAAAAGGACAGATGTGAGAAGATTCATCCTCTTTTTCTGCTTTGGAATGTTGGAGTATGTGATTGTGAATAAAGCTGAACCTGAGGAATAAACTCAGTCTCGTCCTTCAACACATTCTCCACACTGGTGACCTTACGACGAAGCATGAGCAGAAGTAATTCTCCCGAGCCGGACTCGTCAGAAGCCAGCCTGACGAATGCCGCCACGTTCCAGCTGCCGGACTTCTGGCAGAATAGTCAGCGCTCCTGGTTTAGCACGGTCGAGGTGCAGTTCAACTTCCGGAGAATCTCGAGAGACGACACAAAGTTCTACCATGTGGTGGCGAAGCTGGACAACCACACAGTCCAGAGGGTGGAAAACCTGGTCAACCACCCACCGGACAGCGACAAGTACAGCGCATTGAAGGCTGCGCTTATCAGCCACTTCACCCCCTCGGTGCAACAGCGAGCAGAGGGGCTCCTGGCGTTGACAGAGTTTGAGAACGACAGACCCGCAGACCTGATGGGGAAAATGCTGAGGTTGAGAGACTCCGAAGATGACAGCTTTATCTTCACCCACCTTTTCCTCAGGACCCTACCGCCAGCGGTGAGAGTGACCCTGGCCGGTTTGCCTCTGTTGGCCCAACGAGACTACCACGAGCTGAGCCAGGAGGCGCAACGACTCGTCGACGCCCACAAACGGAGCGTGGCTTCGGCCACGGCAGCAGAGCTAGGCGCAATGTCCGGAGACGGCATGGGGCCAGAGGCTGCAGCACCAGACTCACCGACGACGGCAGCGTCAAGGGCCAGGCGACACGGAGCGGACAACGTCCTTTGCTTCTACCATCGCCGCTTTGCAGAGAGGGCGCACAAGTGCATTCCACCGTGCCATTTCAAGCACTCGGGAAACGCCAAGACCGGGGGTCGGTAGCAGCTGCGGCCCTCGGGGAGGAGAACAAGCTGCTCTACCTGAAGGATGCACGCTCGGGGAGGCATTTCCTCGTGGACACAGGCTCCCAGCTGAGCTTCATCACGCCTTTCTACGCGGACCGGCTGGCACCTTCCAGTGGTCCCCGGGTGTCAGCAGCAAACGGCTCAGCGATTAAGACCTTTGGTGAGAGGACTCTGCTTCTGTCTTTGCAGGGCAGTGCATTTGAGTGGACTTTTGTTGTAGCGGCAGTCAATTTCAACATGTTAGGGGCTGATTTTTTGTGCTCACATGGTTTATTGGTTGATCTTGCTAACAGACGTCTGGTTAATGCACTCTCCTTTCACTCTATTCCCTGCACAGTTCGAGTGGCCCCGCCAACTGCACAAGCCAACGTCACAGCTGCGGGTGGTAAGTTCCACACACTCCTCACTCAGTTCCCAGCACTCACGGTCCCAACGTTTTCGGCGACAGTGGCTAAACATGGGGTGGAACATTTTATTACTACCACTGGCCCACCCGTTTTTGCAAAAGCTTGGCGCTTGGACTCAGCTAAACTGACCATAGCGCGCGAGGAGTTCGCTAACCTGGAAAGACTGGGCATCATCAGGCGTTCGAAGAGCCCATGGGCTTCACTGCTGCACATGGTCCCAAAGGCTGATGGCTCGTGGCGACCTTGCGGTGATTTCCGCAGGTTGAATAACGCTACAGCGCACGACCGCTACCCGATCCCGCACATCCAAGATTTTTCAGTTCATCTGGCTGGGGCGCGCATTTTTTCTAAAATAGACTTGGTACGCGGTTACCACCAGGTTCCAGTGCGCGCTGAGGACATACCCAAAACAGCGGGAATAACTCCTTTTGGGCTTTTTGAGTTTCTGCGCATGCCGTTTGGGCTTAAGGGAGCGGCGCAGACGTTCCAACACATGATGGACGCGGTCCTGCGCGATCTCCCTTTCGTCTTCGTCTACCTGGACGACATTTTGGTAGCCAGCGCGTCCGAAGACGAACACAAAAGCCACCTCACAGCAGTTTTCCAGAGGTTGGCAGAGCACGGGTTAATAATCAACCCAGCGAAGTGTCAGTTCGGGATGGCGCAGATTGATTTTTTTGGGGCATCGTGTCTCGCCAGAAGGAGCGGTCCCTCTACCCGATAAAGTGCGCGCAATAACAAATTTTCCCCAACCACAAACGGTCAAAGCATTACAGGAGTTTTTGGGAATGGTTAATTTTTACAACCGTTTCCTCCCCCGCGCAGCGCAACTCATGCAACCATTGTATGCTGCACTAAAAAAACAAAAACCCACAAATAAAATCGAATGGTCTCCTGAGCCGGAGCGCGCATTCTCTCAAGTCAAATCAGCCCTGGCAAACGCTGCGCTGTTGGCACACCCAGTCCCAACGGCCCGCATGGCGCTCACAACTGACGCGTCAGATGTGGCCATAGGGGCGGTCGTTTAACAGTACGTGTCTGGGGCCTGGCAACCGCTCGCGTTTTTCAGCAAAACCTTGCGCATAGCGAGCAAAAATACAGCACGTTTGACAGGGAGTTATTAGCTCTACACTTGGCCATCCGCCACTTCCAGTTCTGGCTGGAAGGACGCCGTTTCACCGCGTTCGTGGACCACAAACCGCTGACTTTCGCAATGGCCAAGATTTCGGAACCTTGGTCGGGCCGGCAGCAGAGACAGCTGGCCGCGATATCGGAGTTTACTACCGATATCCAGCATGTGGCGGGTAAATATAATGTAGTAGCAGACTGCTTCTCACATGCTGTGGCGGCTCCAGGCCCCGTGGGGGCAGACACTGCAGCCATGGCCGCGGACCAGGGTAGCGACGAGGAAGCGCGCGCGGCCCCGGACCACGTAGGGATAGATTATGTAGCCTTGGCCGCAGAGCAGGTTAGCGACACGGACGTGCACGCGCTCCAGTCTGGACCAACACGGTTAAGGCTGGAGAACAGGGTGCTGCAAGACGGTATGCCCCCCTAATCTGCGATGTCTCCACTGGACGACCACGTCCGGTTGTACCAGCCGCGTGGCGCCGCCGCGTTTTTGAGTCGATCCATTCTCTGGCGCACCCGGGGGTGCGCGCGTCGGTCAAAATGGTAGGAGAGAAATTTGTATGGCCATGCCTGCGCAAGCAAGTCAAGGAGTGGGCAGCAGCCTGCGTGGCTTGTCAGCGAGCCAAAATACACAAACACACCAGAGCTCCCTTGGAGCCTTTTCACATCCCGGCTAAGCGGTTTGATCATGTGCATGTCGACCTCGTAGGCCCCCTCCCGCCGTCACAGGGGTGCACACACCTTTTGACAATGGTGGACCGCACCACGCGTTGGCCGGAAGTGGTCCCACTGGCATCAACCACAGCCGAGGAGGTGGCGCTTGCATTTTTAACAGCATGGGTAGCGCGTTTTGGAGTCCCGTCGGACATTACGTCCGACAGAGGTCCTCAATTTGTTTCCGAGCTCTGGTCAGCAATGGCCCGCAGCCTGGGAGTAACGATCCACCGCACTACCGCGTACAACCTGCAGGCTAATGGTTTATGCGAACGTTTCCATAGGTCATTGAAAGCAGCCCTCAGAGCGTCGCTGACGGATGCAAATTGGGTGGACAGGCTACCATGGGTTTTATTGGGGTTGCGTTCTGCACCTAAAGAGGATTTAAAAGCCTCCCCAGCTGAGTTAGTTTTTGCGCAGCCACTCCGGCTGCCCGGGGAGTTTCTCCCAGATAATCCTGCGCCAGAGTGCCTCCCCGCTCAGCGGTTGCAGAGCAACACAGGATCGAGCACGCTTCCTGGCCCAGTTCATCACAGCTTCCCGCGCGTTTTTGTGCCTAAAGCTTTAAAAAATGTGAAGTTTGTTTTTGTCAGACATGACGCCCATCGCCCAAGCTTGCGACCGCCTTATGATGGGCCATTTAGAGTGCTGGAAACAGGAGATAAGCATTTTTTGCTAGATTTGGGAGGCAGAAAGGAAATGATTGGCATAAACAGGCTCAAACTCGCTTTCGTGATGGCTGACGAAGCTGTGCAGTTGGCGAGGGCTCCCCGGCGCGGCAGACCCCCTAGAGAGCATTTCCCAGAACACCCACAGAGATTGACTAACAGTTCCCGCCCACGGGCAGCAGCCCCACAGCAGGAAGACACTGCGGAGGCAGTAAAGCCGGGTTACAGCAAGTACGGCAGAAGACTGAGGCCGAAGCGGCATGTGGACTAATATGTGGTGATTTTATTATGACATGCATCTTTAGTTATGTTGTTCCATCTTAGACGTTTGGGGGGGGTCATGTGGGGCACATATGTTGGCTTCATATGCTCCACAGATATATTACTGTATGTTTATTGTGTGCTTCACGTCTCAGGGGAACAAAGGGACTGAGCCTCCTAGAGGTAACAGGAGGGTGCTAGATTTGGCCTTTTGTTTCAAGGAGATGGCCTTGAGAGATTTCCTGACCACCGGAGACTAGGGGGTGGATGGTGTTAAGATCGGGGGAAGTTACATTGTGACTGGGATTAAGTACCATGTGACTATATGTTGGATTAAACACCATGTGACTGTAGGTTTGATGTCCTGGGTATAAAAGGACAGATGTGAGAAGATTCATCCTCTTTTTCTGCTTTGGAATGTTGGAGTATGTGATTGTGAATAAAGCTGAACCTGAGGAATAAACTCAGTCTCGTCCTTCAACACATTCTCCACATTACATTATTAGTGGTGTTGGACGATGAAAATTTTTAATTATGATTAATGTTTTGGAATGTTGCGTTAATCGTGATTACTAATGCTTTAATCACGTGTTTTTCCATACAGATACAGTGTACCTTAAGTTGGTAATTTTTCGTTTGTCATACTGTTATGAACATGGGAGTGGACAAATATGCTTGCTGTCTTCACCTGCAGGTTTATTAAAGCTGTCAACATATCCAAAATGACAAAAACTATCCAGGATATTTTCCAGAAAATTCTCAAAAGTAAACTGCATGTGCAAACAACGGAATGCCAGGGCTCAATAATATCACTGCAGCACAACTCAGCGTCCAACCAGCAGCCACAAATGGAGCTTGCTCTTTCTCCCATAGCAAACATCCACAGCTTTTAAACACAAAACCATGGACCTCATGTGTCACAACAGACACAATTTCCCTTTTAGCAGGAAAATTTCAAACAAAAACAACTATCTCGCCCGTGATGACACCCCACTGTGCTGCAGAAACGGCGGGGGAGTGAATGGACATTATGAACACAGCCTGAGAATTTTTTTTAGACTGGTATTCACCAACAGTTGGACCCAAAGCTATGAGGATTAAAACAGGCAAATTTCTGTCCGTGGCAACTGCTGGAAGTCGGCCAAGAACGCAGAAAAAATCATCAACAAAGCACGGAAAGACCTTATAAAAGAACGTATAAGAATAACGGCAAATAAAGTAGACAAAATAAACAACCAAATCAAAGAGGAAACGGACATGTTTAAGCAACGCTACCCGACGGACCAGAAAACGCAGGAGCAGATAAAAGCACAACTGAAACACGCACACGAACAAGAATTCATTACAACGAAAAACCGCCAATTGAAAAAATTAAAAAAACTCACAAAGAAAGAACGGACGAAGACAAACACACACGGAAAAGAACGATAAGTGGGTCAAAAACCTATCACAACGCACACTCACGGACACGGAGAAAACAGTGCTGAACAGAGGACTGAACTTCGCCATCACACCAGCCAGAATCCCCCATGAAGAATACATCCTCGCAACAGAGCTGGCATGCGAAAAAATCCAGGACCAAGGAGAAAAAGCAGCACTCCGGAACGCAGTCGCAGGAATCCTCAAAACGGCCAAATTACCACAAAGCAACATTACAAGAAAAGAAGAAAAAGCATTAAACTCACTTAAGACAGATAAAACGATCACAATACTCCCAGCAGATAAAGGCAGAACAACAGTAATTTTGGACACGGAAACATACGAAAAACAGATGGAAACCATGTTGGCAGACAGTAACACATACGAAATCATTAAAACAAACCCGACAGAAGAAAAGAAAAAAATGCTCAAAGCCCTTCTAAAACCTCTATTAGAAAGCAATAAAATCACAAAGGACGCATATGATCACCTGATCCCCACAGCCAGCATCACCCCTCGGATTTATGGAACACCGAAAATACATAAAAAGGATATCCCACTGCGGCCAATAATAGACAGCATTGGATCAGTCACATACAACTTATCAAAAGCCCTAGCTGAAATCATCAAACCCCTCCTTGGACTATCAGACTTTCACTGTAAAAATTCAAAAGAGCTGGCACAAGAACTCAAAGACATAAAAATAGAATCAGACGAGATCCTCATCTGACATGACGTCATCTCTTTATTCACAAAGACTCCTATTGACGTCACACTACATATAGTGCAAGAACGCCTCAACAAGGACAGTACCCTAAAAAGACGCACCAACCTCACAGTCCATGACATATCCAAATTACTACAGTTTGTTGCAAAATCCACTTATTTTCAATTCAGAGGAAAAATCTACAAACAAAAAGAAGGATTTGCAATGGGAGACCCACTATCAGCCATCATGAGCAGTTTTTTTTATGGAGGATCTGGAAAATAAAGCCATCAACACAGCACCCACAATATGCAAACCCACCCTTTGGAAGAGATACGTAGATGACATTCTGGAAAAAATAAGGAAAGGACATACACAAGAACTCACTGACCATCTGAACAGTACAGACAGTACGGGGAACATAAAATTCACACACGAAGAGGAGGAAAATGGCACCATAGCCTTTCTGGACATGAAAATCCACCACAACGAGGACGGCAGCATAAAAATCACAGTCTACAGGAAACCAACCCACACAGATCAATACCTACTTTGGACATCGGAACACCCCACAGCACACAAGCTATCAGTCGTCAGGACATTATATGAACGAGCCACCATCATCACGGAACAAGAAGACAGACAGGAAGAGGAAAACCACATAAAACATGCACTTATACGCTGCCAATATCCAGTATGGGCCATAAACAAAGGGAAACAGCAAGTCAAAAACAAAGAAAATAAACAGGACACAAGACATAGAACAAAAGCTGAAATCAAAAACAAGGACACCATAACTATACCATACATACGAGGGATCACGGAACCAATTCAAAGGATCATGAAAAAATACAAAATAAACACAGCAGTCAAACCACACAAAAAATTAAGACAGTTATTAGTACACCCCAAGGACAGAATAGAACAAGACAATAAATGCAATGTATTATATGAAATATCATGCAGATCATGCAACAAAACCTACATTGGAGAAACCGGAAGGTTGTTCACCACAAGAAAAAAAGAACACCAAAAGGAATGTGAGAAGGAAACGCAAGGACGACTCACAAGATCACAAAAAGAAAAAGCAGAACAAGAAACATTAAAATCAGCTATATCGGACCACTGCAAAAGAAATAATCACATCATGGACTGGGACAACACAAAAATTATTGGATCGGAGAGCAACAGACACAAACGTTGGATCAAGGAGGCAATAGAGATCAGAAAGCGGGGAAAAGACACCATGAACCGAGATGAGGGGGCCTTTATGCTTTCTCACACCTGGGACCACATTCTCCAGAGACCATCTGACGGCGGGAGGCAGGGCCGGCTCGGTGGATCTGACAGATCTGCTGAGCTGGCCCCGCCTACGAAAATCAGCTGATAAATGTCACCTGGCAGCAATCAGCTGACTCTTCTGATGAAGGCTGCAGTGCAGTTGAAACATGTAAAGAAGGTAAAGACATCTTTCTATTTTACTTTTGTCTTTCAAAGGAAAAAAAAAAAAAGGATAAACCCAACGTCCAGGTGAAGTTTTGGAGGAGGCTGTAACAATTATCCAGGTTAGAGCTCCGACAGATAACATTGTAAACTTAAACATGACAGCACTTTGGGGATTTCCATGGCTGTAATCCAGCTTGTTTGACTTCACAGTGTCTGCATGGCGTGCACAGTGTCTGTGGCCAGAGTGGCTTTGGTACGGAGAGCTGCTAGGCCAAAAAGCAGTCACAAAATTTGTCACCGTTAACGGATGATCAACACAAAAACACCAACACCACTAATATAAAGACAACATACTTTTACTCATGAACAGTTTCAGCAACTCTACCACTTAGACAGATTTTTGATTGCAAATGTGCATTTTTTACATCAATTTGGCAGTTCTCATTAACTGGTGACTTTTTCTTCTTTTTTCTTTTTTGTTGAAAATTCGAGGCTTTTTCACACAGTGTTGAAGCTACTAAAATTTTTTCCACTTTTCACTCATGAATTTACTTTTTTTTTTCTTGAAGTTGTGACTTGTGTCATAAATTAACATCTTTTTTTCTTCCTACTTTGCACTTTTGTCTCAATAATTTACCGTCTTATGTCTTTGTATCCTTTTGTAATTAAAAATTAGATTTTTTTTCCTTGTGAATGTGCTGCTTCTCTCTTGTAATTTTGAGACATTTTCCTCAATGTCAAACCTTGTTGAACAAATGTAAATCTTTATAATTTCTTGTGTTTTCTGAGACATATTCAGTGACTGTTATTGTTCACATGACTTTTTTCCTCAGTAATTTTCAACTTTCCTAATGAATTTGTGACTTGTGTATCTTATAAATTCAGGTTTGCTTTTCTTGTCATTTTGTCAATTTTTTCTCATGAATTTATTCCTTCTTTCAAATAAATTATTTTGTTCCTCTAAATTAGTTGTTTCTTTCTGGAAAATTTGAAGATTTTATTGTATAAATGTTTGTGACTTTTCTTGTCATTTGATGTCTTTTGTCTTGATAGTTGTAAGTGCAGGCTATATTAAAGGAATGAGACTGAGAGGGCTCCAGTTGAGGTGCTGGCAGCCATTTATTTTTACAGGCAAAACAGTTACACTCCCAAACCACAAGGGGGCGCTTAAGGAAAGTGTATGGACTAGGCCTCGACCATAACATCCCCCCCTTCACAGTACATTATGAACAATAATGTTAGATTAAAGTTATTTTCAATATAATGCAGTAAGGTAACCATTGCATCTTATAGTATGTACTGTTAAGTATTTCAGGCTGTAATAACCCCCCCCCTTTTTTTTCAAATATAACTACTTTTTTTTGTTTTAAACTTGTATCAGAACAACTGTTATTTCAATGCAATTGATGAAAACATTTCTTTTATTTGAACCATGGACTAACTATGAAGGTGGGATAGACGTCCCATACCTTCAGCTGAGTGAGGGGATTATTCTGCCCCTGGATGGTCACTCAGGTGTTCGAGAGTACCTACTACGTAGATCAAAGTCCTTAAGGTCCCTCGGAGGATTTCTCTCTCTGGTTGGATACCACTTCTCCGTACCATGGTTGTTTGGAGATGTAGGGAGCTGAGGAGTAGCAGGTGCATCAGGTGTTGAGTTGTTGTGTGTCGCGTGAATTAGCCTATAATAAAATTAGCCTATAATAAAATATTTGTCATAAGGTACAGGAATTATTTATTTTATTTAATAGTGGGTGTGAAAGGGGGCGGAGTTAAACTGTCACTTCTACACCCGCTAAATTAAATAAAAGCACTCGTAAAAGGGGCACCAGTCCTAACGGACAATAATATTAACTTTAATTTTATTTAATTTTGTACCTTCAATTACTTAATGAATCAGTCTCAAAGTTTCAGTGAGTTCTTGTCCTGCCGTGATTAGGAAACATGTATATGCGAAAGGAAAATGCTTCAACTGCTCTCATTCACCCTTTTATTAAACTCATTCAGGTTACATGGCATGGCGTTCAAATGATGAATAAACAGATTTAAATGATAACAGCGTAATATATCATATTAACTGATATTGGATTCCTGAACATAAAATCCAGCGTTACACCTCTGTAGAACTAAGGAGGAACCAGACTTATGTTTCAAGGGTAAATGAGGCTGAAAACAACGCAATTTTATGGGGAAAATTCATAAGCTAATTATCTAAAAATGACTTCTTAATCTACAAAAATTTAAGGGCAGTTACTTAAAAAATGACTAAGAGTTTTCCTTCAGTTTACAGCTTTATCCTGTGGCTGAGAGACTAATTGAGCCCTGAAATACGGGCCATATTCAATTGTAATTTAATTGTAAGGACATCACGTTTTAACCCAGCAGATAAGAAAAGTAGGAGCTTCACTCACATAACAGCTGTAGGTCCACGTTTCCGTGGGTCGGTACCGCTGGGTTTTGAAGTTGGGACGTCGGAGGAAGCGGCTGCTGTCCTCACAGCCGTGGAGGTGATAACTCAGCTGGGGGCCCTTCAAGGAGACAGTTGTAGCCATGGATGGTTTGTCTCAGGGCGGCGTGAAAAGTCCTTGGAAAAGAGTCCAAATTTGAGGTCTCTTGTAGTGGGATAGACCAAAAAAACTGAAGGAGGAACGTCTCAGTCTCTGTTCACTTTAAACTAGGCAAATTAAAGGTCCACTTTAACGGCGTGAAAAGTCATTAAAAAAAATGAGAAAAACATTTACTAGGATAAGAATGGCTTCTGAGGTGAAGGAAAAAGTTTGAGAATTTGATTCTCTAAAAGGGACGAGCTCTAAAGAAAAATGGTTTCTCCTCAGTGGCCAGAAAATAACAGAAGACTTGACAAACACACAAAGAACAGAATAAAACTTCACAGGACCTTGAAACGGTGGAATAAAATCTTCTTCTGAGATCTAGATTACTATTCTGCTTCTTTAATCTTAATTTAGTTCCTAATCTTTCTCAAAATCTCTTTCTTTCTTCTTTCTGTATTTCTAATTCTTAATTCTCTCACCGTTCTCTTTTTTCTTGCTACTTGTTACATTGTTACTTTACTTCTTGCTAATCTTCCTGCCTTACCTTTTTGTCTGTCTAACCATTCTCAAATCTAACTTCTCTCTTTTAAAGTTACCTCACCGGGTCGTAAAACTGATGATGTTGATTGGAAGACTGACCAATCGACTTTTTCAGAAGCAGTTTGAAATGGCTGCCATCCAATGTGAGAACATTTCTTTGTTTGAGAGCAGCCAATCAAACGAAGACACCATCCCATGAAAATGCAGAGGAAAAATCAACACTCAGTCAGTTCTTATGAAATTAGGTGCTCAATATAAAATCTAACTAAATTAAATGACTTGGCTAATATTTGGTGATCATGCATTTAAACCATTACTCCAATATTAGATTTGTTTGAATAACACTCATGAATATAACATAATTATAATACATGCATTCACATTTAGATCAAAATGCAGCAAACCATGCAGCAAACCATGGTTGGTGATAAAAGAGGGATGATTTTCAGTGTCCTTAGGATCCAGAGGATAAGCTGAAAGAAACTTAATGTTTAGAACAAATTAAAAGTCATCTTACATACTAAAAACACATTTCACAGGTATCCACTAGAAGGTACTGTTGAGCTGTAGATGATTTCCTTTAGGTCCATGGTATCTGGGAGAAAACCTGGATAGTATCGTGGGCTATAAACCCGTCAGATTAAGTGGTTTATGACTCTTAAGAACATTGGTTTCCTGTGAGGTAGTTATCAAATGCAGTGTTCACGTTGAGAGGTCTGGTCTCCTGATTTTTATGTTCCTTTGAGCCTTTAAAAGCAAATTCTGATCCTTACAATCTCTGCAAGAGGCAACTGTTTACATTGGGGTCCTGGGAAAACAAACATCTTTGGTCAGGCCTGGAAGAGGCCTGAATGGGTCGACATGAAAGCCAGTGATATTCCTGAAAAAGGCAGAAAAGTGGTATTCCTGTATAAGGAATAAAATGAAATTCCTGTAAACTGGAGAGAAGTGATCTTCTGTCTTGGTTTGAGGAGACGATGATGCTACAGTTCCCCCCTTTGTTGCAATGGTGAGCATCGGTCAGCGTTGGTACACACCCATGGCAGCTTCGTCTCCTTGGCAACACTTGACCTAAATACTGGGTTAAAAGGTTTTTGTGATGTCCATACACACTAGCATGCAAACAGTATCTATTACTAAGTACAGATCTTTGACTTTGGTTTACTGGAAGGACTTCCATGAATTTCCAAAAATAATTTGAGTATGGACAAATGTAGATTATAAAATTTTCTTGGAGTAGTAAGCTAAGGGATAGGTCTTGAAATGACTCAAAAATTCTGGTTACAAAAATAAGTGCGTAGTCTTACATGCCTGAGGTGGGAATTTTGGTTTACGATGAAATAGCTATTATAATTGTTTAAAAATAGTTTGAATGGGCACAAAAATCAAAATGGAGTGCAAGAACTATATAAAAAAAATATATATGTTTGTGTATAAGCATGCATATAACTTCATAATTCTAAAAATAAAGAAAAATAAAAGTCAAAAAGAATGCAAAACAAAAATTTATTGCTTATTTGAGGTAGATGTTTAGGTTAAGCAATATTGAGTTAATTCAAGGAGGTTCGAACTGAATTGGTTTAGCTGGACTAAACCATGGTTCCACAGAGGTCTTACTCAGAGGGTGTTTGAGACCTTTGTTCTGGAAGACTGAGCGAACATGGAAAGTCATCATTGTTCTTTGAGTGGCAATGAGGAATAACTTTGTGACATCTGAAACAGGGGCAAGAAGCGGTGAAGGCAGACTCATTGTCAAAGTGTTAGCTGAAAGTCTAATATTTCTAGCTACCTTTCGAAGAAACACAGGCATTAGATGTGGGTGAGCAGGGTCACCCTCTAACATGAAGGGTGACAAGTCCAAGACCTTGTTGAGTTTGAACAAGGCTTTGGAGCAAACATTCAAAACCAACACAGTAGCTTGCAAAGTTTTGGTAACAGTTGGTGGTTTAACTATCTGGCATTTCAGTGTAGCGGTGTTCAGAATCAGAATCAGAATCAGGTTTATTGCCATTGTTCATGTGATACACAAACTAGGAATTTGTCTCGGTGCCATGCTGCAACATTAAAAACATAATGAGAAAAAGGGATAAACTAAAAAAGTAAAGGACTAGAAACGTGCAACAAGTGTAGAAAAATAAGTAATAATAAGTAATAATAATAATAATACTAGTAATAATGAGTAGTACTAGTCAAGGCAGTTTAAAAAATTAGCATGTAGCAGATAATGTGAAGTACCACATAGTGCAGTCAATAATGCAACAGAAAAACAGTGATGATTGACATGAGTCTGGTTGAGCTGCTGTACATAGTGCATGAGAGTCAAAAGTCACTTAGTGTTCAGCAGTCTGATGGCAGAGGGGAAAAAGCTGTTCATGTGCCGGGAGGTTTTAGTCCGAATGGACCGAAGCCTTCTACCTGAGGGGAGGGGGGCAAACAGCACGTGACCAGGATGTGAAGGATCGGCTATGATCCGGCCAGCACGCCTCCGGGTCCTGGAGATGTACAGGTCCTGGAGAGATGGGAGCTTGCAGCCTATCACCTTCTCAGCAGTGCGCACGACGCGCTGCAGTCTTAGTCTGTCCCTGGCAGTGGCTCCTGCGTACCACACAGTTATGGAGGAGGTGAGGATGGACTCGATGATGGCCGTGTAGAACTGCACTAACATCTTGGTGGGTAGCTTGAGCTTCCTCAGCTGCCGCAGAAAGAACATCCTCTGCTGGGTCTTTTTGATGAGGGAGCTGATGGTTGGCTCCCATTTGAGGTCTCGGGTGATGGTGGTGCCCAAGAAGCGGAAGGAGTCTGCAAAGGTGATGGGAGAGCCTGTGATGGTGAGGGGGGGCAGGGGGGATGTGACTTTCCTGAAGTCCACAATCATCTCCGCTGTCTTCAGAGCATTCAGCTGCAGGTTGTTGTGGCACCAGGACACCAGCTGGGCCACCTCTTCCCTGTAGGCGGACTCGTCACCGTTGGAGATGAGCCCGATGAGGGTGGTGTCGTCCGCAAACTTAATCAGCTTAACAGACTGGTGGGAGGAGGTGCAGGAGTTGGTATAAAGGGAGAAGAGTAGGGGGGAAAGTACACAGCCCTTTGGTGATCCAATGCTGATGCTAACAGAGTCTGAGACAGACTTCCCCAGCCGCACATGCTGTCTCCGGTCCGTCAGGAAGTCGGTGATCCACCTGCAGAGGGAGTCAGGCACGTTGAGCAGGGACAGCTTGTCCTGGAGCAGATCGGGGCGGATGGTGTTGAATGCGGAGCTGAAGTCCACAAACAGAATCCTGGCGTAGGTTCCTGGGGAGTCCAGGTGCTGCAGGATGGAGTGGAGGGCCAGGTTGACTGCGTCGTCCACAGACCTGTTAGCACGGTAGGCAAACTGCAGCGGGTCTAGGAGGGGTGTGGTGATGGACTTGAGGTGAGACAGGACCAGGCGCTCAAAGGACTTCATGACTACAGAGGTGAGCGCTACAGGTCTGTAGTCGTTAAGTCCAGTAATCCGTGGCTTCTTGGGGACAGGGATGATGGTGGAGGATTTGAGGCAGGTCGGCACGTGACATTGCTTAAGGGAGGTGTTAAAAATGTCTGTGAAGACAGGAGCCAGCTCTTTCGCACAGTGTCTCAGGGTGGAGGGAGACACACCGTCCGGCCCGGGGGCCTTGCGCGGGTTCAGTCTGGAGAACTGTCTGTGCACGTCCTGCTCACTGATGACAAGGGGAGGGGGGAGGAGGAGGAGGAGGAGGGGGGGACCGCTCTTGATGAATTAGGGGCTGAGGAGGCAGAGGAGCTGGGTGGAGTGGGTGAGTTGGACACAGCTGACGAGGTGTCAAAACGGGCATAGTGTTGGGACAGTCTTTGACAAAGGGCTTTGTCATCCTGACCTTTAGAAGCCTGAGGCCGATAGTTGGTGATTTGCCTCAGTCCTCTCCACACAGAAGCCGAGTCATTAGCAGTGAACTGTTGACTGATTTAACAGTAGACGTGCTAAGGCTAGCAAGGGGCCCTAATGATGAGGCCGTGGTTGAGAATCTACCTAAGGATTGTTGACTTCTTGTCTGGACTCTGTCCAGTTCTAACTGGGCGAAAGTAGGTGAGAGTGCTAGGTAGAGGGCTAAACTGAAAAACAGGAGGACCATCGTCCTGGCAAATGAATAGAAGTGATTCATTTTAATCTTGAGCTTCTTGTCGGTTTTCCTTTTCTTGAGGTACCTGAGTGATAGGTGAAAGTTATTCTTAGTGGTGGAACAACTTTGTTAGAGACTGAGCTCTAGGCTATTAGGGTCTATCACCTTCAGAGGGTTTTGTGATTATTGACTTAAGCTAGTGATGTTGTTGATTTTGTGTGTACTACTTTGAAATAGTAACTTGATGATACTGAATTAAATTTTGCAGGGTCTTTTAAAGTTACATTTTAAGGAAGTCAGTTAGTTTGGGTTAACTTTCTCCTTTTGAAGGTTTAATGCAGTTACCTGATTGAGGAAAGAGAAATGCGACTGAGCGTGCCTGAGGCTGATAGTCAGCTAACAGTTATCTATCGGGCGCAAACAAGATTTTAGGTTTGTTTACTGACTTAATTGAACAGTGTTGTCCCCGACCAGTCCCATGGGGTTTTTGTAAGCTTTGATTTGATTACGATGGACTCATTTGGAGATGGGGTCCTGGCGACCTTTGCTTATTTTGATTTGGTAAATGACCGGAGAGAGTTTATCTGTGATCGTGTGTGGACCTGTCCACCTGGGGAGGAACTTCCGAGCGAGTTTTCCTGCTCGTGCGTTGGTCTGTCCTGTCTGAGGAATGAAAGCATAATAGAAAACCTTGTCTCCCACTTGGAGTTCATCATGTGAGGCTTTCTGATCGTAGTAGGCTTTGCGTCCTTCAGCTGATCGGTCCAAATGTTTTTGGGCAAAGGCAAAAGTCTGTTGGAGATGTTTGGTCAGGTCAGTCATGTACTGGTGAGTAGTGTAAGCTGTAGCAATGCTGGCTTCTCCAGGTTGGTAGAGTAAATGCAGGGGCAAAGTCATTTGCCGGCCTGTCATCATTTCAAAAGGTGATACCCCCGTAGCTTTATGGGGTGTGGCTCGGATGGCCATTAAGACCAGCGGGAGTTTTACATCCCAGTCTTTTTGGTGTGGTGAAACATACTTCTTCAGTATGTTGATCACAGTTCGGTGGGTTCTTTCAACCTGTCCAGAAGATTGTGGGTGGTGGCTAATATGGAAGTTAGCTTTAACTCCCAAGGTTTCCCACAGTTGTCGCATGACTTCGGCGGTGAAATGAGTGCCGCGGTCAGAGTTGATTCGGCTTGGCAGACCAAATCTAGAGAATACATGGTTCATCAACAAGTAGGCCGTGGTTTCTGCCATGTCATTAGGAGCAGGCAGGCACTCGACCCATTTGGTGAAAGCACATGTGACTGTGAGGAAGTATTTGTTTCCTCTGGCTGACCGTGGAAGGGGACCTACCCAGTCAGTTTGGAGGTCAGACCATGGGAATGAAATGCCTCTTTTCTGTAGGGGTGCTCGATGAATCGGGTTGGTTGGTTGAAACTGGCAACATACGAGACATCCCTTGATGTAGTCCGCTACATCCTTTCGCATGTATGGCCAATATGCCACTTGTTTGAGCGCGTTGTACGTCGCTTTGACGCCTTTGTGTCCTGCATTTGGGAGATCATGGGCATGAACAATCATCACCCCCCTCTGGTTACAAGGGACCACAAGCGCAGGCGCAGGGAGTTCATCAGAAACATGAACTAGAATGCCATTTCGCAGCTGCAAGGACGATCATGCGGCAAAAAGTGGTTTCAAGTCTGGAGTGTCAGCGAGATCTGAGTCGGATGGTGCATTAAGTGCAGGATCTGAGAGGTATTGTATCATTTTATGGATTGCAGGGTCAAGGTTTTGAAGAGAGATAAGGTCAGCGTCAGTGAAAACAGGGTCAACCACAAGGGGACCTGTGGTTTGTGTCGTGTCTTGGGCCCTGTTAGCCTGGGCCCTAGTGACTGCGCAGACTGTAGGGGTGGGTGGGTGGGACTGTGATGTCGGCACCTGAGCAGAATCAAAGGACCAGGGTGTGCCTTGTATGGCTCCTTGTTTTGCAAGTGAGTCCACAAGGTCATTCCATTCTTTGTCCTGACCTGGTGTGCGCGAGTGACCTCTGATCTTTTTCCAGTACACCTGGAGGTTGTTGGAGGTGACCAGGTGATCACATGCCTTGAAAAGGTCTTGATGTTTAACCGGTTTGCGGTTGGAGGTTACAAAACCTTTGGCTTTCCAGAGTGCTAAATGACAAGTGAAACTGAGGCGTGCATAGTTGGAGGCAGTGCAGATGACCAATGTGCGAATGCCATGGTCTACGGCAAGTTGCAGTGTAATGAGCACACCTGCGATTTCCGCATACTGAGATGATTGGGAACCCAGTTGATAGTTGTGGGGTTCACAAGGCTGATTGTTCAGCCATGCTACACCCACACCAGCATGAATGTGAGTTTCATGGTTAAAAGAACAACCATCGACATAGGCGGTGACCATATCTTGACAGATGTTCTGGTCAAAGTAGTGATGGTTTGGGTCTTCAGTGACTGTAGGTGGCCCTGCATGAATGGATGGTCCTGGAGTGTCCTCAGAGCACCGTTGGCAGGCAGCCAAGTCTGTGCCAAGAGGGCTTCTCAACTTTTGTGCGTAGCGGACCTCCACATCAAAGCTTTGTAGAGCCATCAACCAGGAGGCTATTCTGGCATTTGTTACAACGCCTTCTCTGATGCGCTGACTGTTAAGGAAGACCACTGGTTGGTGGTGAGTCTCAACTGTGATTCTCTGGCCTCCCACATAGTTGGAGAAATGTTTGACTGCCCATACAGTGGCCAGAAGAGCTTTTTCGCAGTCCGAGTATTTCAGTTCCGGACCAGAAAGGCTTTTGCTGGCATAGGCCACGACTCGTTTGTCGTGGTCGTAGATTTGGTATAATCCAGCGCTTAAGCAGTTGGCAGAGAACCCCACTTGTAAGAAGAATGGCTGGTCGCAGTTGGGATAGGCCAAACATGGTGCTGTGCATAACTTTTGCTTCAACGCTAGCATAGCCTGTTCTTGAGCCTCAGACCAAATGAAAGGGGTGTCCTTTCGTAGGAGGTATGTAAGGGGTTTTGCCAAGTCTGCATAATCCTCAATAAACTGACATGAGTAATTGCATACCCCTAGGAAGCTCCGGAGTTCGGAGATGTTGGTAGGGACTTTGATGTTTAGCACACCTTGAACTCGTGCCGTTTGTGGTAGGACCCCTTTGGATCCTACCAAGAGACCAACATAGTTGACTTTGGTTTTGCACCATTGGCACTTGGAGAGAGAAATTTTGGCTCCAGCTCGCGTGAGCTGGCCAAGAACATGGTCAATTTCAGTGAGGTGAGTGTCCAGAGTTGGACTCCGAATGAGAATGTCGTCAACATAGATGAGGTTACCTCTGTCTCGGGCGTCTGGACATGCTTTGTTCAAGAAAATGTTGAACTCTGCAGGAGAGTTAGCATAACCGAAAGGGCATCGGGTGAATGTGTATTGGCGATTCGCAAACGTGAAGGCCAGTTTGTGTTGGTCTTCAGCTTGGACAGGAATAGTCCAAAAACCAGAAGCAATGTCCAGTGTTGAGAAGTATTTGGCATCTTTTACTCTAGGGAGTTCTTGCTCCAGTTGAGTCATAGGCCACCTAGAGAGAGGAACTTGAGTGTTCAATTTCCTGTAATCAATGGTGAATCTCCACTTACCATTGGGCTTTAGGACAGGCCATAAGGGAGCCGAGTAGGTACTGTTGCATGGCCTGATTATGCCACGGTCCAGTAAATCATCGATTATTTCTTGTACTGGGCCGTACGAGGCCAAGGGAATCTTGTACTGCCTGATGTAGGTGGGAGGAGTGTCAGGTGGTGTAGGAATGCGTACTGAGTGGATTGCGGTTAGTCCACAGTCCAAGGAGTCTTTGGAGAAGGATTGTTCGTATTTAAGAAGAACTTGGTGAAGTTTCCCACGTTCTTCGTCAGAGGTTAGGGCATCAGCATCAGCTACCACCTGTGCAATCTCTTCAGCGATAGTGAGGACTGATTTCGGTGGAGCATCGCTGGGATTGTCATTGGTTTGCTGATCGGACTCCGATGGAAGGAGTTCAATTGCTTGGACAAGCATTTGGTCATTGTTGGTCAAGTCGATTCGTCCCACTGACTCTTTGTCAGGGGTTGGCATTGACACAAGAGCGATGGCCTTAGAAGGCTTAGTGTAAATGACTGTAGATTCAAGAGAGTCGGCCCAAAGAGAATCAGGGAGGCCGCCTAGCACAGGAACAGTCAGTTCAAAATCGTGGAAATCTGTGGTGATGAGCCAGCCCAGAGGCGTGGCCTTGGGCAGGACGATGGTCTCTGCCGTGGGATTGTTTACCGGCAACGTGGTGGTTCTGTAGTCTAGGCTTAGAAGGGGCATGGCCTCCAGAGTTAAGCCTAGATCGTCAAGCAAAGGAGCCGGTTGGAAAAATGCTTGTGAATGCATAAGTTTCTGTCCGGTCTGAATGCATAGTTGGACCGGGTAGCACGTAACATTAGCAGGTATGAGACAATGTTGAGTGTTCAGTACCTGGCAGGCCTCAGGGATGGTCTGGCCTGACTTAAGAGTGTCAAGATCTGGTTTAGAGTGAGTGTCTCGAACTGGGGTGAGAGACCATAAGACATTGTTTATGGTATCAACCTGGGTTCCGAGTCTCACAAGAAGATCACTGCCAATGTAGACTGCATGTGGCAGGTCGGGAACGACCAAGAAGGAATGCGTTAGTAGTCTGTGGTTCCACTGAAGGTGGAGGGCGCAGATACTTGTGGAGACCAATGTTTTGTTTGATTTGGTCCCAGCAGGGAAATGAAAAGACTTGTTAGTGACCATAAGGTCAGGGTATTTGTCGTGTAGAGAGTCAAAAAGTGTCTGGCTGATTGCGGATTTATCAGCCCAGAGAGCCAGTACCACGTCTTCTTCGTGGTAGCTTTGGATAACTAGTCCTTTGACTACTTGGGGGCAGTATTCTTCATCGGCTGCCCCTGGTTTTAGGGTGCAAAGAAATGAACTGTGTTCATTTAAGGTTGGGTTGTCAGATGTGGTGACCTGAAAAGGGGTGCCTGTTTCATCCCGGTCCCCAAGGTCACCTTCCGTCAAACTTTGTTGGGTCAGCAGTGCGAGTGGGTTGACTCCTGGAACATCCAAGGTGTCAAGAGTGTAGCACTGTGATCCGGTTGCTTCAGGTAGAGTGGTTGGAAGAGGTTGTCGAACTTGAGCCCATAGCTTGAGATTCTTGAAGTCTATCAGAGGCACAAAGCGATTAAGTAGATCCTTGCCTATCAGCAATGGAATTGAGTTGAGATTGGACACATAGACCGGGTGGATCAAGGTCATGGGCCCAATGGAGATTTTTATCAATGACATGTGTGACACAGTCGTGTTTGAGGGTGCATAAGGTTGAATAGCTAAGGAGCAAGGTCTTAGTTTCAAGTCTTTGTGCGCAAGGTTAGCAGTGACACGTAGGTGTTCAAAAAGGTCACGCGACATGAGTGTGATGTCCACGGCGGTATCCAGTAGGGCTTCGTGCATCATCACATCTTCCAGGGTCAATGACAGGAAAAATTTTCGTGCAACCCCCCTCTCGGTCAAATCGCACAGAAATTCTTGGACCGGTGGTTCAACGCAGATTAAAGAGTCGCCTGTTTCGGGCGAGTGAGGTTTCCCAGGTAGCTGGACTACCAAAATGGCACTGGGTGGCATTGCATTTTGGAGCTTCTCCTGAGTTTTGGGTGGAGGATGCTCGGTTGTGTCTTCAGTATCCTTCCCTTTTGTAGTAGGAGATTCCTCAGGGTTGACTTGTGGCAAACCTAAAGGATCGTTTGGGGTGATCACAATATTTATGGCTAGGACATCTGGTTTGTTGTCCTCTTTCGCCTCCTTTTTCCTCTTCAGTTCATCAAGTATACGTTGGAGAGTTTCCAGGTCTTCTCGGCTAGAAATGGGCTTTCCTTTCTTCTCCCAGGGTTTGGAATTAAACTTTCCAGGGGGAGGTCTTGCTTCCCTGTCGAAGTTTTTCCGGCGGTACGAAGGAGGTGACCACCTCCCGTGGTTATGCGAGTCTCGAAATCAATATCTGTCATCCCGGGTATCCGTACCGTATTCTCGTGACTTACCTGGTGGGCTTAGTCTCCGACAGTAGTCAGGTTTTGGTGATGTTGGCTTGGAACTTGGTGTCAAAAATTTTTCCGGGTCATGACTCGACTTTTCTTGACTAGAGGACTGTCGTCGTTTTATTTGTGACCGAGATGCTGGAACAGGGGCTGGCCTTGGGGCGCCCTCTAGGTCCAGGGTGTCTGATGCGGTGTTGACAGCTAACACCGCGGTAGACTCGGTATGCTTCTGATTGCTTTATCGCTGTTTCTGGAATGCATAATGTGCGAACTCTCTTAGTTGGTTTATCGAGTTTGTCTTTGGGTTAGCCATGACTCCAAGGTGGTGTCCAATTGTGGGATGGAGATTCTGAATGAACAGAGCCTTGAAGTTGTGGTCTTCTTCCATCTCAGGCGTGTTTTGAGATCCAAAATATGCGCGCAGGAGTCGCTGGTAGTATGCCTGCGGGGGCTCTAAGCGACCCTGTTTCACAGCTAGGGCTGTCGCTAGCCCTGACTGTAAGCAGTCGTCGGAGAACTCTTTTTCGATGGCTTCATAGAGTTTCCGGTGGTTCATCTTGATGTCAAATGGTTGCCGATCTATAAATTTTGATACCGGCCTGTTGGATGTCAACTTGATCAAATAAATGCGGTCATCAACAGTAGCATCAGGGTATTTACGCAAGTAGTAGTCAATGTCTTGCAAATAAGCCCTGGTATCAGGTGACCCACTGGTTGAGGGGTCAAATTTCGTGATGTGACGAGCGATCTTATTGAGATCTCCATCAGATGGAATTTGCAAATGTCTTTCGCGTTGCCGTTCGGGTCTGAACGGGTCAGGTGAGTGTGAGCCGGGGAAGTCCCCATCCCATGAGGGGATGCCCCCCTTTGTCGAGGGAACCGGCCTGTTCATGGCTTCTGGTCTCAGATCTCTTTGTTTGCGGTGGTCTTCCAGCTCTTCTTTGACATCCTGAAGACCTTGTTGTGCTTCTCGTAAGAGCAGTTTACATTTCCCATAATCGGAGCTTGTTTCGTCCAATTGACCTTCAACTTCTTTGAGTTGATTCTCTTTGTAAAGCAGGGCGGTTTTCACTTCCTCATTTTCTTGCTGAAGTGAGGTATTGTTGTCTTCTAGTTGTTGCTTTTCTTCCTCTGCTTGTTCCAGATTTAGCAACGTCTGATCGAGCGTAGCTTGGGTGTCTTCTTTCTCTATGCGAGCTTGTTCCTGCTTTTTCACAAGGGATTTGTTCTCTTCCTGAAGAGAAAGGATGGTTGTTTGTTGTTTCACCAGTTCCTTTTCAGCGTAGAGTACTTGAGTTTCAGCTCGTTTTAGCCTTGCAACTAATGCTAGTGCAAACTTTCCTAACACACCAGGGATTTCTTTTGCTTTCGGTGGGTTAGTTTCACATCCAAAAGTTTTTTCGTGATTTGCTTCAAATCTTTTGGTGGAGTATCCCCAACATGTTTGGAGAAACAGGGTATAAGGTCGGAAGCCAACTCTTCCAATGTTACTTGAAGGTCATTTAATTCGTCAAGTGGACTCGACATGTTTGACCGTTTGTGTAACGCTTAGCTTGAAATCAATTCGTTGATTATAGCTAAAGTTGTGAGTCAATGGTTAACCTTGAGTGTTGTTTTACAGTGAGGGTAATTACAAGCTTCTTTTTGGAGTTTGTTTCAACTTCCAGGCTTGTAAGAAGGAAAGCAAATATTTTGGGAATTCTTTAGAAATGTGGAATACGTGTTAGTTTATTTGTTGACACTGTATTTTGATTTGTATTTCACAAGACAAAAGCAAAAAAAAAATTGTGTCAATTGATTTCTTTCAGTTCAGTTATCAAAGTGTAGTTTTGGAATAGTCCTCAACTAGGTTGTGAATTTTTGTTGAATCTCACTTGAAAGTAATGATTTTATTTACAAAAGAAAAAGAAAGCAACAAAAATAGAAAAGGTTAAATGCTTTAAGGCTTTAGGGTTACAGTATAAGTCTTCACTTTGTTTTAAAGTTAGAATTGGCTTTGTTCTATTTGTTAAAGCTTATCTTCATTTAAAGCCTTTTAAATGTTTTAATATTTACAAGTTAGGAAACAAATGAATTGTCTTTGCGTATTGTCACTAAGGCTTCCTTAGGATTAAAGTTAATGATTATTTAAAAAGAGAAGTAAAAGAAAAAAAAATGTTTTACAGACTAGTCAAAGTTTCCACCTTTTGACTTATTTCAAATCCTGGTGAGAAATAATGAGTTGGTTAAATGTTTTCCTTCTCCTGGGGAGGAAACATGAATCAAAAGCAACACTGACTGTAAATAAGCTAAAGCTTTCAAGTGTTAATTGCTGAATGTGGTTTCCTAATTTTGGAAAATTTTGGTTAAATATTTAGTAAATCACTAAATTCTTTTACCAACATGCACAGGATTAACATTAACTTGAGTCTAAATGAACATTGCCATTTATTTGAGTCCCTAAGTTGAATGGCTTCCTGTGAAAGAAATCGCACAAAGTGATATTTAAAAACAAAACACATATATATAGCTTCAAAAGTTTGCAGACTTTTAGCATAAGATGTGTAAATATATGCTTTTAACTGAAAAGATTAAAATATGTGGTTAACATACGTGAGTAAATACAAAGTCTATGCTTCTATGTTCTTTCACTGTGTATATATGCAGTCAAAAGCTCTTCCACCAATGAGAACAAACTTCAAAACCTCAAGTTTCTTTTTCCTTTTTGTTCTTGGGATAAAACTTTGATTTGGGTTTAAATTTAGGTTGTTCCGGATAATTCGGATCGATTTAAAGTTAATTTGGAAGCTCTGTTTGATTATAAATCAGCTTAATAGATTTGCTCTGCTTTAATCCGAGTGTGCATTCATGCAAGAAATGCAACTCCTATAGTTGACCACATGATGGAGGCAGTTATCTCTGCCCTCCCAGGGGGAGGAGACACTAGTGACGTCGCTCTGGGCGGGTCTACCGGTCTCACTCAAAATGGCGGCTAGGGTGACTCCCTCTTAGCGCCTTCAAAATGGCGTCTGCACGCTTACTCTGCTCATGCGCAGTTTTTCGTGCACGCCTTTCGGTCACGCGCGCGACTGTGCGTGTTCACGTGACAGGTGATGCGGGCGTGAGTCTCAGCGACAACGCCACACCTTGCTTTTCAAAATGAGAGTTTAATCTCCAACTTTCACAAATAATGTTACCCCTTTAATTCCGGGTATAGTTTAACGCTACTTCCCCAGCGGTTTATCCAGTGACCAGATCAAACTGCATCCAGCTTAATCTGACGCCACCACGCTTGGGTAATTAAATTACAGAACTGGCCAGTTTAATTAATCCTTTCGGGATAATCGCCGAAAGGTTAAACTGGCGAGAGACAGGACGGTTTTCTTCGCGTTTCTGTCACTCTAGGCCTTTATTTTTCTTAATCCAGCATATAATAATGCTGCTTAAACTTCTTTGCATGCATCAAAAACTGTTGACCTTAGTGGGTGAATCACTCACCCCCCTTTTGCAGCTATCAGCCACCAGACTCCTCAGCGGGAGGTTAGGTAAACAAACACAGCAGACAGACACAGGCAGGAGGAGAGACGCAGGCCTCAGCCTCTCCCCAACAACACACAGGCTTGCCGAATAAAGTGGATCAATATTTGCAGGAAAAAAAAACAACAACTTATGATTTCAATGATTTTTCTTTCTGCATATACGTTTCCCAATTACACAGGCGTCACACGGGCGCACCAATAAACTGTCGCGTGAATTGGCCTATAATAAAATATTTGTCATAAGGTACAGGAATTATTTATTTTATTTAATAGTGGGTGTGAAAGGGGGCGGAGTTAAACTGTCACTTCTACACCCGCTAAATTAAATAAAAGCACTCGTAAAAGGGGCACCAGTCCTAACGAACAATAATACTAACGTTAATTTTATTTAATTTTGTACCTTCAATTACTTAATGAATCAGTCTCAAAGTTTCAGTGAGTTCTTGTCCTGCCGTGATTAGGAAACATGTATATGCGAAAGGAAAATGCTTCAACTGCTCTCATTCACCCTTTTATTAAACTCATTCAGGTTACATGGCATGGCGTTCAAATGATGAATAAACAGATTTAAATGATAACAGCGTAATATATCACATTAACTGATATTGGATTCCTGAACATAAAATCCAGCGTTACACCTCTGTAGAACCAAGGAGGAACCAGACTTATGTTTCAACGGTAAATGAGGCTGAAAACAACGCAATTTTATGGGGAAAATTCACAAGCTAATTATCTAAAAATGACTTCTGAATTAATCTACAAAACTTTAAGGGCAGTTACTTAAAAATGACTAAGAGTTTTCCTTCAGTTTACAGCTTTATCCTGTGGCTGAGAGACTAATTGAGCCCTGAAATACGGGCACGGGCCATATTCAATTGTAATTTAATTGTTAGGACATCACGTTTTAACCCAGCAGATAAGAAAAGTAGGAGCTTCACTCACACAACAGCTGTAGGTCCACGTTTCCGCGGGTCGGTACCGCTGGGTTTTGAAGTTAGAACGTCGAAGGAAGCGGCTGCTGTCCTCACAGCCGTGGAGGTGATAACTCAGCTGGGGGGGCCCTTCAAGGAGACAGTTGCAGCCGTGGATGGTTTGTCTCAGGGCGGTGTGAAAAGTCCTTGGAAAAGAGTCCAAATTTGAGGTCTCTTGTAGTGGGATAGACCAAAAAAACTGAAGGAGGAACGTCTCAGTCTCTGTTCACTTTAAACTAGGCAAATTAAAGGTCCACTTTAACGGCGTGAAAAGTCATTTAAAAAATGAGAAAAACATTTACTAGGATAAGAATGGCTTCTGAGGTGAAGGAAAAAGTTTGAGAATTTGATTCTCTAAAAGGGACGAGCTCTAAAGAAAAATGGTTTCTCCTCAGTGGCCAGAAAATAACAGAAGACTTGACAAACACAAAAAGAACAGAATAAAACTTCACAGGACCTTGAAACGGTGGAATAAAATCTTCTTCTGAGATCTAGATTACTATTCTGCTTCTTTAATCTTAATTTAGTTCCTATTCTTTCTCAAAATCTCTTTCTTTCTTCTTTCTGTATTTCTAATTCTTAATTCTCTCACCGTTCTCTTTTTCTTGCTACTTGTTACATTGTTGCTTTACTTCTTGCTAATCTTCCTGCCTTACCTTTTTGTCTGTCTAACCATTCTCAAATCTAACTTCTCTCTTTTAAAGTTACCTCGCCGGGTCGTAAAACTGATGATGTCGATCAGAAGACTGACCAATCGACTTTTTCAGAAGCAGTTTGAAATGGCTGCCATCCAATGTGAGAACATTTCTTTGTTTGAGAGCAGCCAATCAAACGAAGACACCATCCCATGAAATTGCAGAGGAAAAGTCAACACTCAGTCAGTTCTTATGAAATTAGGTGCTCAATATAAAATCTAACTAAATTAAATGACTTGGCTAATATTTGGTGATCGTGCATTTAAACCATTACTCCAATATTAGATTTGTTTGAATAACACTCATGAATATAACATTTCTTATACATAATTATAATACATGCATTCACATTTAGATCAAAATGCAGCAAACCATGCAGCAAATCATGGTTGGTGATAAAAGAGGGATGATTTTCAGTGTCCTTAGGATCCAGAGGATAAGCTGAAAGAAACTTAATGTTTAGAACAAATTAAAAGTCATCTTACATACTGAAAACACATTTCGCAGGTAGCCACTAGGAGGTACTGTTGAGCTGTAGATGATTTCCTTTAGGTCCATGGTATCTGGGAGAAAACCTGGATAGTATCATGGGCGATAAACCCGTCAGATTAAGCGGTTTATGACTCTTAAGAACATTGGTTTCCTGTGAAAAGGTACGTTATCAAATGCAGTGTTCACGTTGAGAGGTCTGGTCTCCTGAGTTTTATGTTCCTTTGAGCCTTTAAAAGCAAATTCTGATCCTTACAATCTCTGCAAGAGGCAACTGTTTACATTGGGGTCCTGGGAAAACAAACATCTTTGGTCAGGCCTGGAAGAGGCCTGAATGGGTCGACATGAAAGCCAGTGATATTCCTGAAAAAGGCAGAAAAGTGGTATTCCTGTATAAGGAATAAAATGAAATTCCTGTAAACTGGAGAGAGGTGATCTTCTGTCTTGGTTTGAGGAGACGATGATGCTACATGTGCTTGGGCAGGACAGGATCAATGGAATCCTCAGGTTCAGTCTTAGTCCCTGTGAGTGTGACGAGATGACTACGGTTGCGTCGCAGGAGTCCTCTAGTAGTCTGAACCAGGTAAGACCGTGGTGTATCGGCTCTGGCTGAAACTGTCCCATTTTCTTTCATGTCTGTATTCCAAACCTGATCTTCTGGGTGTAGTCTGGAAAGGTCACGTGCTCGGTGTCTGCTATTGAACCATTTCCACTGTTTATCTCTCTCTTTCCATTCTCTCTCTCTCTTAGTGTTGTCATGTCAGTCCACTCTGGTTTGAGGCAGGATGGATAGATGGGCACTGTAGTGCGAAGTTTCCTTCCCATCAGGATCTCTGCAGGGCTGTGGCCGTTGGCAAGTGGAGTGGTATGGTATGCCATGAACGCAAGATAGGGGTCTCTCTCTTTCTGCAGAAGGTTTTTCACTGTTCTCACGGCTCGTTCAGCCTCACCATTGCTCTGGGGAAATCTTGGACTAGAGGTGGTGTGGACAAAGCACCATTCTGAAGAGAACTTTCAGAAGTGCTCTGATGAGAACTGTGGGCCACTGTCACTCTGAACATCCACAGGAATGCCGTGTCTCACGAATATGGACTTGATGTGTTCAATCACTGCAATAGAAGTAGTATGTGTGAGCTTGGCTACTTCTATGAATCTGCTGAAATAGTCCACTAAAAGCAGGTACTGACTGTTATTCCATTCAAAGAGATCAACACCAACCAACTCCCATGGACATGTTGGGAACTCTGTGGGCAGTAGTGTTTCTCTGTGGTGTGGCCACATTCTGACACTAACTTCTGCAGTTGTGCACTGAGTCCTGGCCACCATACCGACTGCTTTGCTCTCTCCCTGGATTTTGCAATGCCCTGGTGACCTGTGTGCAGGCGGCCCAAAATGTCCTTTTTCAGTGACTCGGGAATGACTATGCATGTCCCCTTTAACAGTAGGCCATTTTCGACTGTGAGATCACCAGCGTGTTGATGGTAGGGAGCGCATGGTCCTGGTATGTTGTGTTAATCCGGCCAGCCATTCCAACAGTATTGTTTCACTTGTTTTAGTATTTCGTCTTTGTCTTGTTTTTCCTTGATTTGTTGTAATTGCCTTTCAGTTGCTGGAAGATTAGTGACAACTTGATGTGCGTACAAGCCCATTTCATCTTCTAGTGTTTTGTTACACACCGTCTTTTCTGGTGCTCTGGACAACACGTCTGCGGTTGCTATGCTTTTGCCAGGCACGTGAGAGATGGAGAAAGAGTACCTCATTAATCTCATTCTCAGTCTCTGTACTCGTGGTGGTAGTTGGTCAAGGTTCTTTGAGCCTATAAGTTCATTCATTCATCTTCTTCTGCTTAGTCCTTTTCGGGTCGCGGGGGGGCTGGAGCCTATCCCAGCATCTTTGGGCGAGAGGCAGGGTACACCCTGGACAGATCACCAGTCCATCGCAGGGCCAACACAGAGAGACAGACAACCATTCACTCTCACAGTCATACCTAAGGACAATTTAGAATCCCCAGTTTGATGCCAATAAGTTCAATTCAATTCAATTCAACTTTATTTATATAGCGCCATTTCACAACAACAGTCATCTCATAGCGCTATCAACTGTAGGGAGAACCCCCACAGTTGCAGAAAGACCCCAGCAATCAGGCGATCCCCTGTGAGCAAGCACTTGGCGACGGTGGAGAGGAAAAACTCCCTTTTAACAGGAAGAAACCTCCAGCAGAACCAGGCTCAGGGAGGGGCAGTCATCTGCTGCGACTGGCTGGGGGGTGAGGTGATAGAGAAGAAGAAAAGAACAGACATGTAGAGAGCAAACAGCACGATGGGGACTCAATCTATGGGAGAGAACAAACAAATGTTAATGACCAGCAAAAAAAATATTTCATTGAGAGTGAGGAAAGGAGTGAGGCCCAGTGCATTACTGGAGGTCCCCCCGCTGACTAAACCTATTAGCAGCATAACTAAGGGAGGGTTCACAAACACATGATCCCTCCCTAATTGTAGGCTATATCAAAAAGGTAGGTTTTAGCCCTATTCTTAAAAACAGAGATCGAGTCTGACTCCCGAATCCAGATTGGCAGCTGATTCCACAGGAGAGGAGCTTGATAACTGAAGGCTCTGCCTCCCATTGTACTTTTGGAGATTCTAGGTATTACAAGTAATCCTGCATTTTGGGAGCGTAGTGCTCTGTTAGGATAATACGGTAGTATCAGATCTTTTAAATAAAAAGGAGCCTGATTGTTTAGAGCTTTGTAAGTAAGAAGAAGGATTTTAAACTTAATTCTAAACTCTATGGGAAGCCAATGAAGGGAGGCCAGAACCGGAGAGATATGATCTTTCTTTCTAGTACCTGTTAAAACTCTTGCTGCAGCATTTTGGACCAGCTGAAGACTTTTTAAAGATGTTTTAGGACAGCCTGATGATAAAGAATTACAATAATCTAATCTCGAGCTAACAAAAGCGTGGATCAGTTTCTCAGCATCACTCTGAGACAAGATGCTCCTAATCTTGGCAATATTACGCAAATGATAGAAGGCAGTCTTAGAAACAAATTTAATATGTGAACTGAAGGACAAATCCTGATCAAAAATAACTCCAAGGTTCCTCACAGAGCTATTAAGAGAAAGAGTAACCGCATCCAAACTGAAAGTTTGATTTGGAAAGGAATTTCTAAGGTTTTTTGGACCAACAAGAATGACTTCAGTCTTATCTGAATTTAATAGCAGGAAATTGCAAGTCATCCAAGCTTTGATTTCCTTAAGACAGGCTTCTAACTTGGCTAATTGATTACTATCATCTGGCTTCATTGACAGGTATAATTGTGTGTCATCTGCATAACAATGAAAATGTATACAGTGCTTTCTAATAATGTTGCCTAACGGAAGCATATATAAACTAAAAAGAGTAGGGCCTAGCACAGATCCCTGTGGAACTCCATGACTAAGCTTTGAGTTGAAAGAAAACTCATTATTTACATGAACAAACTGGAACCTATCAGATAAATAAGATCTAAACCACTGCAACGAAGTTCCATTAAGTCCAACATAGTGTTCTAATCTATCAAGTAGAATATTATGATCGATAGTATCAAAAGCTGCACTAAGGTCTAAAAGGACAAGTACAGAAACTAGTCCATTATCAGATGCAATGAGGAGGTCGTTAGTGACCTTCGCTAAGGCTGTTTCAGTCCTATGATGGATTCTAAACCCAGATTGAAACTCTTCAAGTAAACCATTTCCCTGCAGGTGGTCAAATAATTGCGTAGCAACAACTCTTTCTAAGATTTTTGAAATGAAAGGGAGATTAGAGATTGGTCTATAGTTAGCTAAAGCTCCTGGATCTAGCGTTGGCTTTTTGAGTAAGGGTTTAATTACAGCCGTTTTAAAAGCCTGCGGTACATGGCCTAAAGTTAATGAAGAATTGATTCTATGAAGAATAAAGCTACCAATAAGTGGGAAGACTTCTTTAAATAACCTGGTAGAAATAGGGTCTAAAAGACAAGTTGAAGGTTTGGATGAGGAAACTATTTTGTCTAACTCACAAAGGTCGATTGAAGTAAACTCATCAAGACAGACATCAATAGAAGGAGTTGTAGTAGTTACAGTATTTAAGTTAACTGTGGGAAGAATCTGATTGATTTTATCTCTGATGGATGAAATTTTATTATTGAAAAAGTTCATCAAGTCCTGACTAGTAAGCTCTAAGGGAATGCTAGGATTGACAGAGTCCTGACTCTTTGTCAACCTGGCTACAGTACTGAAAAGAAACCTGGGATTATTCTTGTTCTCTTCTAAGTGGCACTAAGGGCTTGTGATCTGTCTCAACATGAAACTCAATGCCTATGAGAAAATCTGAGAACCGCTCACACGCCCAGGTTATGGCCAGTGCTTTCTTCTCAATCTGAGCATACCTTTGTTCAGTCAGGCTGAGTGCTCTTGATGCGAATGCGACTGATTTTATTGCCCCATCTACTTGTTTTTGAAACAGCACTGTTCCGAGTCCGAAGGAAGATGCGTCGGCTGATACTGTTGTCTATGCTTTGGGGTTGTAGAGTTCCAAATTTGGTGGCGCGCTCAGTTCTGACTTGATCGTGTCAAACACGTTTTGTTGCGCTTCACCCCAGCACCACATGTTCTTAGTGCTCAGCAGATCCCTCAGTGGCTGTGTTTTCTCTGCGAGGTGAGGAAAGTTTTTTCACAAAAAACTTTTTTCACGTTGTCATTATGGTGTGTTGTGTGTAGAATTTTGTGGAAAAATTAATCCCTTTTGGAATAAGGCTGCAACAACAAAATGTGGAAAAAGTGTTCAGCGCTGTGAAGAATTTTTGGATCCACTGTATTTAATATTGGATCATTTTCCTCAATAAATAAATGAAAAAGTAAAATATTTTTTCTGATTTAACTGGATTTTCTTTGTCTACTTTTAGGACTTGTGTGAAAATGTGATGAGGTTTTAGGTCATATTTATGCAGAAAATTCTAATGGGTGAGGGGAGAATGGAGCGAGAGATTGACAGACGGATCGGAGAAGCATCTGCAGTGATATGGATGTTGTACCGGTCTGTTGTGGTGAAGAGGGAGCTTAGTTCTAAGGCAAAGCTGTTGATTTACCAGTCAATCTATGTTCCTACTCTCACCTATGGTCACGAACTTTGGGTAATGACCGAAAGAACGAGATCGCAGATACAAGCAGCTGAAATGAGCTTTCTTCGTAGGATTGCTGGACTCACCCTCAGAGATAGGGTGAGGGCTCAGTCTTCTGGGAGAGGCTCAGAGTAGAACCGATGCTCCTCCACATAGAAAGGAGTCAGCTGAGGTGGTATGGGCATCTGATCAGGATGCCTCCTGGACGCCTCCCACTTGAGGTTTTTTTGGGCACGTCCCTCTGGAAGGAGACCCTGGGGCAGACCCAAGACTCTGTGGAGAGACTAGGTCTCCCAGCTGGTCTGAGAACACCTTGGTATCCTCTCTAAAGAGCTGGAGCAGGTGGCTGGGGAGAGGGAAGTCTGGGCTTCTCTGCATGAACTGTTGCCTCCCTGACCCAGATCTCCAGAAAGGCGGTAGAAGATGGATGAATGGATGGATTCTAATGGGTTCACAAACTTTCAAGCACCAGTGTATATAAATAGCAGATTTGGGTCCAAATACTCATCAGTTACTTTGTGAAATCTTGGAAAATAATTGTAAATGTAATTGATTGCTTCTGAAAAGTAATTGTACTTTTCATATAGTTTTGGTATATTTGAATGATGAATATTTCCATCAAACATTTAATGTTTTCAATGTCTGTCAAGCTGATATACAAGTTGGTTTCCACATCAGTGAATGTGTGGAATACTGTTTTGAAATTCTTTTCACAGCACTGTATGTTCACACCCTGTTTTTGTCTTCGTCCTTGTTGCTACAGGAACATGAAAAGAAAAATAGAGTGAAACCTAAGCAGCTTCAGGAAGATGAAGATCCTCCAACTGCAGCAAACGAAGCAAAATCACACAGTGACAGGAGTAGAAAAAGAATACAGAGAAAACGTCACACTAGGCATAAACAATACTTTTGTGAAGAATGTGGGAGAGGTTTCACACAGTTGGGTAGCTTAAAAATGCATAAACTGATCCAGACTGGAGTTAAGGTTCAGGTTCAGGTTACTTTATTTGTACCCGTAGGTAGATTTGTTTTGCAGTCTGGTGACATCCATATTTACAAACCACAATTACATTCAACATAGACACAAACACAGGCACACATGAAATTGACTATAAACATGATAAAAATACTCAAGTGTGGAAGATGTGTTCAATGACGAGACATGAGTGTATTCCTCAGGTTCGCCTTTATTGCAGAACACAATCATCCAACATTCTCAAAAGCAAGAAGAGGCAGAATAGTGTTACAGCACACTCTTATACCTCCGGGGGATTAAGAACTCAAGTCACATGGTGCTTCTGCAAACATTCAATCACAATGCAAGTCTCTGAAGATTCACTTATTTTTATTATTCATTATTATTATATTTATTATTCACTTATTTTCTCTTATTCTCTGGTGTTCCGGGAAACCCCCCAGGGCCTCCTCTGAGACAAGGGCCCGACTTCACACCTCCTCGCCATCTCCTGCCGGCCCCCGTCGATCCAATCTCTTGTTCCTCCAGACGTGAAGCCCCAATCCACATAAGCCATACATTTGTGGGAGATATGAACCAGACATATGTGCCACACTCTTGTGGGAAATATGAACCAAACATATGTGCCACATGACCCCCCCAAATGCCTGCATGGGACAAACATACTCATAAATGCATAACGTAAAAGACATCACCACATAACCAACAATCAATCCCCCAATCTCTTAGGTCTTAGCTTCCTGCCGAATCTGCTGTAGGCCGGCTTCGCTGCGTCTGCAGCGTCTCCTCGCACCTGGGGATTAGATTTGTTAGCACATCTCTGTGGGAGCTCTGGAGCATGCCTTCTCGGTGGCCTGCCCCAGTGGGGGGCTTTCGCCAACTGCACGCGTTCATCAGCCAGGACAAAAGCGGGCTTGAGTCTGTTTATGCAAATTAGCTCCCTTCTGCCCCCCAAATCTAGCAAAAAATGCTTCTCATTTTTTTCCAGCACCCTGAACGGTCCATCGTAAGGCGGTCTCAGCCCTGGGCGTTGTGCATCATGTCTAACAAAAACAAACTCTGCGTTTTTCAAGGCCTCTGGCACAAAAACGCATGGAAAACTGTGATGCACTGGGCCAGGCAGCGTGTTTGATCCTGTGCTGCTCTGCAACAGCTGAGCGGGGGGGCAATTGGGCGCAGGATTTTCCGGGAGAAATTCCCCTGGCAAACGGAGAGGTTGTGCGAACACTAACTCCGCTGGGGAGGCTTGCAAATCCTCCTTAGGTGCAGAACGCAACCCCAATAAAACCCATGGCAGTTTGTCCACCCAATTTGTATCCGTGAGCGATGCTCTGAGGGCTGCTTTCAATGACCTATGAAAGCGTTCACATAAACCGTTGGCCTGCGGGTTATACGCGGTAGTGCGGTGTACCTTCACCCCTAAGCTGCAGGCCATAGACGACCAGAGTTCGGAAACAAATTGAGGGCCTCTGTCTGACGTTATATCCGAAGGAACTCCAAAACGCGCGACCCAAGCTGTTAAAAACGCATGCGCAACCTCTTCCGCCGTTGTTGACGCCAGAGGAACCGCTTCTGGCCAACGTGTGGTGCGGTCCACCATCGTCAAAAGGTGTGTGTGCTCTTGAGACGAGGGAAGCGGGCCCACCAGATCAACATGCACGTGATCGAACCGCTTAGCCGGGATGTGAAAAGGCTCCAAAGGGGCCCTCGTGTGCTTGTGTATCTTAGCCCTCTGGCACGCTACACAAGCCGCTGCCCATTTCTTGACCTGTTTGCGCAACCCCGGCCAGACAAATTTCTCCCCCACCATCTTGACCGATGCGCGTACCCCCGGGTGCGCCAGCGAATGGACCGAGTCAAAAACGCGGCGGCGCCACGGGGGCTGGAACCACGGGACGAGGCCGACCCGTGGAGACATCGCATATTAAGGGGGGCATACCTATTTGCTGCACCCTGTGCTCCAGCCTTAACCCTGTTGGTCCAGACTGGAGCGCGCGCACATCCGCGTCACCAACCTGCTCCGCAGCCATGTCTGCATAATCCAAACCTACGTGGACCGGGGCTGTGCGCGCTCCCGCGTCACTGCCCTGGCCCACAGCCACCGAGTCTGCCCCCACGTGGCCTGGCGTTGCCACAGCACGTGAGAGACAGTCCGCCACTACATTGTGTTTGCCTGCTACATGCTGAATATCGGTGGTGAACTCCGATATTGCGGCTAGCGGTCTTTGTTGTCGGCCTGACCAAGGTTCTGAGATCTTGGCCATCGCAAAAGTTAACGGTTTGTGGTCCACGAAAGCGGTGAAACGACGCCCTTCCAGCCAGAACCGGAAATGGAGGATGGCCAAGTGTAGGGCTAAAAGCTCCCTGCCAAACGTGCTGTATTTACGCTCGTTATCGCGCAGGGATTTGCTAAAGAACGCGAGAGGCTGCCAGGTCCCTGCCACACACTGTTCAATGACTGCCCCCACCGCTAGGTTCGAAGCGTCGGTGGTGAGCGCCAAACGGGCTGTTGGAACCGGGTGCGCTAACAAAACGGCGCTTGCAAGGGCTGATTTGACCTGGGAGAAAGCGCGTTCCCGCTCCGGAGACCATTCGACCTTATTAGTGGGTTTTTGTTTTTTTTAGTGCCGCGTACAGTGGCTGCATAAGCCGCGCTGCACACGGAAGAAACCGGTTATAAAAATTAACCATTCCTAGAAACTCCTGCAGCGCTTTTATCGTTTGGGGTCGGGAGAAATCTGTTATTGCGCGCACTTTCTCAGGTAGGGGAACCGCTCCCTGTGGTGAAACGCGGTGCCCCAAAAAATCGATTTGCGCCACCCCGAACTGGCACTTCGCTGGGTTAATTATCAGCCCGTGCTCTGCCAGTCTCCGAAAAACCGCTGTGAGGTGAGTTTCATGTTCGTCCTCGGACGTGCTGGCTATCAATATGTCGTCTAAATAGACGAACATGAAAGGCAGGTCACGTAAAACAGCATCCATCATGCGTTGGAAAGTTTGCGCGGCGCCCTTTAACCCAAACGGCATGCGCAAAAACTCAAAAAGCCCAAACGGAGTTATTACCGCGGTTTTGGGAATATCCTGCGCACGCACGGGGACTTGGTGGTAGCCGCACACCAAGTCTATTTTAGAAAAAATGTGCGCCCCCGCCAAATGAACTGAGAAATCCTGGATGTGCGGAATCGGGTAGCGGTCGTGTGCTGAGACGTTGTTCAACCTGCGGAAATCGCCACAAGGTTGCCACGAGCCATCAGCCTTTGGGACCATGTGTAATGGTGAAGCCCAGGGGCTGTTCGAGCGTCTAATTATGCCCAGTTTTTCCAGGTTGGCAAATTCCTCGCACGCTATTGCCAGTTTAGCTGAGTCCAAGCGCCGGGCTTTTGCAAAAACGGGCGGCCCAGTGGTGGTGATAAAATGCTCCACCCCGTGTTTGGCCACTGTCGCCGAAAACTTTGGAACTGTGAGTGCTGGAAAGTGAGTGAGCAGAGCATGAAACTTACCACCCGCAGCTGTGACGTTGGCGTGTGCAGTCGGCGGAGCCACCCGAGCTGTGCAGGGGATAGAATGGAAAGAAAGTGCATTAACCAGACGTCTATTAGCAAGATCAACCAATAAACCATGTGAGCACAAAAAATCAGCCCCGAACATGTTGAAACTGACTGCTGCTACAATAAAGGTCCACTCGAATGAACGGCCCTGTAAGGACAGACGCATGGTCCTCTCACCGAAGGTCTTAATCGCTGAGCCATTCGCTGCTGATACTGACACCCAGGGAGCTTTGGACGGCATCAGCCGTTCCGTGTAGGTAGGCGTGACGAAACTCAGCTGGGAGCCCGTGTCCACGAGGAATTGTTTCCCCGAGTGTGCATCTGTCAGGTAAAGCAGCTTATTTTATTCTCCGAGGGACGCAGCTGCTACCGGCCCCCCGGTCTTGGCGTTTCCCGGACTCTTGAAGCGGCACGGTGGGAGACATCTGTGCGCCCTCTCCGCAAAACGGCGGTGGTAGAAACACAGGCCATCTTCAGCTCCACGTCGCCTGTCGCCGCCGTCGTCGGTTCGTCTGGCGCCGCCACCACTGGCTCCAAACCATCTCCGGGCGCCGTCCTCTGCTCAGCTGCCGCGGCTGAAACCGCGCTCCGCTTGTGGGCGTCGACGAGTCGCTGCGCCTCCTTGCCGAGGCCATGGTAGTCCCGCTTGGCCAATCGGGGTGAGTCTGCCAGGGTCACTCTCACTGCTGGCGGCAGAGTCCGGAGGAAAAGGTGGCCGAAAATAAATTCGCCATCCTCGGAGTCTTTCAGTCTCAGCATCTTCACCATCAGGTCTGCCAGTCTGTCGTTCTCCGACTCCGTCAACTCTAGGAGCCCCTCTGCTCGCTGTTGCACCGAGGGGGTGAAATGGCTGATCAGCACCTCCTTCAATGCGCCGTACTTGTCAGTGTCCGGTGGGTGGTTAACCAGATCTTCCACCCTCTGGACCGTGTGACTGTCCAGCTTCGCCACCACATGGTAGAACCTCGTTTCATCCTTTGAGATTCTCCGGAGGTTGAACTGCGCCTCGACTGCGCTAAACCAGGAGCGCGGGCTGTGCTGCCAGAAATCGGGCAGCTGGAGCGTGGAGGCTGCCACCAGGCTGGCCTCTGATGAGCTCCGCTCGGGAGAATTCTCACTGCTCATTCTTTGTCGTGGGTCACCAGTGTGGAAGATGTGTTCAATGACGAGACATGAGTGTATTCCTCAGGTTCGGCTTTATTGCAGAACACAATCATCCAACATTCTCAAAAGCAAGAAGAGGCAGAATAATGTTACAGCACACTCTTATACCTCCGGGGGATTAAGAACTCAAGTCACATGGTGCTTCTGCAAACATTCAATCACAATGCAAGTCTCTGAAGATTCACCATTGTCTCTTATTCTCTGGTGTTCCGGGAACCCCCCCAGGGCCTCCTCTGAGACAAGGGCCCGACTTCACACCTCCTCGCCATCTCCTGCCGGCCCCCGTCGATCCAGACTCCTGTTCCTCCAGACGTGAAGCCCCAATCCACATAAGCCATACATTTGTGGGAGATATGAACCAGACATATGTGCCACACTCTTGTGGGAAATATGAACCAAACATATGTGCCACACAAGGCTCCATCAATCAGGGTATAAAAAGACAAAGAGATGAGAGAAAAACCAGAGGTAGGAGAGGAGAGTCATATTAAAAGTTAAAAACTTGTCAAAGAGGTTAAAAACTCAAAGGTCTAAAACCCAATAAAATATTTAGAACCCAAGTGACATCCTACAAAAATAAGTAAATATAAAATGTAGTTAATAAATAGGTACCTAAATTATGTGCAATATATTGTTATAGCTTGTTCAACTCTTTGACAGCAGCAGGAACAAAGCTGTTTTTGTAGCGCTGGGTTTTACTTTTTGGGACCGCAAACCTCCGTCTTGAGGGAAGAAGCTGAAAGTTGCAGTGCAAAGGGTGGGAGTCATCATTTAAAATGGAGGTAGCCATCCTCTGTACTTGTCTGGTGTACAGGGATGTCAGGCTCTGCTGTGACTCACCAAGCAAACGACTGGACCATCTAACTACCTGAGCCAAGGATTTCCTCTGTTTCAGTTTTATCTGACCAAACCATGACACTAAAGGAAAGGATAAAACAGATTCAATAAAAGCCCGATAAAACATTGTCATTATGGTTCGGTCAATTTGGAAGCGTGCAAGTTTTCTCAAGCAATGCAAATGTTGCTGACCCTTTTTGCACACCCTTTCACAGTTCTCTTCAAAGTTTAAATTACTATCAATAATTGTCCCAAGATATTTGTAGGATTGTACACATTCGGTGGTCTGGCCTTTTAGTATGGTGACTTTGTGCCTGGGAATTTTCCTCCTAAAGTCAATAATCATGTCTTTAGTTTTTGTCGTATTCAGCTGCAGGTGAATACGACAAATTTGATTTTGTTCACCCCAGTGAACAAAATCATCAACTACTGGGCCGTGGCCACTCTCACCATCCTGGAGGAGACTGACAATAGATGAGTCATCAGCATACTTTATGATGTGTCTGTTGTCATGTCTGCTCTGACACATGTTTGTGTACAGGATGAAAAGTAGTGGTGACAACACACACCCCTGAGGAGAGCCAGTAGAAGAGCACTTTAGGTCAGACAATGTACCATTGACCCTTACTCTCTGTGTCCTGTTGGTTAAGAAATCCAGAATCCAGCCCACCAGATTATTGCTCAAATCAAATTGTTGCAGGAGCCTTTCAACTAAGATATGAGGTTGTGTGGCACATATGTTTGGTTCATATTTCCCACAAGTGTATTGCTGTATGTTTATTGGGGCTTCACGTCTTGAGGGACAAAGAGGTCTGGGTCAGCAGAGGTTGACAGGAGATAACGAGGAGGTGTGAGTTTTGGCCTTTGTCTCAGAGAAGATGCCCCAGAAGGATTTCCGGACCATCGGAGGATAAGAGACAATGTTGAATCATCAAAGAGTAGCATTGTGACTGTATGTTTGCTGAAGCACCATGTGACTTGAGTTCCGATGCTCCCAAATGTATAAGAGTGTGATGTGACATTATTCTGCCTCTTTGACTACTTGAGAATGATGGAGTATGTGTTCTGCAATAAAGCTGAACCTGAGAAATAAAACTCAGCCTCATCATTGAACACAACTTCCATACTGGTGACCCACGACAAAGAATGAGCAGAGAGAATTCTCCCGAGCGGAGCTCAGCAGAAGCCAGCCTGATGGCTGCCTCCACGCTCCGGCTGCCCGATTTCTGGCAGCATAGTCCACGCTCCAGGTTTAGCGCAGTCGAGGCGCAGTTCAACCTCCGGAGAATCTCGAAGGATGACACAAAATTCTACCATGTGGTGGCGAAGCTGGACAGCCACACGGTCCAGAGGGTGGAAGATCTGGTCAATCACCCACCGGACAGCGACAAGTACAGCACATTGAAGGATGCGCTGATCAGCCATTTCACCCCTTCGGTACAACAGCGAGCAGAAGGGCTCCTAATGTTGACAGAGTCGGAGAACGACAGACCTGCGGACCTCATGGTGAAGATGCTGAGGCTGAAAGACTCCGAGGATGGCGAATTTATTTTCGCCCACCTTTTCCTCCAGACCCTGCCGCCAGCGGTGAGAGTGACCCTGGCAGATTCACCCCGATTGGCCAAGCGAGACTACCATGGGCTGGGCAAGGAGGCGCAGCGACTCGTTGACGCCCACAAGCGGAGTGCGGTTTCGGCCGCGGCAGCTGAGCTTGGAACGATGCCCGGAGACGGCTTGGGGCCAGTGGTTGCGGCGCCAGACGCACCGACGACAGCGGCGACAGGCACCAAGCGACGTGGAGCCGAAGACGGCCTGTGCTTCTACCACCGCCGTTTTGCAGAGAGAGCACACAAGTGCCTCCCACCGTGCCACTTCAAGCGTCCGGGAAACGCCAAGACCGGGGGCCGGTAGCGGCTGCGACCCTCGGGGAAGAGAACAGAGAAGCTGCTTTACCTGACGGATGCACACTCGGGGAAACAATTCCTCGTGGACACGGGCTCCCAGCTGAGTTTCGTCACGCCTACCTACGCGGAACGGCTGATGCCGTCTAAAGTTCCCTGGGTGTCAGTGTCAGCAGCGAACGGCTCACCGATTAAGACCTTCGGTGAGAGGACTATGCTTCTGTCTTTACAGGGCCGTTCATTTGAGTGGACCTTTATTGTAGCGGCAGTCAGTTTCAACATGTTAGGGGCTGATTTTTTGTGCTCACATGGTTTAAGATAAGATAAGATAAGATAAGATAAGCCTTTATTAGTCCCACAACGGGGAAATTCCAGGATTGCAACAGCACAGGGATAGCACCACTCAGAGCAACAATCAGAAGGCAAGAAAAAAAAAAAAAAAAACAAAAAAAAAACAATTATTGGTTGATCTTGCTAATAGACGCCTGGTTAATGCACTTTCTTTCCATTCTATTCCCTGCACAGCTCAGGTGGCCCCGCCGACTGCACATGCCAACGTCACAGCTGCGGGTGGTAAGTTTCAGGCACTGCTCACTCAGTTCCCAGCACTCACAGTCCCAAAGTTTTCGGCGACAGTGGCTAAACACGGGGTGGAGCATTTTATCACCACCACCGGGCCGCCCGTTTTTGCAAAAGCTCGGCACTTGGACTCAGCTAAGCTAGCCATAGCGCACGAGGAGTTCGCCAACCTGGAAAAGCTGGGCATCATTAGACGCTCTAATAGCCCCTGGGCTTCACCACTACACATGGTCCCAAAGGCTGATGGCTCGTGGCGACCTTGCGGCGATTTCCGCAGGTTAAACAACGTTTCGGCACACGACCGCTACCCGATCCCGCACATCCAAGATTTTTCAGTTCATTTGGCGGGGGCGCGCATTTTTTCTAAAATAGATTTGGTGCGCGGATACCATCAAGTCCCAGTGCGCGCTCAGGATATTCCCAAAACAGCGGTAATAACTCCTTTCGGGCTTTTTGAGTTTTTACACATGCCGTTCGGTCTCAAGGGTGCCGCGCAAACTTTCCAACGCATGATGGATGCAGTTTTACGCGACCTCCCTTTCGTGTTCGTCTACCTGGACGACATTTTGGTAGCCAGCACGTCTGAAGACGAACACGAAAGCCACCTCACAGCGGTTTTTCGGAGACTGGCAGAGCACGGGTTAATAATTAACCCAGCGAAGTGCCAGTTTGGGGTGGCGCAAATTGATTTTTTGGGGCATCGCATTTTACCAGAAGGAGCGGTTCCCCTGCCCGATAAAGTCCGCGCAATAACAAATTTTCCCCAACCTCAAACGGTCAAAGCGCTGCAGGAGTTTTTGGGAATGGTTAATTTTTACAACCGGTTCCTTCCAAACGCAGCACTGCTCATGCAGCCATTGTATACGGCACTAAAGAAACAAAAGCCTACAAATAAGGTCGAATGGTCTCTGGAGCAGGAGCGCGCTTTCTCCCATGTCAAATCAGCCCTTGCAAGCGCGGTTTTGTTAGCGCACCCAGTTCCAACAGCCCGTTTGGCGCTCACCACTGACATTTCTGATTTAGCGGCGGGGGCGGTCGTTGAACAGTTTGTGGCAGGGACCTGTCAGCCGCTCGCGTTTTTTAGTAAAACCTTGCGCGATAGCGAGCGTAAATACAGCGCGTTCGACAGGGTGCTTTTGGCCCTACATTTGGCCATCCGCCATTTCCAGTTCTGGCTGGAAGGGCGCCGTTTCACCGCGTTCGTGGACCACAAGCCGTTAACGTTCACGTTGGCCAAGATCTCAGAACCTTGGTCAGGCCGACAGCAAAGATTGAAATTGAGATTGAGATTCAACTTTATTGTCATTACACATGTATGAATACAAGGTAACGAAACGTGACTTGGCATTTGGGCACGCTCTACAGAGTGCATCCAAGGCCGGGGCAGCCGCTAGGCGCCAGTCATAAAGAAGAAAGGAAAAAAAAGAAAAGAAAATGGATATGACACAGTAGGCGAGAGAAAAAACACGTTTTATCAGAATGACGATCGGCAAGTGAGCGAAATTTTGATTGCAGGCAAAAAAAAACCTCAATGCACATTTAGCAGACATTTAGCAGGAGATCACACACAAAAGTTGAGAGGCAGTGTATTGTATGCATGTAGTGTTGTATGCATTGTGTAGTGTAAATGTAACAGTTGTTAGTGAGCAGCAGAGGGCGCCTCCTGGCAGTGGATAGATGTTATAATCATGTGACTTATAAACAAGTCCAGAGTCCAGAGTCTATCTCTCTTGCTCTCTATCTTGCTTGCAGAAGGCACATGGGCATTGTCCTTGAGGGTCCAATCCGCTGACGACAAACAACTGATTGTTGATTGTTTGGGTAGACATAAGAGCCGGTCCTTCCGCTTATCTCAATCAGGAGGAATGTAAACACGGGGCAAACAAGGTCAAATCAAATCAAATCAGCACAGTGCACTCAGAGAATAGAATTTGTCCTCACCCGTGTAATTCTGTGCTTCCATTATATGTGCAGGCTTAAACTGTTTTTCCATAGAGAGCACAGGGCTTCAGATGTATTCCTTCACTGAATCACTGTCATTCAGTTCACCGTTTGCCGCTACTCGTGCCCTCCCCAACTGGTCGAATTTGATGAAGGAGCTTGCCGGGTCCGCTTTGATCAGCTCTCTCACTTTCCTTCAATTTCTGATGCATCAGGGAACTCCACAGCCAAAAATAGAAGTCCTGAGATCATAACCAATAATGTTTCCACAGACGCATGAATTCCAATGTCCATGAGTCTCCTCGTAGGTTCCAATTCTTGGGCTCCCCCTTGGCCCAATTCTTGTTGAAAAATAGTGACAATAGCACATTTAAGCCGCTTCCAAATCCATAATTTCCGTTTAGATTAAGATTCAGCAGAAGAAGAGCGACTAAACACAGACAAAAACGCAACATTGCACAAGCTGGGAATAGATCAGGAAGGCAGGGGAGGAGGGAAGAAAAATGCGACTGCTCTCTCTCTCAAGGCAAGAAGGAAAAAAAAAAGGCAGCTAGCCGCGATATCGGAGTTCACCACCGATATCCAGCATGTCGCAGGTAAACATAATGTAGTGGCAGACTGTCTCTCGTGTGCTGTGACAACGCCAGACCCCGTGGGGGCAGACTCTGTAGCCGTGGCCGCGGACCAGGGCAGCGACGCGGAAGCGTGTGCAGCCCCGGTCCGCATAGGTTTAGATTATGCAGCCATGGCCGCGGAGCAGGTTAGCGATGCGGATGTGCGCGTGCTCCAGTCTGGACCAACAGGGTTAAGACTGGAGCACAGGGTGCAGCAAGTTGGTATGCCCCTCCTAATCTGCAATGTCTCCACGGGACGGCCTCGCCCCGTGGTTCCAGCTGCGTGGCGCCGCCGCGTTTTTGACTCGGTCCATTCTCTGGCGCACCCGGAGGTGCGCGCATCGATTAAGATGGTAGGGGAGAAATTTGTTTGGCCCGGGTTGCGCAAACAGGTCAAGGAATGGGCAGCAGCCTGCGTAGCGTGCCAGCGAGCCAAAATTCACAAGCACACTAGAGCTCCTTTGGAGCCCTTTCACATTCCGGCTAAGCGTTTTGATCATGTGCATGTTGACTTGGTGGGCCCCCTTCCCTCGTCACAGGGGCACACACACCTTTTGACGATGGTGGATCGCACCACGCGTTGGCCAGAAGCGGTTCCTCTGGCGTCAACAACAGCGGAAGAAGTTGCGCAAGCGTTTTTAACAGCTTGGGTTGCGCATTTTGGAGTCCCGTAAGACTTAACGTCCGACAGAGGTCCCCAATTTGTTTCCGAACTATGGTTGTCGATGGCCCGCAGCTTAGGGGTGAAGATACACCGCACTACCGCGTATAACCCCCAGGCTAACGGTTTATGCGAACGCTTTCATAGGTCATTGAAAGCAGCTCTCAGAGCATCACTTACGGATACAAATTGGGTGGACAAACTGCCATGGGTTTTATTGGGGTTGTGTTCTGCACCTAAGGAGGATTTGCAGGCCTCCCCAGCTGAGTTAGTTTTTGCACAACCTTTCCGTTTGCCAGGGGAATTTCTTCCCGAAAATCCTGCACCAAATTGCCCCCCCGCTCAGCTGTTGCAGAGCGGCACAGGATCAAACACGCTTCCTGGCCCAGTTCATCACAGTTTCCCACGCGTTTTTGTGCCAAAGGCTTTAAAAAACGCAGAGTTTGCTTTTGTTAGACATGATGCTCAATGCCCAGGTTTGCGCCCGCCTTACGACGGGCCTTTCAGAGTGCTGGAAACAAATGAGAAGCATTTCTTGCTAGATTTAGGGGACAGAAAGGAGTTATTTTGCATAAACAGACTCAAACACGCTTTTGTTCTGGCTGATGAACACGTGCAGTTGGCGAGGGCCTCCCGCCGTGGCAGGCCTCCGAGAAGGCATTCTCCAGAGCCCCCACAGAGATGTGCTAACAATTCTAATCCACAGGTGCAAGAAGACGCTGCAGAGGCAGCAAAGCCGGCTTTCAGCAGATTCGGCAGGAGGTTAAGACCTAGGAGACTAGGGGATTGATTTTTGATATGTGGTAATGTTTTTATGTCATGCATCTCTGATTAGGTTTGTCCCATGTAAACGTTTGGGGGGGGTCATGTGGCACATATGTTTGGTTCATATTTCCCACAAGTGTATTGCTGTATGTTTATTGGGGCTTCACGTCTTGAGGGACAAAGAGGTCTGGGTCGGCAGAGGTCGACAGGAGATAACGAGGAGGTGTGAGTTTTGGCCTTTGTCTCAGAGAAGATGCCCCAGAGGGATTTCCGGACCATCGGAGGATAAGAGACAATGGTGAATCGTCAAAGAGTTGCATTGTGACTGTATGTTTGCTGAAGCACCATGTGACTTGAGTTTCGATGCTCCCAAATGTATAAGAGTGTGATGTGACATTATTCTGCCTCTTTGACTACTTGAGAATGATGGAGTATGTGTTCTGCAATAAAGCTGAACCTGAGAAATAAAACTCAGCCTCATCACTGAACACAACTTCCACAGTTGGATTGTATTAAAGGCGGAGGAAAAGTCCACATATAAAAGCCTGGCGTGTGTCCCATTAAAATCCAGATGTTTAAAAAGCATGTTAAACAGAGTGACAGTGGCATCTTCCACTCCTCTGTGAGGCCTATAGGCAAACTGCAGAGGATCCAATGCATGCTCAGTCTGCTTTAGGACCTCACATCTGACCAGTTTTTCAAAAATTTTCATTAAAATTGAAGTCAAAGCAACTGGTCTAAAGTCGTTTACCGTTTTAGGACAGCTGGATTTTGGAACGGGAACAACCACGGCTTCTTTCCAGATCTTAGGCACATGTTGTGTGTCACGACCCGCCGCTCATCAGCAGCCTCAGCTGCGCGCACACCTGCGCCTTGTCAGCAGCGGGCTATTTAGCCCACTCGGCCCAGTGCTGCGGTCTGGAGCCGTCTGTTCACATCAGCACTTTGTAGCTCGTGCATCAACCTCTGATCACCAGCAAGACTTCAACCAAACGTAAGCATTCCTTACCTTTCTCCAAGTTCTTCACCCCTGTGCACAGGTGGATTCCTCGGCGGCGGATTTCCCCGTCATCGCCAACCAATCCCCACCATCAGCGCAGGCTCTGCAGGACGCTGTCTTCCGGGCTTCTCCCTTGCCAACGCCAGCCACCTGTTCCCACAAGTAAGCATCACACAACTCATTATCCCTGTCCAGGTGTGGTGCCCTTTACCCTTGTCCTCTGCTCTCTCTCCATAGGGTTGTCCGGCTGTACGGCACGCTGCTCTGCTTCCTGCGCATCGGCGTTCACCCTCAACACATACACATACCACACACATCCATTCAGACACACCTGCTTGTTGAGTAAAGCTGTTAAATCTATCCTGAGCCTGCGTGCGTGTTTCCTGGTCCAGATATTATGTCATTGTGTCTGTAAGGACTTATTGAAAATGTAATGAAATACAGGACTCAGTTCATGTGCACAGGACTTTACCAAGCACCCACATATACAGTGGGGCAAAAAAGTATTTAGTCAGCCACCAATTGTGCAAGTTCTCCCACTTAAAAGATGAGAGAGGTCTCCAATTTTTATCATAGGTATGCCTCAACTATGAGAGACAAAATAAGAAAAAAAAAATCCAGAAAATCACATTGAAGGATTTTTAATGAATTAATTGGTAAATTCCTCTGTAAAATTAGTATTTGGTCACCTACAAACAAGCAAGATTTCTGGCTCTCACAGACCTGTAACTTCTTCTTTAAGAGGCTCCTCTGTCCTCCACTTGTTACCTGTATTAATGGCACCTGTTTGAACTCGTTATCAGTATAATGAGTTCAAATAGTTTATATATGCTTCCGTTAGGCAACATTATTAGAAAGTACTGTATACATTTTCATTGTTATGCAGATGACACACAATTATACCTGTCAATGAAGCCAGATGATAGTAATCAATTAGCCAAGTTAGAAGCCTGTCTTAAGGAAATCAAAGCTTGGATGACTTGTAATTTCCTGCTATTAAATTCAAATAAGACTGAAGTCATTCTTGTTGGTCCAAAAAACCTTAGAAATACCTTTCCAAATCAAACTTTCAGTTTGGATGCAGTTGCTCTTTCTCTTAATAGCTCTGTGAGGAACCTTGGAGTTATTTTTGATCAGGATTTGTCCTTCAATTCACATATTAAATTTGTTTCTAAGACTGCCTTCTATCATTTGCGTAATATTTCCAAGATTAGGAGCATCTTGTCTCAGAGTGATGCTGAGAAACTGATCCACGCTTTTGTTAGCTCGAGATTAGATTATTGTAATTCTTTATTATCAGGCTGTCCTAAAACATCTTTAAAAAGTCTTCAGCTGATCCAAAATGCTGCAGCAAGAGTTTTAACAGGTACTAGAAAGAGAGATCATATCTCTCCGGTTCTGGCCTCCCTTCACTGGCTTCCCATAGAGTTTAGAAATAAGTTTAAAATCCTTCTTCTTACTTACAAAGCTCTAAACAATCAGGCTCCTTTTTATTTAAAAGATCTGATACTACCGTATTATCCTAACAGAGCACTACGCTCCCAAAATGCAGGATTACTTGTAATACCTAGAATCTCCAAAAGTACAATGGGAGGCAGAGCCTTCAGTTATCAAGCTCCTCTCCTGTGGAATCAGCTGCCAATCTGGATTTGGGAGTCAGACTCGATCTCTGTTTTTAAGAATAGGGCTAAAACCTACCTTTTTGATATAGCCTACAATTAGGGAGGGATCATGTGTTTGTGAACCCTCCCTTAGTTATGCTGCTAATCAGCCGGGGGACCTCCAGTAATGCACTGGGCCTCACTACTTTCCTCACTCTCTATGAAATATTTTTTTTTTGCTGGTCATTAACATTTGTTTGTTCTCTCCCATAGATTGAGTCCCCATCATGCTGCTTGCTCTCTACATGCTGCTTGCTCTCTACATGTCTGTTCTTTTCTTCTTCTCTATCACCTCACCCCCCAGCCAGTCGCAGCAGATGACTGCCCCTCCCTGAGCCTGGTTCTGCTGGAGGTTTCTTCCTGTTAACAGGGAGTTTTTCCTCTCCACCGTCGCCAAGTGCTTGCTCACAGGGGATCGCCCGATTGCTGGGGTCTTTCTGCAACTGTGGGGTTTCCCCCCTACAGTTGATAGTGCTATGAGATGACTGTTGTTGTGAAATGGCGCTATATAAATAAAGTTGAATTGAATTGAATTGAATTAAAAGACACCTGTCCACAACCTCAAACAGTCAGACTCCAAACTCCACTATGGCCAAGACCAAAGAGCTGTCAAAGGACACCAGAAACAAAATTGTAGACCTGCACCAGGCTGGGAAGACTGAATCTGCAAAAGGTAAGCAGCTTGGTGTGAAGAAATCAACTGTGGGAGCAATTATTAGAAAATGGAAGACATACAAGACCACTGATAATCTCCCTCGATCTGGAGCTCCACGCAAGATCTCACCCCGTGGGGTCAAAATTATTGTAACGTCGGGGCCATTTTTTTTTTTTTGTAACTTAAGATTTTTATTCATTTTTCATTATATATATTGCATTCAGATCACAGTCTACATTTAAAAAAACAAAGGGGCTAGAGTAAAAAAGAAAAAGGAGAAAAAAAAGAAAAAAAAAAAAAAGGGGGGGGGGACAAATGTTGGAGCATCAAGTTTTTAGTTTCCATCTCTTAATTCTTCTGGTTTTTCCAGCGTCTTTGGTTATTCTTTCAATATCTGTCTCGTTGTTGCACTTTGTAGTGTGTCCATTTCCGCCATTTTTTTTCCCATAGTCCTTCTTGCATTCTTTGTCGATATGTTAGTTTTTCCATCATATGTATGTCCTCAATAATGTCAGTCCATTGCTCTTGGTCAGGAAGAACTTCTGATCGCCATTTTTTTGTGATTGTTTTTTTACATGCAATCAACAAGATTTTAACTAGATATCTGTCCTCAGCCTGTATAACATTGTCTCTTTTAAGATCACATAGGTACATCAAGTTACAGTTCATTGGTATATTATATCCTAATATCCTCTGTATTGTCACATGTATAGATTTCCAGAATGATGAGATTTTGCAGCATTTCCAAAACTTATGCGAGTGGTCTGCATTTTGAGCCCCACATCCCCTCCAGCATATAGATTGGGTATTTGTATACTTTCCTTGAATCTGTGGTGTAATGAAAAAGCGAATCAGGTTTTTCCATCCAAATTCCCTCCATGTTCTTGAATTTGTTGACGTGTGTTGTGTTTTCCATATTTCCTGCCAGCTTTCTTCTGTTATGTTTAAATTGAGCTCTTTCTCCCATTTCTCCTTTATATAGTTACTTGAATGATTGTTTGCCATAAGTTTCTGATATATCTTTGAAATAATTCTTGTTTTATTTCCTGTATATGAGCTTAAAATGAATTGTATAATCTCGCTCACATCTGTTTGGAGGTTATGCCTAATCTTCTTCATATAATAGTCTCTCATCTGCAGATATCTGAAGAATTCCGATCTTTCTAGTTTAAATTTTCTCCTGATGTTTACAAAGCTCCCGAGATCTTTTTTTCCGATATTGCCCCATGCTGTGATTCCCTTGTTCACCAGATTTTTGTATCCCCTATCTTGTTTTGCCGGTTCAAACTGACTGTCAAATGCTACCCATTTCAATAGTTTTATGTCTTCCTTTATATTATACTTTTGTACTATTTTATACCACAGTTCTAAAGTAAATTTAGTGATTGGGTCTATTTGTTTGATTTGCTTATATGCATCTTTATCTCCTATTATGCTTTGTACTGGGAGTCCCTCAATTTCCTTTTCCATTTCTTTCCATTTTGCCTCATATCCCTCGTCGCACCAACATATGATATATCTTATTTGTGCTGAGTAGTAATATTCCTTTAGACTCGGTAGGCCCATGCCTCCTTTCTCTTTTGGTAATTGGAGAGTTTTATATTTCACTCTTGGTTTTTTACCTCCCCAAACAAATCTCGATATCATCCTGTCCCACTTTGAGAATTGGGCATCTGGAATCTCTGTTGGTATAGCCTGGAAGAGGTAAAGTAATCTAGGTTGTATGCTGATTTTGACTGTCTCAATTTTTGAATTCAGATCCATATTTAAGATTGACCATCTATCAATATCTTTTTTTATTTCTTGTTCCAACCTATCATAGTTTGCTTTATATATTTTGCTTAGGTCTTTAGGTATGTTCACTCCAAGGTATTTTATTTCTTTTTGTTTCCAGTTTAGTTTGATCTTATCAGTTATCTGGTTTAGAGGGTTATAGTGGAATGTCAGTATTTGTGTTTTTGTTATGTTTATCTTGTATCCTGATAATTTTCCAAAATTTTCTATCAAGTTCATCATTTCCATTATTGATTCATCTGGTTGTTCAAGGTAAACTATAATATCGTCCGCAAATAGCCCAATCTTGTGTTCCGCCCCCTTTATTGTTACACCTTTTTAATTTCTTATTTTGTCGTATCGCTTGAGCCAATGGTTCTATGAACAGAGCAAACAAGGTGGGCGATAAGCAGCATCCCTGCCTGGTTGATCTTTGTATATTTACTTTGTCTGTTAAGCTACCTTTTATCTTGATTCTTGCCACAGGTTCTTGATATAGCGTCCTTATGCATTGTACTGATTTTTCGTTAAATCCAAAGCGCTCCAGTACACTATATAGGAATTTCCAGTTAACCCTGTCAAATGCTTTTTCTGCGTCTAAACTCATTATTACTGCGTTTTTCTTTTCTTTATGTATTTGGTTAATTATATGTATTGTTCTCCTGATATTGTCATGTGTTTGGCGTCCCTCTATGAAACCAGTTTGATCATCTTCTATCAATTCCGTCAAGAATGTCTTTATTCGTTTACATATAATTGTTGTATATATTTTATAATCCACATTTAATAAAGAGATTGGTCTATAGTTTCCGCATTGTTCTTTATCTTTCCCTGGCTTTAAAATAACTGAAATGATAGCTTCGTTCCATGATGGAGGTATTTTGTTGTTGTTCAACGTCCAATTAAATGACTTTAGGAGCTGTGGCGTGAGTTCTTCTATAAACAGTTTATAAAACTCAGAGGGGTATCCATCACTACCTGGTGATTTACCGTTTTTAAGTGACTTAATCACATCTCTGATCTCTTGTGATGTTATTTCTGCTGTTAGCTTTTCATTTTGTTGATTTCCTATTGATGGCAAGTCCAATGTGCCTAGAAATTTTTTAATATCTTTAGTATTTGTTTCTTCAGGTTGCGAGTATAGTTCTTGGTAGAAATTATGGAATATTTCTTCGATGTTTTCTGGGTTAACTGTGATTTTATTTGTGGTGGGGTCTTTAATCTTGTATACATTATTCATTGTTTGTTGTTTTCTTAACCGTTTTGCCAGCAGTTTTGTGGCTTTTGGTCCCGTTTCATAATATTTTTGCTTTAGATATCTATTTTTCCTTTCAATTTCATCCATTTGTGTTTCTTTTATCTTTGTTTTTTCTTCTTTAATTTCTTGATATCTTTTTGGATCACTTGTGCTTTGATGTTTACGTTCTAATTCCCTCAGTCTCTCACATCTTTGTTCATACGCTTCCAGTTTAGTCTTATTTGCTTTTCCTGTTTCAACAATTAATTTTCCTCTTAACACGGCTTTTAGTGCGTCCCATAGTATTGTTGGGTGTCCACTTCTTCATTGTCATTCTCTTGGATATATTCGTTTATGTTTATTTTTATTCTTTCTTTCATTTTCTCATCATTTAACAGTCCTACGTTAAGTTTCCATGTTGTTTGTCGTTTTCTATTGTTTAAATATATTTCCATGTGTATAGGATTATGATCTGATATTTCTGCCCCTCCAATCCAACAATTTCTCACCCTGTATCTGTCACCTTCATTCATAAGGAAGTAATCTATTCTAGAGTGTACTTTATGGACTGCTGAATAATGTGTATAGTCTTTTTCGAGTGGGTGTAGGTCCCTCCATATGTCTACCATACCCATTTCTGCCAGTGAGGTTCTTATGAACTTTGTTACATGTTTTTTTGTCTTCTTAACACTTGTTGTATCAACTTCATGATCCATGACAGCATTTAAGTCTCCTCCACAAATTAGGACTCCTTCACTGTGTGTTGCTATGAGATCAAACAGATGTTGAAAAAAACCCTTGTCACTTTCTGGTGGGGCATAGATGTTCACTAATGTAATCTGCATACCATCTATTCTTCCCTTTATTATTACATACCTGCCTTCTTTATCCTGGATTTCCTGTTCACTTTCAAATTGTATTTCGTTTGAAATTAGTATCATAACCCCCCTTTTAGCTCCTCCCTTAAATGAACTGTAGTAGGAGTTCTTATAGCCAAATCTCTTTAGTTTCACATGTTCTGTCTTGCTCAAATGTGTCTCTTGCATAAATATAATTTCAGCTTTTTCCTTTTTGAATTTTCTTATTATTCTTTCCCTTTTAACAGGTGAGTTCAGACCATTCATGTTTAGTGTCATTATCTTAAGATTTTTACCCATATTCATGTTTTTCCATTTTTTTAACTTGTGCTCCTAGCCCCTTTAACAACAAAAATAACACATATTTATATTAAAACACATTAAAAAATCTCGACCTCCGTACTTTGGGCCTTTCTTCTGCCCACTGGTCCCTGTTGGTGGGTGGAGGGAATGTCCTCACCGAGTGAGGGGCCCTCCCTAGACCTATATTTATTATGCAAGTAATAGTCATTAGTCTAGAAATGTCCAACAAATATCAGTTAAACCTCTCCTAGCCGTCTGTTTCTCTTTTACCTTGTCTTCTTGGCCTTCATTTCTTCTGTGCCTTTCTTAATCTTTGTTATGATCTAGGCTTTCAGTTGGAAGCCTTGTAGCTTGTCCTGGGCCCGCTGCGTCACGTCTCTCCCCCTTCTTCCGCCGTTCACTCGTCTCCACTCCGGCTGTCGTGATGCGTTCAGGGCCGCCGCTGCTCCAGCCGTTTCCTCCGGCACGCTCACCTCAAGGCCCCGCTCCATCATATCCCGCGCTGCCTCTCTGGCAGTGTTGTAGGTTCTTACGCCGTCTTCCCAAAGAATCCTCATTTTCGTTAGCGGCGTTTGGAATCTAATTTTTTTTTCTTTCAGCGTTTTTTTAATGTTGGCATATTTCTTCCGCTGCTGCACAATTTCTGTCGGGTAGTCATGGTCGAAGAACACCTGTTTGTCGCCGATTCGTATCTTTTTTTTCCATGCTTGCATCAGGATTCTTTCCTTTATGTCATATTTCACAAAGTTTACCACAACTGACCTGGGTGTAGCGTTTGGTTTCGGGTTCTGTGCCGGGGTTCTGTGCGCTCGTTGAATCTGCAGATCCGTTTCTTCGGGCAGTTCCAGCTCTTTTTTTAAGAACTGATCCATGAATTTCGTCATCGAGTTGCCTTCAATGCCCTCCGGAATTCCAAAGATGCGCATATTGCTTCGTCTGGATCTGCTCTCCAAGTCGTTTATTTTCTCCTGCATCCTCTGCGTTTGCGTCGTCAGGGTCTGTAGTTGTTCGTTTGCCTCGCTTTTCCAATCTTCCAGCTCCGATATTCGGGCCTGCGCTTCTGTCATACACGCCCGCTGGGAGTGCAGCTCCTCCATGTTTTCTGTTAGCTTGCGCTCCATTTCTCTTCGGAGGCCCATAATTTCCTCCTTAATCTCTTTTTTCAGCTCCTCCTTAAGAGCCGCTAAATCCTGCTGTAGCTGCCGCTTGAATTCTCTTAACTCTTTACCCAAACTGGCGATGCCAGTGTTCATGTTTTCGAGTCTGGCGTCCTCCATTTTCTCTGCTGTAGACACCTCGTTTTTTTGGGCTTCGCGTTCAGCGGTTTTTCCTGCGTTGTTGGAGAGGAATTCTTCAATTTTACCCTGCTTTTGTCCTTGTGCCCGGCTCCTTCGTGTTTTCATCCCTTAGTTTATTGATCCGCTTATGTCAAGTTGGCCATATACCGATGATTTTTAATCCGGCTAGGGAGAGCTCTCTGTTTAAGCGTTATGTCTCTCCGCCATCTTCCCGGAAGTCCGAAGAACTCCCTTTTAACATCCTGCACCTCAATATTAAAGTGCTGATTGTCTTTGAGTTTCTGTTTCAAATCTTGGGTTTCAGTGCTAAAATCAAAGGAGTCAAAACGACCATAAAAACAATTAAGAGCATTAGCCAGCTCTGTGTCTGAAATAAAACCATTTAAAAACGGATGGTTCCTGGAAGATGGCGTCGTGAACGGCCGTGCAGTTAAGAGCTTGTATCAGTCTCTAGATTCAAACGCCATTTAGAACACACAACTCGAGTTATATAGATAAAATATTATAGAAATGAGTGGCGGAAATATACGCAGAGGCCGTAAAAGCACTAAGAAGTCACCTACAAGACAACTTGAAGAAGAGGGAGTCACCGAGCGCAACGAAAGTGATTCTGAAGACACCACAGCGGGGAAAATGGACCACGATCACACCGAGGCCCTACAGGAGGGACTAGCCAGCATTAGCAAGGATATAAAAGTGCTGCAACAAAATCTGCATGAGGAATTGATATATTTTAAAGACGAAATAAAGAAGGAAGTGATACAAGAAATTACATCCCTCAGACAAGATATGGACCATAAATTCACAGAATGCAACAAAGAAGTACAGGATCAAAAGGCGAGTATAACCGAGGCCCAGGGTCGCATATCTGAGCTGGAAGAGTGGAACATGGAGGCTAATGAGATGCTGCTAAAGATGCTAAAGCAGACAAGTTACATGCAAGATAAAATGGTAGACCTTGAAGCGAGGTCTCGGAGAAATAACATTCGCATCTTCGGCCTACCGGAAAAAACTGAGGGAAGCTCCATGAAGAACTACCTGGAGCAGTTATTGAAGAGAGAGCTGGAGATCTCCGGGGATTTCAGTCTGCAGATTCAACACGCTCACAGAACCCCGCCGCAGGAACCGAGGACAGGTGCTCAACCGAGGGCAATAGTGGTTCATTTTCAGACATTCGAAATCAAGGACATGGTGCTAAAAAAAGCGTGGCAGAAGAAAATTAAAGTGGGCGATGCACGCATTCAGTTTGACCATGATTACCCTGCTGAAGTTGTACAGAAACGCAGAGCATATCGTGACATTAAGAAGACGCTAAAAGACAGGAACATACGCTTCCAAACTCCATACACGAAAATACGAATTTATTGGAGTGATGGAGTAAAGAATTACAACAACACTGAGGAAGCTGCACGGGACGTAAAAGCGAGGGGACTCCAACTGGACATGCCGAATAACACAGACGGCAGCAGCGAGGGAGAGAACTGCGGAGCGTCGGGGTGGCAACGAGTGAGAGGCGGAGAGACGAAGAAAGGCGGCGGGACAGCTGTGTCCCTGAGCCGGGATACAGTGCACCGAGTGAAGGAGAAACTGCATGAATTTCAAAGGAAATAGCAACGAGGAAGGTGGATAACTTTAGGGGTTAAATAACGAACTACAATGGTAAGACTCATGTGTAAAAGTTGGAGATGAAGAATCGAATCTCCAAATGGGATAAAAGAACAACGTTCTCACCCACTGAGATATAGACTCAACTCTACTCATAAAAAACAAGGGGGAAAAAAAAAGTGGGGTTTTTTTTGGATATATAATGAGAGTTTGTAATATTGTATGGCCTTATGCTTATCCTTTTCTTTTCTTCTTAATTCATAAATAGACTGAGAGTTCATATGTAAATGCTGGACTTAATTAGACTGAGGGGGGATCCATCAGTAGAATGGTTTTCTCAGTCTAGGGATGGGCCCTTATTGAAGAAGAGGATTTCCTATCCACCTACCAACAGGGACACGGGGGGAAACCGAGAGACCCCCAGGTGGAAGCTACTTTTGGTTTATGTTCTTACTGTGATGTTCAAATATGTGCATAGTTCTGGTTCAAACTGCTCGGGGAAGCATATGAAAACAGGGTTTAAGTGCTATGATAAAAAATAGTCTTAAGATTACATCGCTAAATGTAAATGGTCTAAATACACCTGTAAAGAGAGCAAAAGTCTTAACAAAAGTGAAGAAAGAAAAGGTGGAAATTGCATTTCTACAAGAGACTCACTTATCTCAAAAAGAACATGAAAAATTTAAAAGATTAGGATTTAGAAACTCATTTTACAGCTCATGCAAACAGGGACATAAAAGAGGAGTCCTGATATTAATCTCAAATACAACTAAGTTTGAATTTGGAAAAGAAATCAGGGATAAAGAGGGAAGATATATACTGGTGAAAGGGAAGCTGGAAAATGAACCAGTCACCCTGGTAAATGTCTACGCTCCTCCTGAAAGTGATAAACATTTTTTCAAAGTTCTCTTTGATAATATTGCAACAGAAACAGAGGGAATTCTAATTTGTGGAGGGGATTTTAACATAATTATGAATCATACCCAGGATACAACAAGTTTAAAGAGAAACAAAAAACATTTGTCAAAATTTTTAAAACTGCAACTAGAAGAGATGGGTATGATTGATATTTGGAGGAGTCTCAATCCATATGAAAAAGATTATACTCACTACTCGGCTACCCACAAGGTCCACTCGAGGACAGATCACTTCTTTATAAACATAGGCGATAAGTATAGGGTAGATGAATGCAAAATAGGAGGAGCGGATATTTCAGACCATAATGCTGTATATTTAAAAATTCAGATAAATACCCAAAAGAGACAAACATGTTGGAGACTCAATGTGGGAACACTGAACAACAAAGAATTGGTAGAGGATATAAAAATAGAAATTAAACAATATATCGAAGAAAACAATAATGGAGAAGTGGATCCAACCATACTGTGGGACGCTTTGAAGGTGGTTGTTCGAGGAAAATTAATAGCAAAAATGGCATTATTGAAAAGAGTAAGATTGGAAACCTATAAGAAATACTCAGAGAAGTTAAAGGAATATGAGAAGAAATATCAAGACACAAATGATCAGGAGACATTTCAACAAATCAAGGAAACCAAAAAGAAAATAGGTGATATACTACTGAATGAAATTGAGAAAAGAAACTTATTCTTAAGACAGAACTATTATGAAACGGGCTCGAGATCTACAAAATTATTAGCAAAACGTATAAAAAAACAACAGGCGATAAATACAATACACAAAATCAAAGACCCACTAACTAAGGAGATAACCGATGATCCAGAAAAGATAGAAAGAATATTCTATCAGTATTATAAAAAATTATATACACAAACACCTGCGGCAGAGGAAGATGAAATGAGATCTTTTTTAAATGATTTGGATTTACCGGCAATTGGCACCTTACAAAATGATAGATTAACAGCCAAAATTACAGAAAAGGAGGTAGAAGAAGCAATAAATTCATTAAAAAGTAATAAATCTCCAGGGAGTGATGGATATCCAGCAGAATGGTACAAACTGTTTAAAGAAGAACTAATTCCACTGCTCCAGACATCCTTTAATTGGACACTCTCAAAAAATAAAATCCCACCAACATGGTCAGAAGCAATAATAACAGTCATTCCCAAAGCAGATAAAGATAAGTATGAGTGCCACAACTATAGACCAATCTCAGTGTTAAACATAGATTATAAGCTGTATACAAAAATAATAGCCAAAAGATTAAACACATTTCTGGCAGAACTAATAGATGAAGATCAAACAGGATTTATAAAGGGACGTAAAACCCAGGACAATATTAGGAGAACCTTACATATCATAGAACAAGCACAAAAGAAAAAACAAAGTACTGTCTTGATAAGTATAGATGCCGAAAAGGCATTTGATTGTGTGAACTGGAGATATTTATATTTGGTGCTAGAGTGGTTAGGATTTAATGAAAAATCAATACAGGTGATTAAAACACTTTACAAAGAACCTACGGCCAGAATAAAACTAAATGGAAGCTTAACCAGTAAAATACATCTACAAAGATCCACAAGACAAGGATGCTGCCTATCACCGGCTCTCTTTGCCATTTACATTGAACCACTGGCTCAAGTGGTTCGACAAAATGAGAAACTTAAAGGTGTCACAATCAAAGGAGTAGAACATAAAATTGGACTTTTTGCTGATGATGTGATAATCTTCCTTGAGCAACCAGACACAACACTTCCCATAGCGATGAAGCTCCTTGAAACATATGGCCATCTATCAGGATATAAAATAAATATTTCTAAAACTCAGATACTTACAATTAATTATACACCCTCAATAACAATTCAGAAATCTTATAAACTTAGCTGGAATATGAGGCAAATCAAATACTTGGGAGTAACACTAACAAAAGACCTCTCTGAACTATTCAATATAAATTATGAAAAAGTATATCAAGATATACAGAAAGATATAGAAAGATGGGCAACTCTACCACTGGACTTTAATTCAAAAATCGAAATAGTTAAAATGAATATACTACCCAGATTTCTCTATCTATTCCAATCACTACCAGTAAAGATCGCTCCAGACCAATTTATAAAATGGGACAAAACAATATCCAGGTTTATTTGGGGAGGTAAACGACCCAGAGTTAGATATCAAACTCTCCAGCTTTCCAAAAACCTAGGTGGAATGGCATTACCAAAATTAAAGGAATATTTTTTTGCTGCTCAATTAAGACCTTTGTATTGTTGGTGTAACCCAAATTTTGTAGCAAAATGGAAAGATATAGAAAAAGTAGTATCAAATATTCTGATTCAAACTCTGATTGGAGATAAAGACTTATATAAGAAACTCAAACATGAAATGGATTCAATCAGTGAACATACATTAGACACATGGTTTAAAATTTTAAAAAGATATAAGATTAAGGAAGACATAAAAATTCTGAATTGGGTAGGATACGATAAAAATTTTAAACCAAATCAATATGACCAAAGATTCAAAAGATGGACAGAAAAAGGAGCCACAGCTTGGTGCACTCTAGAAAAGAAAGGAAAGTTGGAGAGTTATCAGAATTTAAAAGAAAAATATGAATTGAGGACCTCTGATTTTTTCAGATATCTCCAATTAAGAGACTACTACACAAAAGTAATCCGGGTAGATCCCTCCAAAGAAGTGAATGACGTGATAAAAGTTATAATTAAAGCATATAAAGAAAACGAAAAGAAATTTATATCATCAATGTATAAGGCATTAAATCTAAATAATAAGCATACAACCAAGTATATAAAAAAGAAGTGGGAGAAAGAAATGGATATAGAAATCATGGAAGATGAATGGCAAAATATATGTAAGACTCACCACTCATCCACCAGTTCGCGGATTTGGAGGGAGTTTGCCTGGAAAAACTTAGTGCGTTATTTTATCACACCAAAGATGAAAAATAAACAACTCAACCAACCTCAGAAGTGTTGGACAGAATGTGGTGAATATGATGTGGATCATACACATGTTTTTTGGAAGTGTAAGAGAATAACTGAATTTTGGGAGATGATAAGTGAAATGTTACAGAAGATAATAAGATACAAGATCCCTATGACCTGTAAGATACTTTATCTTTGTAATCTAACAGAGGCAAACATCTCTGGGAGTGATAGATACCTTGTCAAAATATTGTTAGTAGCGGGTAAAAAAGCCATAACAAGGAATTGGTTGAAGAAAGAACCACCTACAAAGGAACAACACTGGGCTATTATAGAAGACATCTACATAATGGAAAAACTAACACACAAATTACGACTACAAGAAGATGAATTTGACGAGAAGCGGGAAAAATGGACAATACACAAATCCCGAAATGGCGATAAATAAATGGACTTCAAAGAAATAATGTGGACTATGAGGAGGAACAAGAATTAATGTCGGACTCGAGCAGAAGATGTTATTGATTTGTTTTTTCTGTTGATGTCAATGGGACAGGTTCCCTTTTTTTCTTTTATATATGCTTTTTTCTCTCTGTGTGTGTATATGATTTAAGTTGAAAAACTAATAAAAATCTAAGTAACAAAAAAAAAAAAAACATTTAAAAACACACGATTACTGCGCTCTGTGCTCTGAAGGCCTGCAATAGTTTTCATACTGGCCCAGGCTGAACCAAGTTTCTTTGTTGCTATCTTACTTTCCAACTCTGATATATAATTCTGTTTTGCTCTTAAAATTTCGGACTTCAGCTCTTTTGTGGCAACCTGTAGCTCAGAAACAGACCCCTGTTGAAAGGCAAGTGCTTTCCTCTGTAAGTAGGATTTAACTGATTTTGTAACCCATGGCTTGTTGTTGGGATATATTTTGACACGTTTACGTGGAACAATCTTATTTTTCCAGAAAGCCATGCATGAGCATGTGACGTCCACCAAAGAGTGGACATCAGCAGTTTGTGTGTGGTCAGTGTGGAAAGGCCTTTACTCTGATGAGTACTTTAAGAAAACATGAAGTCATCCATAGTGGAGGTAATCCATTTGTGTGTGTTCAATGTTTGAAGGCCTTTATGAAGAAAAGTAACTTGGGACAACATCAACTCTTCACAGTAAAGTTAAATAAACCTATGTGCTAAGTTTTGAAATGCGTTGACTGGAGTGAATCTCTTAAAATCACAGGGAATGATCCACAGTAGAGTTAAAAGTGAGACACCTTTCACATTGACTTTGTTCTCTTGTGAGACAGGAAGCTCCTCCTGTGGTTACAGGTTCAAGTTTAGAAACCCTGAGACACAGGTTGCACTCGACTTTATCATTATTTATCATCATTTATCATTTTGACAGACATGGTTGTAAAAATTCTGTTATGATCCGTTATCTCATTTTAATGAGATCACCTTCTGTGTAATCTGTCAAATGGCAGCTTTCAGAATTTTCTGTCATTGCTGAAAAATATCTGTCAAAGAAGGACAATTTTCATTTCATGCAACCTCTGCCCTGAGATCAGGCTGTACTGGATTCAGATCCCTTAAATGTCTGAACCAACATTTCATGTAGAAAGCAGAGATGCTCCATGTTTTGACTGTATGTCTGACTTTTCCTTCTCTGTTGTTGTTGCTCAGTCAACTCAGTTCACTTCATTTATTTTCAAATCAGCTTCATTTGCATAGTTCCAGATCACAACCAGGGTTGCCACGGGTGCTGGAAATCCTTAAAAATGCATGAATTTTAATATTGTACTTTAAGGGTTTTAAAAGTGATTGAATTTTACAAAAAGTTCTTGAAAAAACTTGAAATTGTAAGGATGGTTCTTTCTCAATAAATGTCTGTCTGAATAAATAGTTACCTATAGTTCACTTGTTCTATGGAGAAATAAAATAAATTGGAGAACCTAAAATTCCAGCTGCTCAGCCTGTGCCTCAGTTGGCTTCTGTGTGACTGTGGTCAGTCAGTTTTCAGGTGTGACCTCACCCCCCACAAAGACACACAGGTGTAGTCACTGCACCATCATGGCGTGAACAGTGGCATGGCGTGGCTACATTTGTTTGGGGACGCCAAATAAAACAGAGTTGTGTGGGAGTTTCTGAGGTCAGTATCTGCAAAACTGTTTCATTACACTGACATTAAACTGGATAAAATATTGAAGATGACCAAAAAACTCAAAATTCCTGCAGCTCAGCACCCGATGAAGTTACCAGTCAAATCAAATATCAGTGATCTACATGTATTTTCTCATATCAAAATGATATGAATAAAATAACAACACTGTTAAGTATTTCCTCTGCCAGAATAGAAGAAAATTGACTTTAATTGAGGGCAGCTCAGCCAATCAGGGAGTTTTACATTTTCTCCTCTTTATCATGTTTCATAAGAAAAGCAGCTAATAGCCCACTGTGTGGAAGAGTAACGGCTTCCCAATAGCATTGTTTTTCAATCTTTCTTAACAAGGAAGTGCACACATTCAGGCTTTTGTTGCCCAGGCAACAGCCTATTTGCTTTGTTTTGCTGAGTGGCCCTTCTGGAGGAAAAATAAACATGTAATCAAAACACTTTTGTTCCTTGTTACATTATTATTAGTGATGTTTGATGATGCACTTTTTTAATCATGATTAATGTTTTGGAATGTTGAGTTAATCGTGATTACTAATGCTTTAATCGCGTGTTTTTCCATTCAGATACAGTGTACCTTAAAGTGCTGGTGATACGATTTTGACATTTTAGCATGTTGTGTAAACCCAAAAGTCATTGTCGATGATCAGTATAATATTTACAACCACACCTGCATAAACTAGTTATCAAAAAACCGCAGCCGCTGACTGGACTGTGGTGCCGCCCACCCAATTAAGGGCGGCACCACTATGACGTAAACGACAGAACGGGTGCCGGTGTTGTTGACTGGAATTCCATCAGCTTTGTAGCACACAGTTTCTCTGGTTTCTTGTTTTAGTTTTACGGCTCTGTCTTCGCGTTGTGTTGCAGGCTTAGATAAACAGCAAACCGTGAAAGACCACATCACACGCTTCAGCTCCAACTGTCATAAGCCTCCTCATTCACTTTTATGCAGGAGGGGCGCACGAGGAGGAGAAGGATGAATGGATTTACGCGCAGGATTCACCACATACACAATGGTCCACCAACGTTTGACTGGCAAGAGCCACCTAAGTACAAACACTGCTGGCGTGACAAATTGGACACACCTGGGTGAGGTGCAGGAAAGATAATTACTGGGGCAGAACAGCTGACTGTCAAATGGAGAGGGCGCGTGGTCGGACCGGCAAATGTTGGACAGTGCCCACCTGAAAGTGGGTCAAAATGGCTGCCCAACAACCGTGGAAAGGTCTCTGATCTTGTGAACGACACAGGCAGGTATTGGCACTCGGACTTTCTCACCAAGGTAGTGGTAGCACCATCGGATGAAGTTTCTGTCAGCTGTATAGCGCTTCCAATTGTTCCCATAATCCACATTCACATAATGTTTATAGGTGAAGGAGGCCACTTCTAACACATCTTCATTCAGACACATCGCGGGGAAGTTGTGATGACCAGTGACACACTTTATAGCACCGTCCAGAATTTTCTGCTTCACCTTGACCTGCTGCTGACAGCAAATCCTCTCCTCCTCTGTTTTCATGCTCACAGACCACACTGGCAGCTGCAAAAATAAAAAAAAATAGTATCTTTTTATTTGTGTACGTGGGGGGGGGGGGGGCGTTGAAGGTATCAGGTAGATGTTTCAATTTATTATAAATCCACTGCCAGGATTTTATTTAAGAATCAGGGTTAAATAAATTATGTTTATGAACAAATAATCTGTTGCAATATCTGTAACAAAAGCATACCACTCGGTATTCCCCTGCCGTGTGTTTGCCGCTGCTGCTGCAGCGGGCATGTGTGCCTCTCCACCGTCACTCTCTGAGTCTGACTCGTTGGGCATGATGCCCTCTTGGCACGGCTCAAACCTATAAGGTCTGATGCCCCCAGATTCTTCATTATCATCCCATTCTTCTCAACTATGATCATGTGGAGATTGGACAACACAAACCAATTCCAGACCACATGTGTTGGAACCATCATCAATGTTTTCTACCGCTTCCATCCTGCGTGTACAATGGGCAGCTAAGTGCTGTGTTATGTCACTGACGCTACAACATGGCCGTGGGGTTTTCCAGCCACTGACGCAATTTGTGACGTGGCACTCATAAAAGCATTGGATATTTGCGTGAAAAAAAGCCTGTTTGACTTAGAACTGCACAGACCAACCTTTTTTGTCTTATTGAAATTATGTGTTGTAAAATTAGATGAAGTCAAAATCGTGTCATCAGACCCTTAAGCTGAAGAAGGAGTCCTGTCGAGCTTGGTTTGCTTCTGGGACTCCTGAAGCAGCTTAGGTGTACCGGCAGGCCAAACAGAGTGCAGCTCGGGTGGTTGCTGAAGCAAAAATGCGGGTGTGGGAGTCAGTTCAGTGAGGCCATGGAACAAGATTTTCGGTCGGCCTCAAGATTCTGGCAAACTGTCCGGCAGCTCAGGAGGGGAAGCAGCTCCCTGTCCACACTGTGTATGGTGTGGATGGGGTGCTGCTGACTCTGACTGGGAATATCATTGGGTGGTGGAAGGAATACTTCGAGGATCTCATCAATCCCACTGACACTCCTTTCACAGAGGAAGCAGGGCTTGTGGACTAGGGAGACGACTCGTCTGTCACGGGCTGAGGTTGCCAAAGTGGTTAAAAAATTCCTTGGTGGCACGGCCCCCGGGGTGGACGAGATTGACCCTGATTACCTTAAGGCCCTGGATGTTATAGGGCTGTCATGGTTCACACACCTCTGCAACACTGCGTGGAGGTCGGAGACAGTGCAGTTGGCATGGCAAACCGGGGTGGTGGTTCCTCTCTTCAAGAAATGGGACCGGAGGGTGTGCTCCAACTTTAGGGGAATGACACTCCTCAGCCTCCCTGGGAAGGTCTATGCCAGGGCTATTCTATTACAAAATCAGTTGGGCCACAATTGGAAATCAAAACATGTAACTGGGCCACACATGTTCAGCAGTTGTTGAATATGACAAATTTCAAACCAACAAAGATCAATATGATGAAAAATACACACTTTTTATTCATTGTCTTGGTTTTAAATGTGCGCTTGGCACATGACAAAGGCACATCAAAAGTGCATAAAAACACAACAACAGTGCTGGGGTTGAGCAGAACTTGAAGTAGTAGAAATATTTTTCCTGTTGAACAACAATTAAATAAATAGAACGAAAAAGTTCTGTAAATAACCATTTTGGTCACATGTTACTCAGGCATATCTCAAAGTGCATAAAACTCAATGAGCACTGTTAGTAGCATTAACATTTGTTTCCCTTTTGAAATTAAAATATACTACATCCTGGTCATAACCAGTGTTGGGCAAGTTACCAAAAAACTAACTAGTTACAGTTACTAGTTACTTCTTTTCAAAAATAAGTTACTTTTGAGTTATTGCATGATTAAAGTAACTAGTTACTTGGAAAAGTAACTTTTATGTCACTTTTAAATGCATACTTAAATCCTCTTGCACACACAGCAAGATCAAGGGCCCCTTGTTCTCAGCAGAAAAAACAAGAAGAAGAAAACTGATGAGAAAAAAAGTCTCATCTTACAGAAAAAAAAATGGCTCAGATTTACACAAACTATTGTAATCAGTAGAAAGTTACTAGTTAAAGTTACTAGAAATAAAGCTGTAAATTCACAGAGAAAATTTTGGACCCCCTTTTGGGCTGTTTTTGGCACACAAGCCATATGCTCGACACCCCTGGACCAGCCCATTGAAAACGCATATTTAGAGGATCTACAGTGCATCCGGGAAGTCTTCACAGCGCTTCACTTTTTCCACATTTTGTTATGTTACAGCCTTATTCCACAATGGATTAAAGTCATTTTTTCCTCAAAATTCTACATACAATACACCATGATGACAATGTGAAAAATGTTTTTTTTAAGACTTTTGAAAATTTATGAAAAATAAAATACTAAGAAATCACATGTACATAAATATTCACAGCCTTTTGCTCAATACTTTGTTGATGCACCTTTGGCAGCAATTACAGCCTCAAGTCTTTTTTAAATATGATGCTACTATTTTGGCACACCTCTCTTTGGGCCAAAGTTTCACCCATTCCTCTTTGCAGCACCTCTCAAGCTCCATCAGGTTGGAAGGAAATGTCAGTGCACAGCCATTTACAGATCTCACCAGAGATGTTCAATTGGATTAAAGTCTGGGCTCTGGCTGGGCCACTCAAGAACATTCACAGAGTTGTCCTGAAGCCACTCCTTTGATATCTTGGCTGCGTGCTTAGTGTCATTGTCCTGCTGAAAGATGAACCGTTGCCCCAGTCTGAGGCCAAGAGCGCTCTGGAGCAGGTTTCATCCAGGACGTCTCTGTACATTGCTGCATTCATCTTTCTCTCTATCCTGACTAGTCTCACAGTTCCTGCCACTGAAAAACATTCCCATAGCATGATGCTGCCACCCCCATTGGCGTGGTTATCTGTAGTGCCTGGTTTCCTCCAAACATGATGCCTGGTATTCATGCCAAAGAGTTCAATCTTTGTCTCATCAGACCAGAGAATTTTGTTTCTCATGGTCTGAGAGTCCTCCAGGTGCCTTTTGATTGATTGATTGATTGATTGATTTGAGCATCAAGACAAAAAAATTAAAAACAAGGAATTAAAACCAAAAATAAAAACAAAAAATGCCTTGTTCAAAAGGAGTGTGAAGAAGCCAAAACTTATATAGACCCAACCCTTCTCCATACCCAATAAATTATATAATTCAAGTCATGATCCATCCCATATTTACATTCATTATATAACATCATAATATATCATGCATCTTATAATTAAATTATGCAATAGAAACAATACAACAGTGATAGGTAGACATATAGTAGTTACAATAACAATAATAATAATAATACCACATGTCCTATATAATACTTTAAATAATTCCATCCTAAACAACAATCATGATACTATAATACCGTTGTAATATTCTAGTACTAATGATTTCAATAATAGTCATACTCAGAATATATATTCAACAATAACTAAGCATATATATATTCAACAATAACAATAACAACCTTTCTTCATTGAAGACACATTGTAATGTTGTAATATTACTATGTGTAATTACTATATGTAATAACATTGTAATATTACTGAAAAATGAAAACATTCTTGGCAAATGCTTTTGCTTTCATCCTTCTTGTACCGGTCCAAGAATTTGACCTCTAGTGGCACAATAAGAATTGTAGGTTCTTGGTCACCTCCCTGACTAAAGCCCTTCTCCCCCGATCGCTCAGTTTAGACGACCTTCTTCCATTTACGGATGATGGAGGCCACTGTGCTCATTGGGACCTTCAAAGCAGCAGAAATTTTTCAGTACCCTTCCTCAGATTTGTGCCTCAAGACAATCCTTTCTCGGAGGTCTACAGACAATTCTTTTGACTTCATGCTTGGTTTGTGCTCTGACATGCACTGTCAACTGTGGGACCTTATATAGGCAGGTGTGTGCCTTTCCAAATCATGTCCAATCAACTGAATTTACCACAGGTGGACTCCAATTAAGCTGTAGAAACATCTCAAGGATGATCAGTGGAAACAGGATGCACCTGAGCTCAGTTTTGAGCTTCATTACAAAGGCTGTCAATACTTATGAACATGTGATTTCTTAGTTTTTTATTTTTAATAAATTTTCAAAAGTTTAAAAAAAAAAACCTTTTTCACATTGTCATTATGGGCTATTGTGGGTAGAATCTTGAGGGAAAAAGTTAATCTAATCCATTTTGGAATAAGGCTGTAACATAACAAAATGTGGAAAAAGTGAAGCACTGTGAATACTTTGCAGATGCACTGTACTTCCATGAAATAATTGCATATCACAGCAGCATGTAAATGAATAAGATAAAATAAAATGGAAAGCACAGATAAATGAAAGTTCACTGCTTAAAAGAAGCTGTTCTTTATCAAATCACAGTCACTTTTTCTCTGTGCATAAGAAAATTTACACAATTACTTCCACATTTTACACATTTGCACAACTGCGGACATTAAATGCAAGCTTCTTGCTCAAAAAATACTCATGTTTAACCACAGAGGTAGGAGCTATTGGGGGCTACTCACCGTTGGGACAACAGGTGATCAGGACTCAATATAAGAAGTCGCTACCGCCACGACATTACTTCCCACTGGGTATCATGTGAGCATCCATTCATGGATGGATGGATATTGTTGTAGTTGGTGAAGTCAATCCTAAGTGATTCAGTCACTCTTGCCTTTCCCTGCATACAGCATGAAGCCTCACTACATGTTTGCTAAGTGACTTTTCATTACTGCTCCCTTTTCCAGTGGGTTAAAACCACCATTAATGCCTCCACTGCTTACATCTCTCTTCTGCTTTTGTCTGCATTTAAGGTACTTTAATAAGGTCATGTTTCTCTGGGACAGCAGCACTAGAAAACCACTCTACCTCTGACAGTAACCGTCATGTGGGCAGGGTGCATCTGAACTCCGCATGATGACAGTCACACGCATTGTTCGTGTGCGTGCTTACGGGCCGATTCTTCATATTTTTTTTCTTAAATTTATATTTCCTTGGCGTGGTCTGGGCCACTCTGAGGTTGGTTCTGTGCCACTAATTGAATAGGCCTGGTCTATGCCAAGGTACTGGAGAGGAGGGTCTGGCCATTGTTTGAACCTCGGATTTAGGAGGAGCAATGTGGTTTTCGTCCTGGCCGTGGCACATCGGACCAACTCTTTACCCTCTCGAGAATCCTTGAGGGTTCGTAGGAGTTTGCCCAACCACTTTACAAATGTTTTGTGGACTTGGAGAAGGCATTCGACCGTGTCCCTTGTGGATTTTTATGGGGGGTGCCTGGGGTATCGGGCTTGTTGTTACGAGCTATCCAGTCTCTATACGACTGTTGTGAGAGTTTTGTTTGTATTGCCAACACTCGGTTGGACTCATTCCCAGTGAGTTGGACTCCGCCAGGGCTTCCCTTTGTCACTGATCCTGTTCATAAATTTTATGGACAAGATTTCTAGGGGCAGCCAGAGAACGGAGGGTGTCATGCTTGGGAACCACAGGATCTCATCTCTGTTGTTTTCAGATGATGTTGTCCTTTTGGCTCCATCCAGCAATGACCTACAGGTCTCACTGGGACAGTTTGCTGCTGAGTGTGAAGCGGCTGGAATGAGAATCGGCACCTCCAAGTCTGAAGCCATGGTCCTCAGCCGGAAAAAGGTGGATTGTCCTCTCTGGGTTGTGGACAAGCTCCTTCCCCAAGTGGAGGAGTTTAAGTATCTCAGGGTCTTATTCACAAGTGAGGGGGGAATGGAGCAAGAGATTGACAGACGGATCAGAGCAACATCTGCAGTGATGTGTGGTGAAGAGGGAGCTGAGCTCTTAGGCAAAGCTTTCAATTTACCGGTCAGTCTACGTTCCTACCCTCACGTATGGTCATGAGCTTTGGGTAATGACCAAAAGAATGAGATCACGGATACAAGTGGCTGAAATGAGCTTTCTTCGTAGGATTGCTGGACTCACCTTTAAAGAGAAGGTGAGGAGCTCAGTCATCCGGGAGAGGCTCAGAGTAGAACCGCTGCTCCTCCACATTGAAAGGAACCAGTTGAGGTGGTATGGGCATCTGATCAGGATGCCTCCTGGACGCCTCCCACGTAAGGTGTTTCGGGCACGTCTCACTTGGAGGAAGACCCTGGAGCAAACCCAGGACACACTGGAGAGATTATGTCTCCCAACTGGTCTGGGAACGCCTTGGTATCCTCTCTGAAGAGCTGGAGCAGGTGGCTGGGGAGAGGGAAGTCTGGGCTTCTCAACTTGAACTGCTGCCTCCGTGACCCGGACCTCCGAAAAAGTGGCACAAAATGGATGGGTGGATGGATTTCAGCTTGTCAAAGATGAACTAAAATTTTTTAATCACAACTTTTGTCACTCCCAATATTTAGGAGTGCTGAGTTGAAATTTAAAGGTGTTATAGAACCCCTTAAAAAGGCCTAACACCACCCATGATAGCAGCAAATACTACAGGAAACATCAGGACACTTGTCCATGAACTGAATCTGAAAGAGAAAGTGAGTCATGCAGCAAGACAACAATCCTGAGCACACAAGTTGTTCTACCAAAGAATGGTTAAAGAAGAATGAAGATAATGTTTTGGAATGGCTAAGTCAAAGTCCTGGCTGCACGGTGGCACAGTGGTTTAGCACTGTGGCAGCACAGTTTTACCCTCGGCCGGGGGATCGCGGGGATCATGAGATCGTGGGTTCAATCCCAGCCCCCGACCAACAGTGAGCTGTGTGGAGTTTGCATGTTCTCCCCGTGTTGCGTGGGTTTACTCCGGGATTTCTCCGGTTTCCTCCCGCATACCAAAAACATGTAGGTTTAGGGCGCTCGCGCACGCAGTGACCAGCAGCCGGTGGCTTGTCACCAGACTGCAAACCAAATCTACCTACGGGTACAAATAAGTAACAAAAAAAAAAAACAAAACAAAAAAAGTCCTGACCTTAATCCATTTGAGATTCAATTCAATTCAACTTTATTTATATAGCGCATATCTCAACAACAGTCATCTCATAGCACTTTCAAATATATGTTAGTGAAAAAGTATTGATTTAAAATTAAGCTGACGTTTTTAGTGCTGTTTGTGTCCAGTTGGCTTTTGTTAAAGGTGAACATTAGGGATTGCAGTGTCAGTGCTGACTGGTCAATTGTTTGATTCATAGGCCGAATCTCATTCTCCTCCCTTGCAGACTTGCTGACTTTATGAGCCCTTAAAAGACCCTCTCTCTAAGCAGCCCAGTCTCAGCAAAAAAATGTTCAATAGCACGTTTTGTCAGTCAGAGAAAACGTACAAAGGCACGTAAAAAGGATTTTTGACGTGCAGTGGGTACGTGGCTTTTACCGCTTTAAGGAACATGTGTAATGGCATTTTTTTTTCACTTTTATTGTGTGTGTGTCATGCTGCGGTCCTCGTGGGCCACAAATAAGATGCTATAGGCCGCCGATGAGTTTGCATAATTTATTACTGAAGACAAATGACAAAATAATGAGCCACGGGGGGCTAAAACACAACTAAGGTAATGGCACAGACAAAGAAACACAGAGTCTCAAAATAACACTTACAATGACGGATGAAAGATGAAGGGTTGTTCACGAGTGAACGTCTGACGAGATTGCAGCAAGGACAACCCTCAGCTGCTTCCTTAAATCCCCGAGATAACCCAATCAGTGGAAAGAGTGATCAGGAGAGATGCTGAACAGCTGTCACAACGTGACCCGGCTTTGACAGCCGGAAGCCCCACCATGATGCTGTCAGAATAAAGGCTCGGAGAGCCATAGGGAACACACACTAGATGGGAGGAAAATACTGCATGACCCGAGCGCGGACGATATGGGCGCTCAGACCACGACAGTACTCCCCCCCCGAACGGCGCACTCTGGGCACCGCGTGACACCCAAAACCCCCCAGGGTGGGAGGATGGTGGAAAAAGGCCAGGAGGGAGAGAACCAGAAAAAAAAAAAAAAACATCAAGACAAGGAACTGGAACAAAGAGTGACAAGGGAGAACACAGGAAATAAACATGAAGCAATTACAGAGCATGGGAAAAAAAACACACAATACTCCATCATGCACGGGTGGCACAACAGACAATAAACGCAAATAACAGGAGTACAAGGCTTATAACCAATAAACACAGGCCCCTAAGAAACAATGTGGCAACCACATATCATCCCTCAGACAGAGGAGGGAAGAAAAAAAAAACCACGCTAAATAGTGGTGAATACATAGTCCAAAATAGTGCAATTTTTTTTTTTTGACTTATTTTGTACCCGTAGGTAGATTTGTTCTGCAGTCCGGTGACAAGCCACCAGCTGCCGGTCGCTGCGTGCGCATGTGCCCCTTAACTCCCTAACCTGCATGTTTTTGGCATGTGGGAGGAAACCGGAGAAATCCCGGAGTAAACCCACACAAACATGGGGAGAACATGCAAACTCCACACAGATCACTGTTGGCCGGGGGCAGGGATCGAACCCACGATCTCATGATCCCCGCGATCCCTCGGCCGAGGGTAAACTGTGCTGCCGCAGTGCTAACCACTGCGCCACCGTGCAGTGGTTAGCACTGACAAAACACCAGAGCGAAATGACAAAACACCAGAGCGACCCTAATATTTCAGTGGAGAGAAGAAAACAAAACAGGGATGACGGCAGGCAGAGCTCAATGAGACAACAATTCGTGCTAGTGGTCTACCTGCATCCAGCGTCCAGATCGCTGGCAGGGAAAAAAGGACAGGTTCGGATGGCCTACCCCAGTCCCAGGCCAGGAAAAACAGTCCCTCTGGCGGCTGGACCAGATCGCCGAACAAAGAGTCTAGTTGGTCGGGTAGCCGACACAGAACACTAAACGGGTGAGGCAGTCTTCCAGACGGCCGACCCGCATCACTCAGCCACCAGGACCGTAGGGGAGAAATCGAAGACGGCCTCCCTGTAGAGGGGGATAACGAGGGAGAGCCGAGCCGAACACGGGGAACCTCAACGGCACCCGGTGGAGAAGGATTGGGGGAAGGATGAAGGACCAGTCCAGCGTCAGACGGCAGAGGATCTGCAGCTCCTTCACCGACCTCGAACCGAACTGGCACTGCGCCCACGTTGGGTCCCCAGCGGGACTGTGCCGCACCCACAACAGACCCCGACTGGGTCAGCGTGGCACCCACGTCGGACCCCAAGTGGGCCGGAACACAACCCACGACGGACCCCGACTGGGTCAATGCTGCACCCGCGATGGACCCCGATTGGGTCGCGGATACACCCACGTTGAACCCCGATTGGGTCAACGCCGCACCCGCGATGGACCCCGACTGGGTAGGCGCAGCACCAGGGACGGCCTCCAAACCCGAACCCGGAACCTCCAGCACAGCGACAGGGATTGACTCCGCACCGGTGACCCTGGGAGAAGGCTCAGGAGAAGAAGAAGAACCAGGATCAGGATCACCGGTAGTGACAGAGCCCAGTGAGATGAGCTTGGATGCAACGGACGGCTGCATCCGGCTCATCTCGCTGAGAGACAGGCAAGAATGCTCCAGAATTGAGAGGAGAAAGACAAAATAAAGCACTTGCCTGAACTCAAGTTCTGTCGCCGTCCAGGACTTCGACGATCCGGGCTCAGACGGAAGAAGGTTGTCCTCCAGTTCCCACTCGGCTACGGCAGGCTCCGGAGCTGGCATGATGGAGTCCACAGTCTGGAGATTCCCTGACGCATATGACCACGCCGAGGGCCCGCATGGTGTAATGGCAGGGGCTCCGTGACCTGCCGGGTCGGGCTGTCCCTCCGTGGAGACCTGGGAACACTTGCTCGTCGGCGCAGGCTCCAATCTGCAGTCTACCCTCCTCTGTCCGTGTCGCGGCTGCGGGGCTGGATCCAGGCTCTCCAAGCCCACAGGCTCCCTCCTCGTCCGCCGGCGTAGTCCTGGCACCGAGGAACGCTCAGGGGAAGGAGACACAAAGGTGGCAGGTTCATAATTAATTTCTGCAGCAGGTGGAGGAAGCTCGGGGGGCTGTGAACCCCGAACTCCACCCCCAGGAATCAAACAAGGCAATTCACCCAATACAGGAAAAGAATGAATAGACACTTGCCTGATTCCCAGAGGGCTGATGGGACCCGCCGCAGTGAGCTTGCATCTTCCCTTCCCCCGCTGGATGGAAATGGAGGACCCCCCGGGAAGACGAAGAGGAGCCTCTCGCACCGGATCAGGAACGGGAGCAGCCGGAGATGGACTCGTGGAGCTCACAGCAGCTGGGGTGAACGTCGAGGAGGAGGGAGAAACAGCCGAGGCGAACCGGGAACGAGGAGCTGACGGAACAGCGGGGAGAGATGACCCGGAGGCAGAGGCGGCTGTTTTACCTCTTCGGCGAGACATGGAGGCTGCAGCTGGCTAGTAGACAGAGTTCGTGTGGCTACCCGGAACTGGATCCGGACGGGGTTCTCGTTGAAGTGTACAATCTGCATGGAGACGACGTTTACTGGCTGAGGGCGAGGCGAAGGTGAGGTTTGGAAAACGCCGCTCCTGCGTGGTAACAGACGCGAGCAGGTCAGCGTATTCCGGATAATCACACAGCTCAGGATTCCACTCCACCAGCCTGACAACTGCCGTCACATGCTTCATGATCTGTGTGGGGTGGATGGCGGAGCGAGCTGCAGCCACATGGTCCCAGATGGAAATAGCTGTCAGCTGTAACTTCTCCGGGGGAATCCCGACTGACGTCTCACTCCTTTGGGGATGACCCCTGGGTGGTGCGAACTCCTGGACTGGATCGGGGACAGGAACGGGATCCCGAAGCGAGGAGCGAGGGTGTCTTCTCTTTGCCTTCGTGCCGGAGTTTCCCTCCAGCCCACGGAGTCTCTCCCGGAGCGCAGAGATGTCCGCCATCCTCGCCATGACTTCAGGGTGGTTGGAGTAGCAAGGATGGCGGTTAATGATGGCCTCAGCGAGGCCCAGGTGCCGGCGTACATCGCTGGGAGTGTCATAGAGGCGAGCGGTGAAAAGGGATCCATCAACATAGTCGAGGGCCTCCACCAGCTCGTAGCCCAGGCTCCGAGCGTGGCCCCTGAGCGGCGACATGATCTCCCAGCATGCAGGTACCAGGACAGGGAAAACAACAAGTCCAAATTTAGGCAAAACTCACGGTGACCGGCGTCTCGTTCTGGCTGCAATCTACTGTCATGCTGCGGTCCTCGCGGGCCGCAAATAAGACGCTATAGGCCACCGATGAGTTTGCATAATTTATTACTGAAGACAAACGACAAAATAATGAGTCACAGGGGGCTAAAACACAACTAAGGTAATGGCACAGACAAAGAAACACAGTCTCAAAATAACACTTACAATGACGGACGAAAAATGAAGGGTTGTTCACGAGTGAACGTCTGACGAGATTGCAGCAAGGATAACCCTCAGCTGCTTCCTTAAATCCCCGAGATAACCCAGTCAGTGGAGAGAGTGATCAGGAGAGATGCTGAACAGCTGTCACAACGTGACCCGGCTTTGACAGCCGGAAGCCCCGCCGTGACACTGTCAGAATACTACTCAAGATGGCGACCGGGATGGTCACACTTTTTCAGTGCTGAGACAAAGTCACTGATTTTGCCATTAAAAGTGGCTGGCCTGCAGCGATCGGCGCTCGTGGCGAACACGCACGGGCTGAATTGCCACCTCCGCTGGATTGCCCTTTAATCGCCTTTCTCCAGCGACTTCCTGCGCCTTCCTGAAGCGATTGCTAAGCTAACACTAGTTAGCTTAATGCTACCTGAAGCGATTGCTAAGCTAACACTAGTTAGCTTAATGCTGGCGCCAGTCTCTAAATAACTAACCTACAGCGATCGGATATACCTCCGGTGGATTACCCCTTTGATCGCTTTTATCCGGCCACTGTGAGTAAACTGACCAGCGCTTCCAGCGCTTCCTTGTGATTCACTGATGTGCCCTACCTGAAGCGATTGCTAAGCTAACGCTAGTTAGCTTAATGCTGGCGCCAGCCATTCCACCTAACACCAGCTTGAATCAAAGCCCAGCTGCGAGGCCCAGCGGAGATACTACCAGGCAGGCGGCTATTTGTTGACGGGGCTCAGCAGAGATTTCACCCAGGTAGACGGCGGTAGGCGGCGGTGCCCAGCGGAGGACTTACCGTGACTGCAGCGGCGGTGTGCGACGAGACTACCCGAAGCGATTGCTAAGCTAACGCTAGTTAGCTTAATGCTGGCGCCAGTCATTCCACCTTACACCAGCCTGAATCGAAGCCCAGCTGCGAGGCCCAGCGGAGATACTACCAGGCAAGCGGCTATTTGTTGACGGGGCTCAGCAGAGATTTCACCCAGGCAGACGACGGTAGGTGGCGGTGCCTAGCGGAGGACTTACCGTGACCTCAGCGGAGCTCGGTGGCAGTGGCGGTGTGTGACGAGACTCGGTTGGAGGAGCGGGACGGGAGACCAGTTACGGCGACTATGAGCAACGAGACCAGCAACGGAAGGGGCTAGTTGGCTAGCTGAGGCCCAGCTGGATTCGAGGACGATCGGATCAGATTCTGGCGATATAAGCAGAATTTATTTTACTATCCACAGATTTTCTTTTTCCTTCTTTCCAAGAAAGACTGAAGATGGCTGCCACCGGATTAAAAAGTGGGCTGATGGGCACCACTAATAAGCCTTCTCTACTTCTCTACTTCCTCTTCGTTTTGTCTTTGTGTGTCTGGACCTGCAACAAGAAGGATTTTCCGACAAACTCAACCAAAGGTGAAGTTAAAAAGTTTTATCTGTATGGATTTGGGCTTGGACATCTCACCCTACACTCTATGTGGTCTTTAAAAGCCCTGAGCAAAAACTTCCAAATTAAGGCAAACATGGCTGTTAAGCAAAAATCACAATATGGCAGAGGATATACAGTTAAAGTTCTGTTAGTTCTGCTACTTCTGGCAGGAGATATTCACCTTAACCCTGGACCTGCCACTATTAAACAGCAGACCACTGGGTTAGCACAAAACCGAGCTGTACAAAAGCAAAAACAACATTTATTTTTCCAAACTGTTAATCATGCACGAGTTCTTTGGGACACCAAGGCTAAACCAAAGGGGATCCTCGGCGGTCATTTAAACATACGGAGCATAATCCCCAAAAGAGATGAGATTTCGGTGTTGCTGTTGGACTCAAATCTGGACTACCTTTGTCTCTCAGAAAGCTGGCTACACAGTAACATAGACACTAATATGATCGATATTGTGGGCTACCAGTGTTTTAGAAAAGACAGGCAGGTAGGGAGGGGAGGAGGTGTTTTAATTTACATCAAAGAGAAATATAAATGTCAACTGGTTGATTTGAATACTTCACTTGAATGTTTAGCTGTTAATGTATGTCTCTCTCCGGTAATGAATTTCAACATTGCAGTAGTGTACAACCCACCGTCACACAACTCTTCCTTTTATAATGAATTAAGTGATCTGGTTAAACAACTTGAGAAGAACAGAGAAACAATAATTCATGGTGACTTTAATATCAACTGGTCTGATAAAAAAGACAAACAAAAACTGAAAAGCCTCATGACTAAATTTAATTACCAGCAAATCATCAAAGGACCCACCAGGATAACCAAACAATCCAGAACACTTATTGACATGGTATTTACTAATAAACCAGAACGAATAACCAGAACCTATAATCTTGTAACTGGTCTCTCAGATCATAACATGGTTCTTGCTGTCAGGAAACTTACTAAAAAGCGACTACAGTATTTTGGGGGAGTCGATATTGACAAATCAAATTTTATTATCCCCAAATCAAAAAATGAGGAGTTTGAACATTACTTAGAGAATCAAAATTGGGAGCAGCTCATGTCAACATGTGAAGTAGATGATTGTTGTAATTTTATAACTGCAACAATCACAAAGTCTATAGAAAAATTTTCAAAGCAAATTAAAAGTAGACAACAGAAGATTAGCCTACCATGGTTAAATAATGAAATAAGAAAACTTATGAAGAGGCGAGACTATGCACTGAAAACATCACTAACCTCCAAACTACAAAATGATCACCTTGTGTACAAAAGTTTAAGAAATAAAGTGGTACATGAGCTGCGAAAATCAAAAATATCTTATTACAATAAACTGATAGATCATGCAAAGGGTAACAACAGTTCCCTATGGAGGCATTTAAATAACCTAACTAATAAAAAAAACGATCAGAAGGGGGTAAAGGAACTTAGAATCAATGGCAAGACCGTCAGTGACAAGGCTACTTTGGCAAATGAATTTAATTCACACTTTGTGGGCTCTGTGGAAGACTTAACAAAAATTTTTGTGCTGCCAAATGTGCTCAACAACACAAATTCCATACTTCCAACAGATACTTTTCACATCGATGAGGTAAATGAGAAGTTAATTGCTGGTATTGTTAAAACACTGTCAAACTCAAAAACTAATGATATCTACAATATGAGCACCTCCTTTCTCAAAATGCACAGCAAAATATTAATCAAACCACTGACTCATCTCATTAATCTCTCCATTAGGTCTAGTACATTTCCATCTGGCTGGAAAAAAGCTGTCGTCATACCAGTTCATAAATCAGGCAGTAAAGACGATATATGCAATTACCGCCCAATCTCTATTTTACCAGTCCTATCTAAGGTTCTTGAAAAAGTTGTAGCTACACAGCTGATAGACTACTTACAAGACAGTCAACTTCTTCATCCACATCAATTTGGTTTTAGACCAGGATACTCAACAGAAACAGCAAATTGTTGCCTTATTGAAAACGTCAAACAGTCCTTGGACAGGGGTAATGTGGTAGGAGCTGTTTTTCTAGATCTCAAAAAGGCTTTCGATACTGTAAACCACAGTTTGCTTTTATCCAAAATGGTATCTTTTAACTTCTCCCCAAATACATTAGAATGGTTTGCATCTTATCTCCAGAATAGAGAACAGTGTGTAAAAGTTCACCAGGATAAATCCTCATTTTTAAACAACCGCATGGGTATCCCACAAGGGTCCATTCTTGGTCCTTTACTTTTCAGCATTTTTATTAATGACTTGCTGTTACACTGCTCAGCTGCAGCATGCCAACTTTATGCAGATGATGCAGTTATTTACACAGCTGCCAAGACTCCAGCACAGGCTGCAGATGTACTGTCTACAAGTATGGTTGATGTCCAAGAGTGGCTCCTCAAGAACCATCTATTGCTGAACCTTCAGAAAACAGTCTCAATGTGCTTTTCAATCAAAAAATGTAACCTGCAACATTTTAAAGTTAATATACATGATCATGACATCAGTTTAGCTACAGAATTCAAATACCTTGGCATTGTACTAGATCCTCAACTCAAATTTAATCTTCATATAAAGAAAATTTCAAAAACAGTAAAAAAAAAATCTGAACTGCTTTAAATTAATTAGATATTACATACCTTACGAAGCAGCTGCACTGTATATGCATTCTATGGTTTTTTCTCATATATCATACTGTTTGACAGTCTGGGCTCAAGCAGCCCCTTCCACAATAAGACATATAGGTTCATTATATAATCAAACCCTAAAAATCTTGGACAAAAAGCCCATTAGGTGGCATCACTGTAATGTTTTAAAAAAATACAACCTATTGAGTTTTGAGAGCTTCATTGACCTCTGTCTTCTGAAATTAACGTTCAAATGTTTCCATAAATCAGCACCCGAGCCACTTGCTGGTTTCGTCCAAAGACAGGACAGCAGCAGAGCCACCAGGAGTTCTGTTAACAATAACTGTAAAATATTCCACCGCAGAACCACATTTGGACAAACAGCTTTCTCTATAAAGGGCAGTCACATCTGGAACACAATGCCAAATGAAATTAAAATAATAACGGACTTTAAAACATTCACTAAAAATGTTAAAAACTGGCTGAAAAATAAACAAGAATGTACTCATGTATGAATTATTTGTCTGCAAAGTGAGAGTGAATGAAGGGAAGGAATAAATGTGTTTGTTTATAGTGAGTGACGGAGGGAGGAAGGCCTGAAATAGGCAAATGTGAGTTATGTTATATGTGTTAAATGTGAGTCAGGCTGTTATATTTGTGTATTTATAATATTTATAATATTTATGTTAAATGTGAGTCAGGCTGTTATATTTGTGTATTTATAATATTTATAATATTTATAATTGTGTATTTATAATTTTTCTGCATTGATGTATGTGGTTATTGTGTATATTTTTTATCTTGATTCTTTTTTCTAAAGCCCATCCAGGGACAAGAGTTGCAAATTAGCTAATAGCTATACACTCTATGTGCAACACATCAGATTGATTGTCTTTGATTAATTGTCTATGTTTATTGCACTGTCCCTGTCAAATAAACTAATCTACTACTACTAATAAAGGCTCAGAGAGCCATAGGGAACACACACCAGATGGGAGGAAAATACTGCATGACCCGAGCGCGGACGATATCGGCGCTTAGACCACGACAGTGTGACAATGGAGCAACTAACCTAACCTAACCCAGATTTTAGTGCCCAACCCGAACCTCACGGGAACCTTTGATTAGTGCAGTGAAAAACAAAGTAAAGAAAAAAACACTGAAAAAGGTCAGTGACAGACAAGAGTGGGAGTCGAAGTAATGCATTTTTGTTGAAACAGCTGTGTAAGTTTTTCACCATCCGCCATCCCCCTCCCACCAACCGAATGAGCGATGGGAAAGCAAAGGAAAAGATGCGTTGTTCGGCGCATGCGCGGTGAGGACTGCGCAGTGAGTGAACTTGTGAAAACATAACGAGGCACATCATTTTTTGATTTAATGTGGAAATGTACGTTTTTAGAGGGGTGGGTAAACATTTATTAGATACGTTTTTATATTGAGACCGGGTTGCTCTAAGTCATCATGCTACGCTGATTTAAGGTAAGGGAATTCCCAGCAGTTCAGAGCACCATGCCGGGGTTTTTCAAGGGAAAGCTCCTGATTGGTCACCTGTTCATCAATGATGACCCTTTCACCCCTGCCCCCCTCCCCCCAAAAAACTTCCTTGACAAGAATTTAAGAGCTTTGCCAAAATTAAAATATATGACATAAAGACTTCAAGTTTATGCTGAAATACACATCATTTAAGCAATTTAATTACATTTTGGCTAATTATGCAGTTTGAAAAAAGATGATTTGCAGTTGTAATCAGTTAAATCATCTTAATTTTTCCTGTTTGCTTTTCTCTGGTTTTGCACTCAGTTTTTGTTTTTTTTAATATGTGACCCAATTTGCCTCATGCAATCATGTAGATGCCCTGTAATTTCCCTATTGTGGGACCAATAAAGGAATCTAAATCTAAATCTACAGGTTGGCTTCAATCAGCACACTGACCTGTCCAGGTGCTTTCAGATGAAGTTAGACATCGTTGTCTTGGTGTCTAATTGTTATGCCTCATTGTTGACAATAAGCAGTTGATTTGTCGACTCCCAACTATTTGTAATCCTCAAAGCCACAGACTGATTAGCCGGTGTTCTGACATTTTGGCATCAGAACAGCAAACCTCTGGTTACTACTCCGTCATTTTCTTCAGTTGTTCAGAAGAATTAAGACTTCCCCAGTGTGGTAGACTGCAAGTCTAAAATAGAACATTACTGGCACATGCCTCTAGGGGGAACTACCTGTATTGTTCAGCACTACTATGAAGGGGACACATTAGAATAAGAGTGTGAAAACCCCGCGCAGAATCCATGTTCAGTCTATTATGTGTGTTGCAGAATAAACGGCAGAGTTAGCCAAAGAAATAACTCAAGTGTGATCATTGCTACACGGTAGGATATCACACAATTGGCGACGAGGATTAAAAAAAAAAAATCAGCGGCGAGAAACAGAGAACATTGCAAGTGTGGCGAACTCAAGTGACTCCAGTAGTTCGAGTGCAAGTTCAGAGGAGGAAAAACGAGGTTTCCCCACCACGACGAGCAATGGCGGCTGTAATCGGAACGGTAACCCCTTTTGATAACTCGACTCAGTCATGGGAAGAATATAGTGAAATGTTGGACTTTTTCTTCGAAGCTAATGACATTGAGGAGCCGGACAAAAGGAAGGCTGTACTGTTGAGTGGAGTTGGTGCAACTACTTACAGCTTGTTGAGAAATTTAATAAGCCCTGCATTACCGAAAGATAAAACGTACGACCAGCTTACTGCTGAGCTTCAGAAGCACTTCAGCCCCAAACCGAGTGAAATCGTGCAACGATTCAAATTTAATTCACGCATAAGGAGGAACACTGAGTCCATAGCAGAGTATGTGGCAGAATTGAGGAAATTAACACTGCACTGTGATTACAAAGACTCATTGGAAGAAATGTTAAGAGACAGACTGGTGTGTGGAGTGAATGATGACCGTATGCAACGGCGACTTTTATCTGAAGCAAAACTCACTTTTGTGAAGGCTTTGGAATTATGCCAAGCGATGGAAACAGCATCTAAAGATGTGAGAGAGATGCAAGGGAAGCTAACAGAGGACACAGCAACGCATGTTCGTGTGCCTAAGACCCAAGTAGGTGTCCACAAAGTGTCGACTGACAAAACTCAGCACAAATTCCCCAGTTGTTATCGCTGCAAAGGCCAGCACAATGCTGCCGAGTGCAAATTTGCCACTGAGCTGTGTCATAATTGTGGCAAGCGAGGGCACATTAAGAAAGCATGTAGAATAAAGGTGGACAGCGCACAGGTGCTGAAAGCGACAGTTAATGGGCAAAAGTATGAAAACAAGGGCCCAGGAAAGGAACAGCGAGCGAATCAACTGAGAGGGGAGGGAGAAAGTGATACAGAAGACATGGGTTTTCACACAATTTACAACACGTCAGAGGAGCTGACCAAGGTAGCGCCCATCACGCGTACCATGAATGTTAATGGAATGAAAGTAACATTTGAAGTTGATACAGGCTGTGGAGTAACCATATTAAGTAAACAGCAATATACACAACTGTGGAAGAAAACAGACACAGCAGAATTAAATCCCTGTTCATTAAAATTAAAAACATACACAGGAGAGAAGCTAGACGTGCTAGGCATGGCACAAGTGAAGGTGCAGCACGAAAACAAAGAAAAGGACTTACCTGTAGTAGTAGTTGGGAGCGAAGGACCAAATCTACTAGGGCGAAGTTGGCTACAAGAACTGGCCATGATTGATCAGTTGGTGAATAAAGTGGAATCTCAGCCCAAATTGCAGCTGGAGGAGATCCTCGAAAGACACGCTGAGGTGTTCAAAGAAGGCGTAGGACAGCTAAAAGGTGTCACTGCAAAGATTAATGTGGACAAGGAGGCCCAACCACGATTCTGCAAACCCCGACCGGTACCCTATGCAGTCAAGCCACTGGTCGAAAGCGAGCTACAGAGGCTGCTGGATGACAAGATCATTGAGCCAGTGCAGGTTGCAGAATGGGCGGCGCCCATAGTCCCAGTGAGAAAGCCGGATGGCTCCATTAGAATATGTGGAGATTACAAACTCACTGTCAATCGAGCATCACGGGTGGATCAGTATCCAATTCCTAAAGTGGAGGACCTCTTCGCACAGCTGAACGGCGGCCGACACTTCACGAAATTAGACATGAGTCACGCCTACCAACAAGTAGTCTTGGAAGAAGAATCAAGAAAGTATGTAACCATCAATACACACAAAGGCTTATATACCTACACACGCTTACCATTTGGAGTAGCTTCCAGTCCTGCTATATTCCAGAGAACTATGGAGGGCATCCTAGGTGGAATTCCGAATGTTACCATTTATTTGGATGACATCCTTTGTACAGGACCAAATGAACAAGAACATCTGAAAACGCTGGAGGAAGTGCTTCAACGGTTGGAGAAAAGCGGTCTGAGGTTGAAAAGAAGCAAGTGTGAGTTCATGGGAAAAGAGGTGGTGTTCCTAGGCCACAAGATCAACGCCAGTGGTCTACACCCTCTAACAGACAAAGTGGAAGCCATTGCGGAGGCGCCTGAGCCACAAAATGTTACTGAGTTAAAAGCCTACCTGGGCTTGTTGAACTATTACCATAGGTTCCTCCCAAAGCTCTCCACGCTGCTGGCACCACTACATACCTTACTTAAGAAGGAAGAAAAATGGTCATGGGGGGTCAAGCAGCAGAAGGCGTTTGAAGAGTCCAAAGCGCTACTTCAGTCCTGTAGTGTGTTAGTGCACTATGATTCAAACAAACCACTCATCCTGGCGTGTGACGCATCACCCTACGGTGTGGGTGCTGTACTCTCTCATCGTATGGAGGATGGCTCAGAGAGACCCATAGGGTTCGTCTCAAGAACTCTTAGTGCAGCTGAGAAAAACTACTCCCAGCTAGACAAGGAGGGCCTTGCAGTAGTATTTGGTGTAAAAAAGTTCCACAAATACCTGTATGGGAGACAGTTCGCTATAGTGACTGACCACAAGCCACTAATTTCACTGTTCAGTGAAATGAGAGCCATACCCCAGATGACATCTCAGAGAATTCAGAGATGGGCCGTTACATTAGCAGCGTATGAGTACACCATCGTTTACAAAGCCGGACGGGACCATACGAATGCTGACGCGATGAGTAGGCTACCCTTGGATGGAGGAAGAGACAGCACGCCTGAGGAGGAGGAGAGAGTGCTATTGTTTGAAGATATTGGCGTGCCCCTGGTGAACGCACAACAAATAAAGAAGTGGACAGACAAAGACCCTGTTCTAGCAAGAGTGCGAGAATACATCTTGCGAGGATGGCCGAAGATGAACAGTCCTGAGTTCATTCCCTATGCCAGACGACAGGATGAGCTCAGCACCCAGGAAGGTTGTATCCTGTGGGGAGGACGCGTGGTTGTTCCACCACCTGGTAGGAATGCCTTACTGCAACAACTACACCAAGCACACCCTGGCATCACTCGCATGAAAGCGTTGGCGAGGAGCTACATGTGGTGGCCCAACATGGATGCAGAGGTGGAGGCGCTTGTGAAGTCATGTGCGGCATGCCAGGAGAACAGGAACAGTCCTCCAGCAGCCCCACTACATCCCTGGGAAGTTCCAGATAAACCATGGAGAAGAATTCACATTGACTACGCAGGTCCATGGATGGGAAGAATGTTCCTGATCATAGTTGACGCATACTCAAAGTGGATCGATGCATATTCTGTGAGTAGCTCTACTTCTACTGTTACCATTGAATGTCTTAGAAAGAGTTTCAGCCAACATGGGCTACCTGAAATCATAGTATCAGATAACGGTACATGTTTTACGAGTGAACAGTTCCAAGAGTTTTCTGAAAAGAATGGCATACGTCACATCACGACTGCGCCATACCATCCTTCTTCTAACGGCTTAGCCGAGAGGGCCGTGCAGACGTTCAAGTCACTCATGAAAAAGATGACAGGAGACTCTATTGAAACCCGAATGTCGAGAGCTCTGTTCAGCTATCGAATAACACCCCAATCTACAACTGGCAAGTCACCAGCTGAGCTGTTGTGTGGAAGGAAGTTGAGGTCAACATTTGACTTAATACATCCAGACTTCAGAAACAAAGTGCATGATAAACAAGAGAAACAAAAAGGTTATCATGACATGCATGCTAGAGAGAGAATACTGAGAGAAGGAGACGTGGTCTACACCCGCAACTTTGGCTCAGGACCAGCCTGGGTACCAGGAGAAATAACAGAAAAGACAGGCCCTGTGTCATTCAAGGTGACATTAGGTCATGGACAAGTGGTGAGGCGACACATCGACCAAGTTCGTGGTAGGAGCTCCATTCCCCTGCCGATGGCACCAGAGGTGTTGTCTGACACCCATCCTGAGGAGAGCATCAACGAACCACCACTTCAGGTGAAACCTGAGGTAACCGTCTCTGCAGATTCTACGGGCAGCACTGCAGCAGCCGAAACAGTGGAGCAGTCTGAGTCTTCACCTGCAGTTGGCTCACCCGCCGTGAGAAGATCTCAGCGAGCTCGGAGAGCTCCAGACTACTTGAAGGACTATACTTAGTCAGTAGTGAGTTCCCCAGCCACAGGACAAGAATGCGTCCTGGAACCTCACTGGGATGCGGTAGTCAAACCAAATCCCCAGTTAGACTGTTATGTGTGTTATACATGTGAAAAAAAAAAAAAAAAAAAGAAAGAAATTATGTGTATGACACATGTGTTTAAGAAATTAAAAAGTAACTGTGATAGTTCAGGGTTAAATTGGAGTTCCAGGATGTCTAGTAATTGGCTAGTGTAATTAAGAGTAGTTTAATCTAGAGGGGAGGGATGTGGTAGACTGCAAGTCTAAAATAGAACATTACTGGCACATGCCTCTAGGGGGAACTACCTGTATTGTTCAGCACTACTATGAAGGGGACACATTAGAATAAGAGTGTGAAAACCCCGCGCAGAATCCATGTTCAGTCTATTATGTGTGTTGCAGAATAAACGGCAGAGTTAGCCAAAGAAATAACTCAAGTGTGATCATTGCTACACGGTAGGATATCACACCCAGTGAGTGAAACTCTTGAATGTTGGTGAAGTCTGGATCTCAGCATCATTCTCGAAAAGCCTTCGGAACGAAGGTTAGCTTTATCAGCTAGCTTGCTTGTTCCAGCACAAACACTGGCTTTGCTGGTTTCCTGCCAGCTGCCTCAAGAATATAAAGGTGGTGGTTTTTCTCTTCTTTGGAGGCTTCTTTCATCGGAAAGGAAAGAGGAGGTGAGTGTAGTGTTGTTCGTAGGATATATTGTGGTGTAACACGGGTGGTGACATCACCCAGAGTATAAGAGGGCTGTACAGAAGAGGGGCGGTCTCTTTGACCACCTCAGTGCCTCTGTATTATTTGTGACTATAATAAAGTCCTATCTAGTTCACCACTCAGTCTCATCATTGGGTCACGATTTACATACATAACATTTGACAATGAGGGTAAAAGAAAGAAAAAACATGGACGTGGGAGTCACTATCATTCGGCCATTTCTGGAGCTTCCTGGTGAGACACCGGCCCCTTGGGTGAGATGGTTCGCCGCATTCCAAAATTACTTGGTGGCTCTGAACCTTGGTGAAGTGATGAAGATACGGGCTCGGGCAATATTGGTTCATAGTTTGGGTTTGGAAGGACAGCGTTTCCTTATTACCTTTGGTGCTAGCAATAGCTTTGAAGACGTTGAGCTAATGGCACGACATTTTCGCACCCTGGAAAACGTCATTGTCCGGAGGATCCAGTTTCGACAGCACTGCCAGCGGACTGGCGAGTTGGTGCAGCGGTTTGTAACAGACCTACGTCAGCTGGCCAGAGGCTGTCAGTTTGGAGCGTTGGAAGAAGAGATGGTCTGCGACCAGTTGGTGGAACATGCTGTTTTCCCGGCTATGAGGTCAAAGCTTCTTACATACTTGGGCAGGCTGACGTTACCCAAGTCCGTCGAAATAGCTCAGCAGTGTGAAACAGTGAACAGTCTGTCACTTGACCTCGGTGAGAGAGCTACGCTGCACCGCTCTGAATCACAATCAACGGCGCAGACTGTGGACCCGGACAGAGATGACAGTGAACAGGAGAAGGAGGAATGTGCTACGGCTGTGAAGATAAGGTCCATCCCGGGATCGCCCAGGCATTTGGGTTGTGGGTCCACTAAGCATTGCTATAAGGCTAGAGAGAGAAGATGACGCTGTGGCACGTGTGGATTCTTGCATCATTTTGCCAGGGCATGTTACAGGTTCGAGCGAAGGGATCCGAGACACATAGAGGATCTCCCCATTTCACCTCCCACAGTCGTTTGCAGTGTATCCCCAAGTGTCAATGGCTGTTCTTTCTCTATGGTGGAACTGGATGGAGTGACGGTGCCATTGCTGGTTGACACGGGAGCGGTGAGATCGGTGTTTCATTGGAAAACCGTATGGAGTTCCTTCTCACAGTCTCAGGTTGGAGAAGAGTGGTCAGGCTGTGGTCTGTGGGACTGGCTGGTTCCGCAAATGAAAGATGGAGCTGTGTGGGACGAACCTTTGCCTAGTAATCTGAACAACGAGCAGGACCAATTCTACTCAGGGCTATTGCAGGAGGGTTCCGGTGTCAGCGCCCAAGTAACCCGAACTGAATGAACTGAGCAACGCGGTGGGATGCCCGTGACGGTGGGTGGCGCTGAGTGGCTGACCCACTCTGCTTCTGGAGTTCGGCTGGGTGGTACTGAGAAGCAAGGGGTCACAACGACTTTGCCAGCGTCTGAGATGAAAGCCAGCGGGGAAGGACAGGCTGGTACAGTAAAACGATGTGCCATACAGGGACACTGGAAGCTGAGTTGGGCTTCTCAGGGGGTCGCTGATATGGTCTGACCCAGAGAGGAGGCCTGGAGGAGAGGAGTTCGTGGCAAGTACAAACAACAGGAAGACCAGGGGTGGCTGCAGGTGGTGGCTGTTTGGGTGGACGGTTACCTTCAGCTGTCTGATGGCTCATGGGGACATCCCAACAAGCTGTTGTGCACCAATGACAAGAAGGAGATGTTTGTCTGGGTTTTGGCGTGGGTCATCTCCGGGTGCAAAGACAAGAAGATGCTCTGGATGGGACCTGCCTGACGGGTCTCTGGAGGGGGGGGGGTATCGCTATTGGGACTGACTGGTAGTTTGGGGGGCAATGTGTTCACTGCATGTTGTTAGTATGTAAATTGCCCGGGTTATGGTAGTTATGCATGATGTGGGATAAGAATTATTTAAGATGTTTATGGGACCTGTTGATGATGGTTTAACCTGTTTGTATATATGTTCTGTTATGGGGATTGTTTTATGTTATTTATTTTAGGAGCACGGCAATTTTAGGTTTAAAAGGCTGTTTTAGGAAAGACAGCAGAATAATCCATCTAGCCGTGTGGGGGTGGAACAGTAGTCCATCTGTTTCCCCCTAGTTTCAGTTGTTTTGTGTGACTGTTATAGGCTTTGATATACTTATATTTATTTTAGGGCGTGATTCAGGTTCCACATTGGGGAAGGTCGCGACTGTATGTGTGTTTTGGACCATTTTGAAGGAGGGTGGAATGTAATGTGGTTTGTAGGACATATTATGGTGTAACACGGGTGGTGATGTCATCTGGAGTATAAGAGGGCTTTGCGGAAGAGGGGCGGTCTCTCTGACCACCTCTCAGCCTAGCGGGAGCACCTCTGTATTATATTTGAGTCTGTAATAAAGTTCTATCTAGTTCACCACTCGGTCTCATAACTGGATCATAATTTACATACACAACAGTGAGCAGGATCCAAGAGTGGTCCGTACGGAGATCTAATCAGCTGGAATGATTAGAAGCATCTGCGTCGCTGAGCGTGAGACATTTCTGTCTCGCCTGTGTGGACACAGCTGTGTTCACAGGTAAGAAGTTGGCAAGGAGGGCTAAATAGTCATTTGAATCTTCATATTGTCCTGTAGCTTGAAAGTGTGGTACTTAATGTGCACCGTGTCATTAGGCACGAGAAGTCATCAATCATGACTCTTTGTTTGCTAGCTGCAAGTCCCGGAAAAAAGCCCCATGAGTGCCTGGTATCATTGGAAAGCTTAGAAATCGTACTTTCTAAAAATGCCTATGTTTTTGCGAAAGACGTAACTCCCAACCGATTGAACACGAATTTTCAACCTAGCCAAAATCGCCTTTTTCTGGGTCAGTTTTTGCACACTTCGTACAAATTAAATATCATTATGAAGGTCTTTCAATACAGAATATGGAAATAACGTTACATCAGTTTTGAATCAGTTTTATATAATTTTCGGCTTTTGTGAAATCGAATTCCCCCAGCAGCTTTGCGCCAACATGGCCGCCCATAAAGTAACTGGCAGCCATGTGACGTCATCTTGAAACTATGAATAGACACTCCCTTCTTTTAATGCTGAGTGTTTTAACTTCAGTTTTTTGTATTTTTTTTATTTCAATTGCTTTGTGTCTTGTGCATATACTGTACAGTCATATACTAGCTGTAATTAGAGGTGAAATGAAAATGTCTAATATTTTGTGGGGCGATATTTACATTTTCAATAAAAAAATTTTTTAAAAACATTTGCTCTTAACTGATTTATGTTTTTGTCATAACTTAACTTTTTTAAAAAAACTGTTAAATGTAGCTATGATGGTGGGGTTTTTTTTTTTTTTTTTTGGTGTTTGCAGTTCTGTATTTTTGTATCGTTCAGTAGGGTACTGTAGCTTTAAGATTTACGGCAGAATCTGCTTTACGGTAGTTTCTCACTGCCCTCCATGGGGACAGGCACTGTTGGGAAAACGGAGAAAGAAGCAGTTTGCTGCTGAACTGCTGTCAGGAATCCTGCTCATGTGAGTTCAGGTATTTGTGGATTTAAGGAGGTTTTGAGCTGCAGCTAAACCTTAAAACTGTCTGGATGTGGAGGTAGCAGCTCCTGAAGACCGTTAGCTCGGTGCTAGTTAGCCACAAGGCTAACAGGCTTTTCCACGTTCTGTGAAATTCAAGTGTGTGAGTGTGAGTTGATGAGGAATTGTGTTACTGAAACAGTCCTGCATGACAGCTGCATCGGTGACTGGAGCGCCAACATTAGCGGAGTTTTCCTTTGGTTTCACTGCCTGATGTTCTAGTTAGAGGGGATGCAGATGACATCATCAATCACAACTCATGACAGTTAAAAAATGCTGGGTGGCAAAAATGAGTGGCAGCATTAGGGGGTTTGCATTAAAACCCACACAAAACAAACCCAGAGTAGTCAATCAGAGCAGTATGCAGAGAACCTGCTTCCATGGACCTTTTCACAAATGCATGATGGCAGCTGCTCGTGACGCGTTGGGCAAAGTATCCAGAGATTGTTTGAGGACAAAGCTGGGCCGCATCAGTTGAGTAGCAGACAAAGAGTGAGGCAAAGTAGTTTATTTTAGCATTCTGATCAGATTAAAATACACAAATAATGCTTGTATAATAGTCATGAATCGATATTAAATTTGATAAAGATGTTGTGATAAAATAGTTTTGTGGTATTATGTTTTTTTTTCATCAAAGAATAAACCAGATAATCTAGGTAATGATCCGAGGTAATTGGCGGTGGCGGCTCCAGCTCATGTCCGAGCATTGGTTTTGTCTTAGTTTTCAGGACGTTGCCATCTGTGATTGATGTCGATAGTGGATGTGGCTCTGAAGGCCCAGCCTATGATAGAACTGTTGTGGGCAGAAGTCACATTTTATTGTGGGTGGGGGACATGGTTGGTTTTGTTTTTCTTGTCTTCGTTTGTGTTTATCATCATCCTGTTGTTTTCTGAACCTCTCAAATGAGTCTGTGCCTTCCCAAGTTCTTCTCCAGGCTGCTCTGTCGGTGGCAAGTTGTTCCCAAGATCTTTTGTCTATGTTGGCTTGCTTCAGGGAACATTTTAGCTGGTCCTTGTAGCGCAGTTTTGGCCTACCATGTGGTCTTTTTCCTGTCTCAAGCTCCCCCTGGAGCATGATTCGTGGTAGTCTGGTGGGGTCCATCCGTACGACATGTCCTGTCCATCGAAGGCGGTGCTGCAAGATGGTAGCTTCCACACTAGGCAGCAGAGCACACTTGAGAATCTCATTGTTTGAAAGTCGATCCTCCCAATGAATGCCAAGTATTTGTCTGAGTTTTCTCTGTTGGAAGTTCTCAAGGCGCTTGATACCGCAACGATACAAGGCCCAGGCTTCACAGGCGTAAAGAAGGGTGGAAAGAACAACGGCCCGAAAAACCATGATTTTGGTGCGGATGGTTATCGCATGATTATTGAAGACTTGATGACAAAGGCATCCATATGATTAGTGTGCAGCTTTTATGCGGTTTTCGATGTCCTTTGCACAAGTTGGTATTTTTGAGAGGATGCTACCAAGGTAAGAAAAATGCTCCACTTCATCGACAGGATTTCTGTTAATGTTAAGGTTGGTCCTTGAGGAAGTTTGACCAGGTGCTGTTTGGTTGAGGATTTTGGTTTTGTCAGTGTTAACTTCCATTCCAAAATGCTCATAAGAGTCATTATAAATGGTAGCTATCCTCTGGAGGTCATCAACAGTCTGAGCTGGTGTGGCATTATCGTCTGCAAACTGCAGTTGATGAACACTGGTGACCGAGGTTTTGGATTTTGCGCGAAAGTGAGCAAGATTAAAAAGCCCCCCATCCAAGCGGTATTGCAGATTGATAGCAGGGGTTGTTGTTGGTATTTCATTTAGCATTGCAGCCATATACAATGAAAAGCAGGTTGGAGCAAGGACACATCCTTGCTTGAGACCGCTAGTGATGGGAAAAGGGTCTGAGAGGGTATTTTGATGGCAAACCCTACCAACCATGCCATCATGGAGAGCACGAACGAGAGCGATGAAATCATCTGGACATCCAAAACGAACAAGAACAGCCCACATAGCAGGGCGAGGAACTCGATCAAAGGCCTTCTTGATGTCCCAGAAGATGAACATGAGTGGTTGTTGTTGTTGTCTTGGCTCTTTTCTTGGAGTTGTCAAGCAGAGAATATCATATCTACTGTACCACGAGAGGGTCTAAAGCCACATTGGGACTCAGGAAGTACATCCTCAGCTACTACAAGAAGATGGTTGAGAAGGATACGAGCAAAGATCTTGCTTGCAATGCTCAGTAGTGAGATGCCGCGGTAGTTACTGCAGTTCTCTCTATCTCCCTTCTTAAAAATGGTGACTATATTTGCCTTTTTCAAGTCACTTGGTAACGTCTTGGCTTCCCATATTTTAAGTAGAAGCTGCATTAAATAGTTTTTCACCTCAGGACCTCCATGAAGATAAAACTCCAGCGGTATGTTATCTGGTCCTGGTGCTTTGCCTGTCTTCATGTGCTTTATAGCTTTATTTAGCTCGTGTAGTGAAGGTGGTGTAGACATCCACTCGCGAGTGGGGTGTTGCGGGGTCTTGCAGAGGAGATCACTAGGGGTGCAAAAGTGACCATTTAACAGACTCTCAAAGTGGGACTTCCAATGGTCAAGGATCCCCTTGGTGTCTGTGATAATGGTGGAACCATTTGCATCTTTTAGTCTGCCCACAGATGATCTGGTGGGGCCAAAGATCTCCTTCGTTACAGAATAAAAACGGCGCATATCCCTTTGGTCGGCATATTTTTGCAAATCTTCTGCTTTTTGCTGCCACCAAGTGTTTTGGGCTTTATGAATCCCTCTCTGGCATGCCGCTTTTGCTTGTTGGTGTTTCTGTTGATTCTTTGCAGACGGATCATTTTCAAATGCAAGACATGCATGACGATTAGCCTCTATGAGGTCAGTGATTGTTTCATCATTCTCGTTGAACCAGTCTTGATTTTTCTTATGTTTGTGACCAATCGTTTCTTTGGCAGCAGCAGTCAATGCATCACAGAGAGTGGTCCATCGGTCTTCAACTGAGGCATTGTCGGGAAGGCTCAGTTCATTCATGTTTCTACCAATGGCCTCTCTAAAGGACTGCAACATTTGGGGATCGCGGAGCTTGTCACAGTCAAAGCGACGGTGAGGAACGTTTGCCAAAATGTGCTTTGGTGGTCGCCGGATCGTAATATTGAGTCGGGAGGTCAGGAGGCGGTGATCTGTTCAGCAGTCATCTGCTCCAGGCATGGATTGCGTGATGCGGACATCATTTCGGTCTCTTGTTTTTGTGAGGACATAGTCGAGGGTGTGCCACTTTTTGGAGCGAGGGTGTTTCCAGGTCGTCTTCTGGCGATGGGGGAGTTGGAAAAGGGTGTTTGTTACAATAAGCTTGTGTTCGGCACAAAGACCCAGTAAAAGTTCCCCATTTGCATTGCATTTTCCCATACCATGGTGGCCTATGATGCCTTTCCACACCTGGTGGTCACTGCCAACTCTGGCATTGAAGTCACCCAGAATAACAAGCTTGTCGGATTCTGGGACTGTCAGAATGGTATGTGTGAGCTGTTCATAAAAGGAGGTCTTGCTTTCATCTTCAGATGTAAGTGTAGGTGCATACATTGAGATCAGAGTGAGGAAACGTTTTTGGGTGAGCGGGATTTGGATGGTCATTATTCGCTCATTGATTACAGTTGGGACAAGGTTGTGTTGGTCCACAAGCTGTGATCGGCTGGCAAAGCCTACACCATGGATACGTGAATCTTCAGTATCCTTTCCCTTCCAGAAAAGGGTATAGTTTGATCCAGTTTCCTTGATGTTGCCTTCCTCAGCAAGTCTAGTCTCACTTAGAGCTGCTATGTCGATGTTAAAGCGTGCAAGTTCTTTACATTCCAGAGTTGTATGACATTCTGGGAGCTCGCTGCTCCTCGTGTCCTGCAGTGTGCGGATGTTCCAAGCACCCAGGATGAAGGGTTTTGTAATGAGAGATCCAATCGGTGATTGAGAATCCAGGCAGTGGTCGAGAGCGGCTGAGTTTGAGTTTTTATGGTTTTGATATGTAGGTTGACCGCTGTGATGGGCAATCTGCCAGCCGCGGCATGCCAGCCAGAGAAGTCTGCAGTGTCCGATGTTTGCCCCACCTTTTCTAGGGGCCTCCTCATATGGGGTGGGCTGCGGGAGTCCTAAATAGGCCAGCCCAGTCACAGATCCAGCTACCGAAATCCAATGTCACCGCAGAGTTCATTGGAAGGCAATCATCTTAGATCCGCTGCCAATGTGTGGTTGCAAGCTAGAGGCCTCCAGTCATACCAAACCTGCCCCCGTTACTCGCAGTAACATCGCCATTGGGCTTGAAGGGATCGTCCGAGTTGAAGACGAAGGCCAATCGCTTGTGAATTTGTTTAGGGTGGTCGTGGCTGCGCGAGGGCCACGCACACACTCTTGGCCATCAGCATGTCCAACGCAGTTCGGCAGGCCGAAACGTGCGATTTTCATGAAGTTGGCTGCAACGGGCTGCCGGGTGCTTTGTTTATCAAGGCCCGCCTCTCTAGCACCTGCCCGCCAGGCACGGCCCTCATCCGCCGAAGTAGTAGACTACTCACCGTTGGGGACTTTCCTAATGGACTATGTAGTCCTTATACTATCTAACCATGGGTTAAATAGTATAATTTAACAATGAGTTAAATAGTAATGAATCAGGGCTTATTGATAAATATATTATGTTCTGTAATTTTGCACTTGTCTGGTTGTTTACTTCAACCAATGTAATACTTTTTTTAGCTAGTTATAGACATTCTTATATTTCTTAGCTTTATTCAAGAACAAAGTACAAAAAAATCAGTTCATACACATAATCTTCCACAGCTTCCACAGTACCAGGTGCTGCCACCCCTAGCACCATGTGGGGCACTCTCTGCATGGACTCCTTGCTAAATACAGCCATGACAGTGAGCACTGAAAGGGCACAAAGCGTGTTATTTCCTTCTGAGCGGAGTGTTTATGATCCTGACAATTGAGCTCCGAGAGCAAAACAACTACTGCGTAGTGCATTGCTTGTTTGAACATGATTTTTTGGACAGCAACAAAAATCATGGAGACAAGACCCATGCAGGGTCCTGTACGGAGGCTGTCCTGTTTAAATAAGCTGAATGTCACTGCAGTCTCCAGCCAGTCCACATGCCCTGTAGTTCAAATACTGAAGTTACCACCACTGCTTTATTAAAATGATTGAGTTTTTTTTTTTTTTAACAGAATCAGTTCATGCCTGTAAGAAGATGGAAGCGCTGCACAATTGTCACACATGCACACATTGAGTGCAGAACTGCAGCAAGTTTCTCACAGCTTCCATCGTTTGCCACATAAGTTATGAACCCTGTTTAAATTTCAAGACCACAGGGTCCTAAAAACTTGAGCAATAATACCGCATATCATGGTGTTGAGCTATCCACCGTCAATGCAGTGGAAATTCCTCTACTGTGACAGCCCTATCTGTAGTCAGAAATAATCCAGTGCAAGCTTCCAGGTAAGCCTTATTCTCCCAGGAACATTACTGAAATATCAGAATCAGAAAAGAAAAGCTTTATTGCCAAGCATGTAAAAAACACACAAGGAATTTGACTTGACATTGGCACGCTATGTAAGCATATCACAATGACACGGCGGCCGTAACTAGGCGCCTAATCAAAAAGATGGGGGATAAGGGAAGATAAGGGAAATATATGCTATGTTTTACAGCATAGCTCCGTGTATCTTCCTGCCCTATCCCTCCATGAAGCCACACCCTGCTCATGACGTATACGGTGAGGACACCTGCAAAATCTCAATACGAAATGTCTGTAGGGCTGTTTACGTCACCGACTGTGTGAACTTAGCTCTTGTGGCAGAGCGAGGTAAAAACAATGTTCTCAATGTATTTCAATGGAAATGTTAGCTAAATTTAAACAAAATGGCAAAATGGCGCACAAATGGCTCATCTGGCAATCAGAAATACAAGGTTTTTAGATTTCCATCAACCAGCAGAGATTACTGAAGGAGGATGCTGTGGGCTAATGTCTGCTGAAGGAGAATGCCTTTTCATCATGCGATGTGGAGGTTGAGGGATGATATGACCCACATCTTCATCTGGTCTGACCACTTTATAACAGGCATGTCTGTTTACCAAACTATGATTCTTACTTATTATTAAAAGTAACTTGCCTACATGTAAAGTTAATGTGAACATGCAAAAAACATAAATTTGCATCTGAGGGAGTTAATATAGCATTAGCATAGAAACGTGTGGGTACAGTAGGAATATTCATTCCAATTTGAGCCACTAATCAGCCTCAGGGTAAACATATCAACACTGCAATTAAACTAGTTTAAAAATGAAACTGATACCTGCAGACAAATGGACCGAAGCTCTGTAGAGCTAAAACGAAGTGTCAGGATTAATGAGGGCTAATGAGTGTGGAAAAAACAGCATCTCCCATACAGAAGACGGGAGGCTGTTTGTCCTGTGAGCTCCGGCGGATAAATTTTGCAAACCTAAACATGGCAGCTTTTTGGTGTTTTTGACAGCAGGTCCAATTTATTTTCTATTATTAGTGTTCTGCAAGTGCACAGAGACGCTGCCGGTAGTTACAAATGTCAATCAACGTCATTTCAGGCCACTCTGTTGTATCATTCTTCCACATATTGGCTGGTAGATGGTAGGGATACTTCAAAGTTTTTGATCATATCTGATCCAATCTTGTGGTGAAGGCTTGTCATAATATTGATATGCCACATTGTTTCAATGGTAAACTGCTGGTTTTTAATGCCTCGAGTTTGCATGTTCATGTGCAAGTAGCTGGATGTGTAGACAGCTCTGTTGCTACAGAAGAGTTGACAATCCAACAAAACTCCAAGCCAGCTGCCACTGTGGCTTAGGTAGATAGTATGGTGGGCCTGTGATCAGAAAGTTTCTGGTTTGGGTCCTGCTCTCAGCACTTTGTTCAAACCATTTTACTTGATATGAGATGAAATTTAGAGTTAAAATTAAGAGGTTAGCTTTAGAATTTAGGAGTGGGTAAGGTTAAAAATGTAGTAAATGGATATTAATCAAAATTTTGAAACAAATAAATGCCTCAGATTTCCATACCTGTACCCTGCTGCTTTTAAGAAGACGCCAACTTTGTCAATCAAGCCATACAGCAAATCATGTACAGTAGAACGAAATTACGTTTCTCCTATCCATGATGTTAATCACATCTAGAATCAGAGGGGCTGCGGCCATGCAAGGCACCACCACAAACAACTTTTCCTTCCCCCATTCTGTTATGCTAAGCACCAAGCTAGAAGGCGGGATGTACCATTTTTATATGGCCTTTGGTATGATCCAGCCGGGGCTTGAACCCACGACCTCCCGTCTGTGGTGCAAATGCTATATCACTAGGCCACCAGTCCGGTCACAAGATATGCATTAATAGAACGTACTGACCAATGAGATTTGAGCCATATCTGCAGCAATAATTCTATGGATATAAGATAAGATAAGATAAACCTTTATTAGTCCCACAATGGGGGAAATTCCAGGATTGCAACAGCACAGGATAGCAACACTCAGAGCAATAATTTAGAAGATAAGAAAATAAGAGCAGCGACGATACATATGTACACATAAATATATAAATATACAGTATATACACAGTGTGGAGCATTGTAGCTAGATGGAATAAACAGCATAACCGTATTTTTAGTTATCCTACATAGTATGAATATGTACCTATACATATTGTCACCCTCCGTAGCGACTGATATTGTCCTAGTTGTATACTGGAGGGGACCATTTGTGTAAGTCTGTTGCGTCTTTTGCATTCAATACTTTTAGGTCGTCACGTTTTTTTGCTTTCTCTGCGAGCAGCCCTGCTTAGTTTTAAAGTCTGACAGCCGTAGGTTGGAAGGACCTGTGAAATCTCTCGGTCACGCACCTAGGATGATGTAGCCTACTGCTAAATGAGCTCCTCAGTGCGTTCAGTATGTCCTGCATAGGGTGGGACTCGGACTCCAGCAGAGATGACAACTTAGCCACCATCCTTCTCTCTCCTATCTTCTCCACTGGGTCAAGGCGCTGCCCCAGGACAGAGCTAGCTTTCTTGATCAGTTTGTTCAGTCTCTTCCTATCGGCTGCTGTAATGCCATTGCCCCAGCAGACCACTCCAAAAGTGACGGCTGATGCCACCACCGTGTTGTAGCATGTTTTCAGGAGCACCCCTTGTACACCAAAAGACCTGAGCCTCCTCAGCAGGAACAGCCTGCGCTGTCCCTTCTTGTAGAGTGCATCGGTATTCTGTGACCATTCTAGTTTATTGTTCAGATTAACACCCAGGTATTTGTAGGATTTCACCATCTCAATGTCTGTTCCCTTGATGTTTACTGGTGTTGTGAGGGGTTGTCCTTGCCTGCGGCAGTCCACCACCAGCTCCTTAGTTTTTCTCGCGTTGATCTGGAGGTAGTTCCAATGGCACCAGTCCACGAAGTCCTGGATAAATCCTCTGTACTCAGCTTCATCTCCGTTGGAGATGAGGCCGACGATCAGAGTCATCAGAGAACTTCTGTAAATGGCAGTGTGTTGTGTTGTGTGAGAAGTCCGCAGTATAAAGGGTGAACAGGAAGGGAGCCAAAACCGTTCCCTGGGGGTTCCCCGTGCTACCCCCGTGCTGCCGATGATCGTGTTCGACGCACAATCCCAGGTTCTCACAAACTGTGGCCGGTTCGTGAGGTAGTCCAGGATCCATGATGACAGGTGCTGGTCCATCCCTGTGCACAGCAGCTTGTCCCTCACGATCATCTGTTGGATGGTGTATCTCTGAAGGCTCTGAATCAGTTTTTCACTTACCATATGCTCCTTGGTCTTTACCCACACATCACTACAGTCAAGTAAACGGTGTGGCATCAACGTCTGAAGTATAAAAAGGTGCTCTGTGCACTTCTGTGACTAAATATTTTGTGTGATTTTTATGTTTTCCTGCATACAAAATAAAGCTGTCACATGTGATTGCCACTCAGTGCTGTGTTGCCATGGAAACTGTCCTGTAACTGCCAGGAATTCTGTTCCGATGTATCTCCTGTATACAGGTCAAGTTGGCCCTAAGATCTGATTTGTACATATACAAGTACGTTTTCAATCCAATGATTTACAAACATATTCAGAATTTTCTAAAGCCTCATTCATAGCTTTATAGTCCCACATGTCCTGTTGTTTGGATTCTCATCTGGGGGGCCAGTGGTGATGAAGGAAAGTTATTTGAAAGCAGAAACCGAGCCAAAACCTTCTCCTGGTCAACTTATCTTACATTTGTTGGTGGCCGAAAAAAATCTTAACACTTTGACAGAAATTCTTCTTCTTCATGGTTTACACTCACTGTTGTGGGCCTTCACTTGATCCAAAATGCTGCAGCTAGAGTTTTAACAGGTACTACAAAGAGAGAACACATCTCTCCGGTTCTGGTCTTCCTTCATTGGCTTCTCATAGAATCTAGAATTAAGTTTAAAATCCTTCTTCTCCTGTAAAAAGCTCTAAATAATCAGGCCTGTTGTTATTTAAAAGATCTGATAGTACCTTATCATCCTAACAGAGCACTATGCTCCCAAAATGCAGAATTACTGTAATACGTAGAATCTGTGAAAGTACAAAGGGAGGCAAAGCTTCCAGTTATCAGGCTCCTCTCTTTTGGAACCAGCTGCCAATCTGGATTTGGGAGTCAGACTCAATCTCTGTTTTTAAGAACAGGACTAACACCTTCCTTTTTGATATAGCCTATAGTTAGGATGGGATCAGGTGAGCCTGAACCCTCCCTTAGTTATGCTGCTAATAGGTTTAGACAGCCGGGGGAACTTCAACAATGCACTAGGCTTGACTTCTTTCTTCACTCTCAATGAAATATTTTTGCTGGTCATTAACATCTGTTTGGTTTCTCCCACAGATGGAGTCCCTGTTGTGCTGTTTGCTCTCTACATGTCTGTTCTTTTCTTCTTCTCCCCCCCCCCCCCCCAGCCATTTGCAGCAGATGACTGCCCCTCCCTAGCCTGGTTCTGCTGGAGGTTTCTTCCTGCTAAAAGGGAGTTTTTCCTCTCCACCGTCTCAAAATGCTGCTCACAGGGGATCGCCTGATTTCTGGGGTCTTTCTGCAATTGTGAGGTTTTCCCCTGCAGTTTGAAAGTGCTATGAGATGACTGCTGTTGTGAAATGGCATTATATAAATAAAGTTGAACTGAAATGAAAATTGCTGTGTACTACCACTGCCTACCTGGTTATGCAGAGTTTATATAATTAAATTTAAAAAAACGTTAAAGTACAAAAAATCAAATCAGTTTAAAAATGTACAGCAAGGCAAAAAAAGCAAAAGTGTTAAAACCAGAGGCAACAAAAGTAAATATAAAAAATGTTTGCAATTTACAAAAAAAAAATCCTAAAATTAATGAGATTTGTAGGTCTAAACCTACAAAAAGTTTTATAAAAAGAAGCAGAAGCACAATATTAAAATTGACATCCAGCATAAAACATAAAAGCACAAATTTATGTTTTACTTCTGATAAACCAGCCGTTATGAGCTCTTTACTCTGTGTAATCTGATTACATGCTGTGGGCCATCAAACTTGCACTTTCTGACCAGGGATGATGTGCTGATCTCCTGTTCCTGATTTCTCTTTTTTATATAAGTACATATATACTGTATATGTTGTATGTTATATGTTGTGTGAGTAAACACAAAAGGTAGTTTTTAAATGAAGGTGTTCATTATTAAGGGTGAAAAAATCCAAACCTACATGGCCCTGTGTGGAAAAAGTGATTAAACCTAATAACTGGTTTGGCCACCCTGAGCAGCAACAACTGCAATCAAGCATTTGTGATAACTGGCAATGAGTTTTACAGCGCTGTGGAGGAATTTTGGTCCACTCATCTTTGCAGAATTGTTGTCATTCAGCCACATTGGAGGGTTTTGGAGCATGAACCGCCTTTTTAAGGTCATGCCACAGCATCTCAATTGGATTCAGGTCAGGACTTTGACTAGTCCACTCCAAAGTCTTCATTTTGTTTCCCTTAAGCCATTCAGAGGTGGACTTGCTGGTGTGCTTTGGATCACTGTCCTGCTGCAGAACCCAAGTGTGCTTCAGCTTAAGGTCACGAACAGCTGGCCAGACATTCTCCTTCAGGATTTATTAGTAGACAGCAGAATTCATGGTTCCATTTACCACAGCAAGTCTTCCAGCTCCTGAAGAAGCAAAACAGCCCCAGACCATCACACTACCACCACTGTGTTTTACTGTTGGGATGATGTTCCTTTTCTGAAACGCTGCTACTTTTACAATGGATGTAATGGGACACACACCTTCCGAAAAGTTCAACTTTTGTCTCGTCAGTCCACAGAGTATTTTCCCCAAAGTCTTAAGGATCATCAAGATGTTTTCTGGCAAAACTGAGACAAGCCTTTATGTTGTTTTTGCTCAGCAGTGGTTTTCATCTTGGAACTCTGCCATGCAGGCCATTTATGCCCAGTCTCTTTCTTATGGTGGAGTCATGAACACTGACCTTAACGGAGGCAAGTGAGGCCTGCAGTTCTTTGGATGTTGTTGTGGGGTCTTTTGTAACCACTTGGCTGAGTCGTGGCTGCGCTCTTGGGGTAATTTTGGTAGTCCGGCCACTCCCAGGAAGGTTCAAAGCTTTAGAGATGGATTTATAACCTTTTCCAGGCTGACAGATCTCAGTTACTTTGCTTCTCATTTGTTCCTGAATTTCTTTTGATCGCAGCATGATGTCTAGCTTTTGAGGATATTTTAGTCTACTTCACTTTGTCAGGCAGGTCCTATTTAAGCGATTTCTTGATTGAGAACAGGTGTGGCAGTAATCAGGCCTGGGTGTGGCTAGAGAAATTGAACTCAGCTTTCCAAAGATGTGATAAACCACAGTTAATTCATGTTTTAACGGGGGGGGGGGGGGAGGTATTGAAGCGGCATGAAATAAAGCAGCGTTGGTGAAGGTTTCAAGTAGAGTTTATTAAATCATACCGCCTTCACGGGATCCCCGCTCCGATCCAAGTGTGAGCAGACCGGAGCGGGATCCTCAGGCTCTCAGAGAGGAGACACAAAGTGTGTGTGTCCAGCAGCAGCAGTTGAAGAGAGAGAGTGAGAGAGTGAGCATGGATTACAGTGCAGTATATATACCCAACTACAACAATACATAAAAGAGCATTCCCCAGCAGTGGGTATGATCAAAGAGACTGCAGAACAGGCATGAGACATTTGCATTTGAGAGACATGCATCACAATAGGCAGATTGCTGGCCTTTGCTCCAGCAGCAAGACAAAGAGGTTACAAGGCACATCTACATATTGATCTCAGTCTCTAGGTCACAGTAAGGACAGGACGCATGAACACAATGCATGAAAGGCACATTAACATCACAGTAGTGAGCCAGAAGAAGCGGGGCTGCCTGTAGACATTAATACACACATTTCACTGTTCTGTTAATTGCTCTAGCCGAGCACTGTGTCTGTCCAGTCTGTTGTGGGGGTTACACCAACCCGCCACACGCTCCCTCCCAGAGGGCTCGGCAGGCGGCCGAGGTCTCGATCATGCAGCTTGGGCAGCGAGCAGGAGAAGCTCTGTGCAGGCGCGGGGGGGTGGGGGTGGTAAGTGCCGGCCTGGAGCGGTGAAATCGTCCGAGCCGCGCAAAAATTGCTTGTTGGTCCGCGACGTCGAGGGGCTGTCCCGTTAAGCGTGCGGAGATCACAAGAAGAAAAATTAGTCTCTGACTCCTCTCGTGGCCATGAAGAAAAACAGGAGCGGCTGTAAGAAAAAAAAAAAAAAAAGGAAGCAAAGGGACTTGGCGTGTTTGACCTTTAGGTGTAGTCGCAACACTAAAGCCTCGGGAACCGCAGACAGCTGAATTCCCCTTGTGTGCCGTGGTTAAGACCATAAAATCCATTGAGCAAGCTGCGTGCCTCAGGTGAACGGGCAAGCCTGAAGGGCCAGTGTGCAGCAGAAGGAAGGCGGTCAGTGGAGCCGTAATTGTCCCGTACGTGGTGCGCCGTCCTCATAACTCCCCGGTGCGTGTGCCGGGGCTCCGTGCATGGGTGGGCCAGCTGGAGAGGAAAAGCCAGGGTCAGGGAGCTTAATCATCCCTGTTGTAGTTGCAGCAGATGGGTCATGGTGCGTTCAGGTCCACGTGTGCTCCGTCGGCCGTGGAGGTCGCCGTTGTGGAGAAAGGACGAGGTGCGTGTGCTCTCGTAAGGAGACACAGAATCGTGTGTCAGAAGTTGTGAGAGCGGCTGGTCCAAGCGTGGATCTAGGCGTGCAGATCTCACCATGAAGTTGCTGCGGCTTTCCCGGTCATGAGTGATGTCCGGAGAGTTCCCTGAAGCAGAAGGGAGCTGCTGCGTTCACTTGTCGTTGGAGCATCACCGCCGGGTGCTGCGTTCATTGTCAGCGTGTTCTTTTCTGCCTTCAAGTCATGGTGCATTGGAGCAGCGAGAGGGAGGAGACGTCTTGTGTCCCTCGACCGGTTCAGCGTGGATGTCCAGACCAGAAGGTTGCGATGCACAAAGCGTGCGCATTCTTGGGGTCACCAGTGAAGCTGCATGAAATAAAGCAGCGTTGGTGAAGGTTTTAAGTAGAGTTTATTAAATCATACCGCCTTCACGGGATCCCCGCTCCGATCCAAGTGTGAGCAGACCGGAGCGGGATCCTCAGGCTCTCAGAGAGGAGACACAAAGTGTGTGTGTCCAGCAGCAGCAGTTGAAGAGAGAGAGTGAGAAAGTGAGCATGGATTACAGTGCAGTATATATACCCAACTACAACAATACATAAAAGAGCATTCCCCAGCAGTGGGTATGATCAAAGAGACTGCAGAACAGGCATAAGACATTTGCATTTGAGAGACATGCATCACAATAGGCAGATTGCTGGCCTCTGCTCCAGCTGCAAGACAAAGAGGTTACAAGGCACATCTACATATTGATCTCAGTCTCTAGGTCACAGTAAGGACAGGACGCATGAACACAATGCATGAAAGGCACATTAACATCACAGTAGTGAGCCTGAAGAAGCGGGGCTGCCTGTAGACATTAATACCAGGGATGGCAATTTTCCGCTGATCCGCGGATTTCCGCCGATTTATGATTTTAGCAAAAATTAATATGATTACAAAAGCGCTCGGCGCTTCCCTGAGTGACAGTCTCCCGCGATAACCCGGATGTTATGTACTCATGCTACTGCTGTAAACGGCCCTGCGATTGGATAGTTGGAAATGATTGGACCAATCAAATGGCTCGTTGTTGCTTTGTCAAAAAAAGTCATGGCTGCTGGAGCAGGTGGCTGGGGAGAGGGAAGTCTGGGCTTCTCTGCTTGAACTGCTGCCTCCGCGACCCGGACCTCCGGAAAAGCGGTAGAAGATGGAAGATGGATGGTAAGGTACCTTATTGTCACCGATTTTAGCGAAAATCAACACAATACATTAGCGCTCGGCGTTTTCCCGGATGAGTTTCCCGCGATAAACCCGGATGTTATGTGTAAACAGCCCTGCGATTGGATAGTTGCAAATTTGGACCAATGAAATGGCTCGTTGTATGCTTTGTCATCGGTGTGTTGGCGTTGGAATTTTGAGCTTTCGGTAATATTTTCAGCGGAATTATGAAATTTTTATCGAAGGATCAGGAGTCATCAGTGGCAGAAATAGAAGTGTCAAAAAGTTCCGATGGAATTGGCTTGAGAGAAAAGTGACGGTAAAAGTGAAAATTGGCTCAAAGTTTGACGAGGTAACAGAAACACTCGGACAATTTTTGAAGAAACCAGACGTGGCAGGAAAAGCTTTTTGTGTGTATTGTAAAGAGCTGATTAACTATGGATCGCGTGGATGTGTGGCGCTGTCAGACCACGCATCAAAAGTGAAAAACCATGCCCACTACCTTGCCATTCGGCGGAGCAACTATTCTTTGGGATCAGTGTTTTTGAAACAATCTTCCACAGTAGATAAAGCAGTCAAAGATGTCACACACTGGGGGACTTTGGCATAGATAAAATTAACTGATTTTGATTTGATCAAGTGTTAAAGCATGTGATGGATAATGCTTGTTGGAATATTTTAGGAATGCTATCTTCTTGGAACATAAGTCAATATTATACAGTAATAAGTGGCATTCAGCTGTTTGTTTTGTGTCATTTAAGCACAGTTCTGGTACTTAAAAATCATAAAAACCCAGGAGCTTCGGGGGGCTTTGCCCCCCTTGCCCCCCCACCGGGGCTCTGCCCCGGACCCCACTGAGGGACTGCGTCCCCTAGACCCCCTGCTAAATTTTCAGATAATTTCCCCAACCCCAAATCACATCACTGGTTCGTGTTGGAATTCTGAGCTTTCGGTATTGTTTTCAGCGGAATTATGAGATTTTTATCGAAGGATCAGGAGTCATCAGTGCTAGAAATAGACAAAAGTGTCAAAAATAAGTTCCGATGGAATTGGCTTGAGAGAAAAGTGACAGTAAAGGTGAAAATTGGCTCAAAGTTTGACGAAGTAACAGAAACACTCGGACAATTTCTGAAGAAACCAGAAAAGGAGATGAAGTTCAAAGGTCAGAGACTGACACAGCTTGCTGCCAAAAGGAAGAAAGTTTCACATTAGAAGTGACTTGGTGACCAGTGTAAATATTGTAATAAACTCTTATAGAACTGTTAAATATGTTGGACTAAAGACAGTGAGACAACATTGAAGAAAAAGTAAGTTAACTTTTCATTAAATTTAATGATTTATCTAAGTCTAGTATTTCATTTTTTTATTAATCATTTTTTTCAGTCTAAATTACTTCTGTTTTACTGAAAACCTCCCAGCTTCAGGGGGGCTGTGCCCCCCCCCAGCCCCCCATAAGTCAATCGACCAAATTAGATTTCAGCTGAAATCAAAATTTCCTGTTGCCATCCCTGTAATACACACATTTCACTGTTCTGTTAATTGCTCTAGCCGAGCGCTGTGTCTGTCCAGTCTGTTGTGGGGGTTACACCAACCCGCCACAGTATCACTTTTTCACACAGGGCCCAACACTTTTTCACACCACTGTACATGCCCAGGACTTAAGAGTTTGCCCTCTGTGGTCCTAGATTTTTTTTTTTTTTTTGTAACTTAGATTTTTATTCATTTTTCATCATATATAATGCATTCAGATCACATTCTACATTTAAAAAACAAAGGGGTTAGGGTAGGGAAAAATAAAAAAAAATAAATAAAAAAATAAAAGGGGGGGGGGGACAAATGTTGGAGCATCAAGTTTTTAGTTTCCATCTCTTAATTCTTCTGTTTTTTTCAGTGTCTTTGGTTATTCTTTCAATTTCTGCCTCGTTGTTGCACTTTGTAGTGTGTCCATTTCCGCCATTTTTTCTCCCATATTCCTTCTTGCATTCTTCGTCGATATGTTAGTTTTTCCATCATACGTATGTCCTCAACAATGTCAGTCCATTGTTCTTGGTCAGGAAGAACTTCTGATCGCCATTTTTTTTGTGATAGTTTTTTTACATGCAATCAACAAGATTTTAACTAGATATCTGTCCTCAGCCTGTATAACATTGTCTCTTTTAAGATCACATAAGTAGATCAGGTTACAGTTCATTGGTATATTATATCCTAATATCCTCTGTATTGTCACATGCATAGATTTCCAAAATGATGATATTTTGTAGCATTTCCAAAACATATGTGAGTGGTCTGCATTTTGAGCCCCACATCCCCTCCAGCATAAAGATTGGGTATTTGTATATTTTCCTTGAATCTGTGGTGTAATGAAAAAGCGAATCAGGTTTTTCCATCCAAATTCCCTCCATGCCCTTGAATTTGTTGATGTGTGTTGTGTTTTCCATATTTCCTGCCAGCTTTCTTCTGTTATGTTTAAATTGAGCTCTTTCTCCCATTTCTCCTTTATATAGTTACTTGTATGATTGTTTGTCATAAGTTTCTGATATAGTTTTGAAATAATTCTTATTTTATTTCCTGCATATGAGCTTAAAATAAGTTGTATAATCTCGTTCACATCTGTTTGGAGGTTATGCCTAATCTTCTTCATATAGTAATCTCTCATCTGCAGATATCTGAAAAATTCCGATCTTTCTAATTTAAATTTTCTCCTGATATTTACAAAGCTCCCGAGATCTTTTTTTCCGATATTGCCCCATGCTGTGATTCCCTTGTTCACCAGATTTTTGTATCCCCTATCTTGTTTTGCCGGTTCAAACTGACTGTCAAATGCTACCCATTTCAATAGTTTTATGTCTTCCCTTATATTATATTTTTGTACTATTTTATACCACAGTTCTAAAGTAAATTTAGTGATTGGGTCTATTTGTTTGATTTGCTTATATGCATCTTTATCCCCTATTATGCTTTGTACTGGGAGTCCCTCAATTTCCTTTTCCATTTCTTTCCATTTTGCCTCATATCCCTCGTCGCACCAACATATGATATATCTTATTTGTGCTGAGTAGTAATATTCCTTTAGACTCGGTAGGCCCATGCCTCCTTTCTCTTTTGGTAATTGGAGGGTTTTATATTTCACTCTTGGTTTTTTACCTCCCCAAACAAATCTCGATATCATCCTGTCCCACTTTGAGAATTGGGCATCTGGAATCTCTGTTGGTATAGCCTGGAAGAGGTAAAGTAATCTAGGTTGTATGCTGATTTTGACTGTCTCAATTTTTGAATTCAGATCCATATTTAAGATTGACCATCTATCAATATCTTTTTTTATTTCTTGTTCCAACTTATCATAGTTTGCTTTATATATTTTGCTTAGGTCTTTAGGTATGTTCACTCCAAGTTATTTTATTTCTTTTTGGTTCCAGTTTAGTTTGATCTTATCAGTTATCTGGTTTAGAGGGTTATAGTGGAATGTCAGTATTTGTGTTTTTGTTATGTTTATCTTGTATCCTGATAATTTTCCAAAATTTTCTATCAAGTTCATCATTTCCATTATTGATTTATCTGGTTGTTCAAGGTAAACTATAATATCGTCTGCAAATAGCCCAATCTTGTGTTCCGCCCCCTTTATTGTTACACCTTTTAATTTCTTATTTTGTCGTATCGCTTGAGCCAATGGTTCTATGAACAGAGCAAACAAGGTGGGCGATAAGCAGCATCCCTGCCTAGTTGATCTTTGTATATTTACTTTGTCTGTTAAGCTACCGTTTATCTTGATTCTTGCCACAGGTTCTTGATATAGCGTCCTTATGCATTGTACTGATTTTTCGTTAAATCCAAAGCGCTCCAGTACACTATATAGGAATTTCCAGTTAACCCTGTCAAATGCTTTTTCTGCGTCTAAACTCATTATTACTGCGCTTTTCTTTTCTTTATGTATTTGGTTAATTATATGTATTGTTCTCCTGATATTGTCATGTGTTTGGCGTCCCTCTATGAATCCAGTTTGATCATCTTCTATCAATTCCGTCAAGAATGTCTTTATTTGTTTACATATAATTGTTGTGTATATTTTATAATCTACATTTAATAAAGAGATTGGTCTATAGTTTCCGCATTGTTCTTTATCTTTCCCTGGTTTTAAAATAACTGAAATGATTGCTTCGTTCCATGATGGAGGTATTTTGTTGTTGTTCAGCGTCCAATTAAATGACTTTAGGAGTTGTGGCGTGAGTTCTTCTATAAACAGTTTATAAAACTCAGATGGGTATCCATCACTACCTGGTGATTTACCGTTTTTAAGTGACTTAATCACATCTCTGATCTCTTGTGTTGTTATTTCTGCTGTTAGTTTTTCATTTTGTTGATTTCCTATTGATGGCAAGTCCAATGTGTCTAGAAATTTTTTGATATCTTTAGTATTTGTTTCTTCAGGTTGCGAGTATAGTTCTTGGTAGAAATTATGGAAAATTTCTTCGATGTTTTCTGGGTTAACTGTGGTTTTATTTGTGGTGGGGTCTTTAATCTTGTATACATTATTCATTGTTTGTTTTCTTAACCGTTTTGCCAGCAGTTTTGTGGCTTTTGGCCCCGTTTCATAATATTTTTGCTTTAGATATCTATTTTTCCTTTCAATTTCATCCATTTGTGTTTCTTTTATCTTTGTTTTTTCTTCTTTAATTTCTTGATATATTTTTGGATCATTTGTGCTTTGATGTTTACGTTCTAATTCCCTCAGTCTCTCACATCTTTGTTCATACGCTTCCAGTTTAGTCTTATTTGCTTTTCCTGTTTCAACAATTAATTTACCCCTTAACATGGCTTTTAGTGCGTCCCATAGTATTGTTGGGTCCACTTCTTCATTGTCATTCTCTTGGATATATTCGTTTATGTTTATTTTTATTCTTTCTTTCATTTTCTCATCATTTAACAGTCCTATGTTAAGTTTCCATGTTGTTTGTCGTTTTCTATTGTTTAAATATATTTCCATGTATATAGGATTATGATCTGATATTTCTGCCCCTCCAATCCAACAATTTCTCACCCTGTGTCTATCACCTTCATTCATAAGGAAGTAATCTATTCTAGAGTGTACTTTATGGGCTGCTGAATAATGTGTATAGTCTTTTTCGAGTGGGTGTAGGTCCCTCCATATGTCTACCATACCCATTTCTGCCAGTGAGGTTCTTATGAACTTTGTTACATGTTTTTTTGTCTTCTTAACACTTGTTGTGTCAACTTCATGATCCATGACAGCATTTAAGTCTCCTCCACAAATTAGGACTCCTTCACTGTGTGTTGCTATGAGATCAAACAGATGTTGAAAAAAACCCTTGTCACTTTCTGGTGGGGCATAGATGTTCACTAATGTGATCTGCATACCATCTATTCTTCCCTTTATTATTACATACCTGCCTTCTTTATCCTGGATTTCCTGTTCACTTTCAAATTGTATTTTGTTTGAGATTAGTATCATAACCCCCCTTTTTGCTCCTCCCTTAAATGAACTGTAGTAGGAGTTCTTTTAGCCAAATCTCTTTAGTTTCACATGTTCTGCCTTGCTCAAATGTGTCTCTTGCATAAATATAATTTCAGCTTTTTCCTTCTTGAATTTTCTTATTATTCTTTCCCTTTTAACAGGTGAGTTCAGACCATTCACCTTTAGTGTCATTATCTTAAGATTTTTACCCATATTCATGTTTTTCCATTTTTTTAACTTGTGCTCCTAGCCCCTTTAACAACAAAAATAACACATATTTATATAAAAACACATTAAAAAAACTCGACCTCCGTACTTTGGGCCTTTCTTCTGCTCACTGGTCCCTGTTGGTGGGTGGGGGGGTTTGTCTTCACAGAGTGAAGGGCCCTCCCTAGACTTCTAATTACTATCAATGTAATAGTCATAAGTCTAGAAATGTCCAACAAATATCACTTAAACCTCTCCTAGCCGTCTGTTTCTCTTTTACCTTGTCTTCTTGGCCTTCATTTCTTCTGTGCCTTTCTTAATCTTTGTTATGATCTAGGCTTTCAGTTGAAAGCCTTGTAGTTTGTCCTGGGCCCGCTGCTCTACGTCTCTCCCCCTTCTTCCGCCGTTCACTCGTCTCCACTCCGTCTGTCGTGGTGCGTTCAGGGCCGCCGCTGCTCCAGCCGTCTCCTTCGGCACGCTCACCTCAAGGCCCCGCTCCATCATATCCCGCGCTGCCTCTTCGCCCGTGTTGTAGGTTCTTGTGCCTTCCTCCCAATGAATCCTCATTTTCGTTAGCGGCGTTTGGAATCTAATTTTTTTCTCTTTCAGCGTTTTTTTAATGTTGGCATATTTCTTCCGCTGCTGCACGATTTCTGTCGGGTAGTCATGGTCAAAAAATACCTGTTTGTCGCCGATTCGTATCTTTTTTTTCCATGCTTGCGTCAGGATTCTTTCCTTTATGTCATATTTCACAAAGTTTACCACAACTGACCTGGGTGGAGAGTTTGTTTTCGGGTTCTGTGCCGGTGTTCTGTGCGCCCGTTGAATCTGCAGATCCGTTTCTCCGGGTATTTCCAGTTCTTTTTTTAAGAACTGATCCATGAATTTTGTCATCGAGTTGCCTTCAATGCCCTCCGGAATTCCAAAGATGCGCATATTGCTTCGTCGGGATCTGCTCTCCAAGTCGTTTATTTTCTCCTGCATCCTCTGCGTTTGCGTCGTCAGGGTCTGTAGTTGTTCGTTTGCCTCGCTTTTCCAATCTTCTAGTTCCGAAATTCAGGTCTGCGCTTCTGTCATACACGCCTGCTGGGAGCGCAGCTCCTCCATGTTTTCCGTTAATTTACGCTCCATTTCTCTTCGGAGGTCCATGATTTCCTCCTTAATTTCTTTTTTCAGTTCCTCCTTAAGAGCCGCTAAATCCTGTTGTAGCTGTCGCTTGAATTCTCTTAACTCTTCACCCAAACTGGCGATGCCAGCGTTCATGTTGTCGAGTCTGGTGTCCTCCATTTTCTCTGCTGTGGACATCTCGTTTTTTTGGGCTTTGCGTACAGCGGTTTTTCCTGCGTTGTTGGAGAGGAATTCTTCAATTTTACCCTGTTTTTGTCCTTTTGCCCGGTTCCTTCGTGTTTTCATCCCTTAGTTTATTGATTCGTTTATGTCGAGTTGGCCATTTACCGATGATTTTTAATCCGGCTAGGGAGAGCTCTTTGTTTAAGTGTTATGTCTCTCCGCCATCTTCCCGGAAGTCGGTCCTAGATTTTTTTTAATGAATGAATTAACCAATTCACCACCCCAGCAGGCGGCGGTAGTACACCGTAACAGTGGGTGTTTAAAACACAAAGGAGAAGAAGAATTTCTGTAAAACTGTTAAAAAGACTTTTCTCGGTCACCAACAAATGTAAGGAATATTGGTCAGCTGACCTGGAGAAGGTTTTGGCTGTTTCTGCTATCAAACAACTTTCCTTCATCACGGCTGGCTGCCCCCAGATGAAAATCCACACCAGGTCTGTGGGACTACAGTGCTCTGAATCAGGCTTTAGAAAGCTCCGAATCCTTTGTAAATCATTGGATTATAAATGTACAAATTGGATCCTGGGTCTTACTTGACCTGTTCACCCATTAGGAATGTTCCTATTACCAATGTTACAGACCAGTTTTTGTCCAACTTGGCTGTTTTTGCTCCTTTTTTAAGATTCACACATTTAGTGGCTCCAAATGTCTCTTTCTACAGTAGAGGCTGCTCACTCCTGTAAAACTCTTGGACAGTAAGACGGGACCATTTGGAACGTAGAACTGGTCCAGATCTCTGTCTCATCAATAATAATGATGTTGTTGTGTGTTTGTTGATGTCACAGCTGGTGAGTTCAGTGGTGGACGAGACGCATTCAGTGAGGAGCTCGTGAAGAAGAAGCATGACTTCACCAGAGAAGGTACCAGTTTAATTCTTAAAAATTTCTCCTCAGTAAAATTATCTTGATTCTTCTTTGATTATTTTGTTTGAGGCTAGGCTAAATTAGATTGATTAAATCTCCTTTTTGGGGATTCTGTTGACCTTATTAAACTGTAATCCTGTGAAATAAATTAAGGTTAAGGTGATCTTGTCGACATTTTGATCATTGAATATGCTGTCTTGAATGTACAACAGTAAAATGCAGATGAAAAGATCAACTGAAGTTTAGGTTTGAGTTCAATCAAATGAGCTGTGCTCTTTAGGAAAATTTGCGAGAACTCACACTGGCCAAAAGAAGTCCCGGCCTCAGGAAAGGAACTTAAGTAAAACTGCTGAGTGGGGTTTGCGATCGACTCGGTGCTGACTTAAAGGTAGCCACCTCGTTGTGCAGGAGATGTCCGGAGTGGGCTGGTCAGTGCTGCTCGTGCTGGAGTGTTTTTAGCCTTGGCCATTGCTAACAGTGCTGTTGCTGGTTGGCTCTGAGATGAGTGCGGGCCTGCGTGCTCTGAATGTTTTTCTTTTTTCTTTTCATTTCGTATGGCAGTCCTTGTGGGTTTTGTGTCATGTCAAAGTCTTTCCTTCCATCTTTGTCATAAAATCCCCAAAAGACTCAACACCTGAGTGAACTTTTTGGCACATCCAACTGCTCCCTAACTTTCACACTTGGCTGCAAATCTTGCTAGACAAGATATAGCTTCACTCGAGAATGGGAGCTTTTGCAACATCTGGCTGTGATTCTCAGTGACAAACTATGACTTCATCTGACTGTGTGCTTGCTTTGCACCATCTAGTGGACTGAAAATACAATTTAGCCCCTTAAAGTGCTGATGACACGTTTTTTACTTCCTCTAATTTTTCAACACATAATACAATATGACAGATAGGTTGGTCTGTGCAGTTCTAAGTCAAACAGGCTTTTTTCACACAAATGTCCGACGTTTTCATGAGCGCCATGTCACCAATTACGTCAGTGGCTGGAAAACCCCGCTGCCATGTAGTCACGTCATCGGGAGAACACAGCGCTTGGCTGCTCATTGTACACACAGGACGGAAGCGGTTGAAAACGTCAACGATGGTTCCAGCACTTGTAGTCTGGAATTGGTTTATGTTGCCCAATCTTCAGACAATTATAGTTCCGAAGAATTGGATGATAATGAAGAATCTGGGGTCATCAGACCTTATAGGTTTGAGCTGTGCCAAGCGGGCATCGTGCCTAGTAGTCAGACTCAGAGAGTGATGGAGAGGCACACATGCCCGCCGCAGCAGCAGCAACAAACACACGGTAGGGGAACACCAGTGATATTCTTTTGATACAGATATTGCAACAAATTATTTGTTCATAAATATAATTTATTCAAACCCGATTTTTCAATAAAATCATAGCAGTGTTTTCTCTTTGGCTCAGGCATCGGGTTTATTATATATATTTTGAGTTCTTGTTGTTTTTGTTTTGTACATTTGGTTTATGTGCGTTTTGAGCCACTTTCAGGTGGGCACTGTCCAAGATTCGCCAGTCCGAACACACGCGCCCTCTCTCTTTGACAGTCAGCTGTTCATGGTTTGTGTGCATCATCTGCCGTGTTGTCAGCTAGCCAATGTTGCCAGCGCTATCACAACGTGTAAGCCACTCCACACAGCCGTGGTTCTGTTGCACCCCTTGAAGCAATGTTGGCCCTGGGACGTAACCGTGGTTAACATGTCTCCTCTCCATGTTCGCTGGGCAGTGTCAGCCCCGAACGCCAACTGTGGGTGTTTCTGTTAATTTTTGTGGGTCTTCAACTTTTTGGGAACTGTTGTCATCATTCTTATGTTCAATATATGTGCTGTGGTGAATTCTGAGCATAAATCCATTCATTATGACCTTCTGTGCGCTCTTATGCAGGGCAGGGAGAGGGAGGATGAAATAACAAGGATTTGTGTACAGGGTTCACCACAGCACATTTAATACAGAAAGACAGACAGTTCCCGTAAAGGTGAAGACATACAAGAAACAGACACTTGCTGATGGTGTTCGGGGGCCGGCATCGGCCAGCGAATGAATGAGAGGTGATATATTTGCCACAGGTGCGCCCCAGAGCCGACATCGCTTCAAGGACGCCCAAGAGCCACGGCGAACATGGAGTGACTAACACGTCGTGAGAGTGCTTAAAATACTGGCAGACAAACAGCACAGATGACAATACTATGGACCAGCAGTGCATGATTGGCAAACGGCCGCGAAGTACACGCACTGCTGCTGGTGATTATGTGATGAGAAGCACCTGGGCGAGGACCGGTAAAGATGATCAGCGGGAGTTTGAATCAGCTGGTGATAATGAGAGAGGGGACGTGACCGGACTGGCGAGATGTCAGCATGGGATCACAGAAAGTAGGTCAAAGCTGTGTGTAAATCCTTTAATCCTTCCCCTCCTCCACTCCTCCTGCATAAAAGTACAGGAGGAGTGCACGAGGAGGCTTATGACAGTTGGAGCTGAAGCATGTGATGATGTCTATCATGGCCTGCTGTTTATCTAAGCCTGCGACAACGCGAAGGCATAGCCGCAAAACTAAAACAAGAAACCAGAGAAAGTGTGGGCTTCAAATCTGGTGTCATTCCAGTCAACAACACCGGTGTCCGTTCTGTTGCCGACGTCATGGTTGTGCTTCTCGGGGCAACCATAAGCCCTGGATGACTGTAGAGGTGCGCTCGCTGCTCACAGCCAGAGATGCAGCCTTCAGAGCGAAGGACAGGATCGCCCTCCGCTCAGCCAGGTCTGCAGTCTCAAAGGGAATTAATACAGTGAAGTGCGCCTATGCGGAGAAAATCCAGGGACACCTCGGTGACAATAGGAACACCAAGCGGATGTGGCAGGGAGTTCGGACACTGACGGACTATAAGTCTAGGCAGGGGGTTGATGATGACGACGCTTCACTTCCAGACAGGCTCAACAACTGCTTTGCACGTTTTGAAGCATCAAACCCAACAATCAGGGAGGGCTGGCCCATCTCCACCATCGGTTGGACCAGCTATCACCTTCAACACAGTGGACACACAGAGGACCCTAACCAGGGTCAACCCACATAAAGCTGCGGGTCCGGACAACATCCCGGGATGTGTGCTCCGAGACTGCGCGAGCGAGTTGGTGGATGTCCTGACTGACATTTATAACATCTCCCTGAGTCAGGCCATCATTCCCAGATGCTTTGAGACCTTTACCATAGTACTGGTGGCAAAGAAACCAGTTGTCCTGTTTGAATGACTATCGTCCTGTTGCACTGACACCAATTGTGATGAAGTGTTTTGAACGGCTTGTCAAACCACACATCACAGCCTTCCTCCCTGCATCACATGACCCGCTCCAGTTTGCATATCGTTCAAACCGCTCCACGGAGGATGGTATAGTCACCACCCTGCACTCTGTCATCACCCACCTGGATCAGAAAGGCACCTACGCCAGACTCCTGTACATTGATTTCAGTTCAGCATTCAACACCATTATTCCCCAGAGACTGATGGAGAAATTACTCCTTCTTGGTCTGAACACCACCACATGTCTCTGGATCCTGGATTTCCTGACTGAGAGACCTCAGTCTGTCCGGGTTGGAAATAACATCTCCAACTCTATCACGCTGAGCACCGGATCCCCTCAAGGCTGCATCCTCAGTCCACTGTTGTTTACACTTCTATCACATGACCGTGTATCCAGACACGAGAGGAACCAGATTATTAAGTTTGCAGATGACACCACGGTGGTGGGACTTATTCAGAGGAATGAGGAATCAATGTACAGGGAAGAAGTGAGAGACCTGGAGGGCTGGTGCAGGGAGAACAATCTGGTGTTCAACGTGGACAAAACGAAGGAGATGATTATTGACTTCCGGCGGTCACAGCCTGAACACGTCCCTCTCAGCATTGGCGGCCGTTTAGTGGAGAGAGTGGAGAACATCAAGTTCCTCGGAGTGCAGATCTTGCAGGACCTGACCTGGAGCAAGAATTCCTTGGGTATCAGGAAGCGGGCCCAGCAGAGACTGCACTACTTGAGGAAACTCAAACAGGCCTCTCTCCCCATCTGCATCCTCAGGACCTTCTACAGAAGTGTGGTGCAGAGTGTTTTGACGTACTGCATTGCATCATGGTACTCCAGCTGCAGTATTCAATTCAATTCAATTCAACTTTTATATAGTGCCATTTCACAACAACAGTCATCTCATAGCACTATCAACTGTAGGAGGAACCCCCACAGTTGCAGAAAGACCCCAGCAATCAGGCAATCCCCTGTGAGCAAGCACTTGGCGACGGTGGAGAGGAAAATCTCCCTTTTAACAGGAAGAAACCTCCAGCAGAACCAGGCTCAGGGAGGGGCAGTCATCTGCTACGACTGGCTGGGGGGTGAGGGGATAGAGAAGAAGAAAAGAACAGACATGTAGAGAGCAAACAGCACGATGGGGACTCAATCTATGGGAGAGAACAAACAAATGTTAATGACCAGCAAAAAAAAATATTTCATTGAGAGTGAGGAAAGGAGTGAGGCCCAGTGCATTACTGGAGGTCCCCCGGCTGACTAAACCTATTAGCAGCATAACTAAGGGAGGGTTCACAAACACATGATCCCTCCCTAATTGTAGGCTATATCAAAAAGGTAGGTTTTAGCCGTATTCTTAAAAACAGAAATCGAGTCTGACTCCCGAATCCAGATTGGTTCCACAGGAGAGGAGCTTGATAACTGAAGGCTCTACCTCCCATTTTACTTTTGGAGATTCTAGGTATTACAAGTAATCCTGCATTTTGGGAGCGTAGTGCTCTGTTAGGATAATACGGTAGTATCAGATCTTTTAAATAAAAAGGAGCCTGAATGTTTAGAGCTTTGTAAGTAAGAAGAAGGATTTTAAACTTAATTCTAAACTCTATGGGAAGCCAATGAAGGGAGGCCAGAACCGGAGAGATATGATCTCTCTTTCTAGTACCTGTTAAAACTCTTGCTGCAGCATTTTGGATCAGCTGAAGACTTTTTAAAGATGTTTTAGGACAGCCTGATAATAAAGAATTACAATAATATAATCTCGAGCTAACAAAAGCGTGGATCAGTTTCTCAGCATCACTCTGAGACAAGATGCTCCTAATCTTGGCAATATTATGCAAATGATAGAAGGCAGTCTTAGAAACAAATTTAATATGTGAATTGAAGGACAGATCCTGATCAAAAATAATTCCAAGGTTCCTCACAGAGCTATTAAGAGAAAGAGTAACCGCATCCAAACTGAAAGTTTGATTTGGAAAGGAATTTCTTTCTGGACAAACAAGAATGACTTCAGTCTTATCTGAATTTAATAGCAGGAAATTACAAGTCATCCAAGCTTTGATTTCCTTAAGACAGGCGTCTAACTTGACTAATTGATTACTATCATCTGGCTTCATTGACAGGTATAATTGTGTGTCATCTGCATAACAATGAAAATGTATACAGTGCTTTCTAATAATGTTGCCTAACGGAAGCATATATAAGCTAAAAAGAGTAGGGCCTAGCACAGATCCCTGTGGAACTCCATGACTAAGCTTTGAGCTGAGAGAAAACTCATCATTTACATGAACAAACTGGAACCTATCAGATAAATAAGATCTAAACCACTGCAACGAAGTTCCATTAAGTCCAACATAGTGTTCTAATCTATCAAGTAGAATATTATGATCGATAGTATCAAAAGCTGCACTAAGGTCTAAAAGGACAAGTACAGAAACCAGTCCATTATCAGATGCGATGAGGAGGTCGTTAGTGACCTTCACTAAGGCTGTTTCAGTACTATGATGGATTCTAAACCCAGATTGAAACTCTTCAAGTAAACCATTTCCCTGCAGGTGGTCAAATAATTGCGTAGCAACAACTCTAAGATTTTTGAAATGAAAGGGAGATTAGAGTTTGGTCTATAGTTAGCTAAAGCTCCTGGATCTAGCGTTGGCTTTTTGAGTAAGGGTTTAATTACAGCCGTTTTAAAAGCCTGCGGTACATGGCCTAAAGTTAAAGAAGAATTGATTATATGAAGAATAAAGCTACCAGTAAGATGGAAGACTTCTTTAAATAACCTGGAAGGAATAGGGTCAATATGTCAGACAAAAAAGCCCTGCAGAGGGCTAAGGGGTTAAGGGAGCTGAGAAGGTAATTGGAGTCTCCCTCCCCTCTGTCCAAGAACTTTTTCAGAACCGTTGTAGGAGCAGGGTACTGAACATTGTCAAGGACCGTTCTCACCCTCTGCATCAACACTTTGAACTTCTGCCATCTGGCAAACGATTCTGGAGCATCAGAGGCAGAACCACCAGACTGATTAACAGCTTCCTTCCACAAGCTGTTAGGATGCTGAACAGTTGATTCGGAATCTCTCATACGTACTAGTGCACCTACGGACATTATGTATATTGTTTGTATATTATAGTTCTGGTTAGTTTTTTTTTTTTTTGTTTTTTTTTTTTTGTTACTTATTTGTACCCGTAGGTAGACTTGGTTTGCAGTCTGGTGACAAGCCACCGGCTGCTGGTCGCTGCGTGCGCGAGCGCCCTAAACCTACATGTTTTGGTATGCGGGAGGAAACCGGAGAAATCCCGGAGTAAACCCGCACAACACGGGGAGAACATGCAAACTCCACACAGCTCACTGTTGGTCGGGGGCTGGGATCGAACCCACGATCTCATGATCCCCGCGGTCCCCCGGCCGAGGGTAAAACTGTGCTGTCACAGTGCTAAACCACTGCGCCACCGTGCAGCCCCTGTTCTGGTTAGTTTTCATGTATATCTCAGGGAAGTGTGAATGGCTGTGTTGGGGTGGGGGGTGAGGGTACATGTATGTGTGAGTGTGTCTTAAATCATGTTCTTTTTACTTATATGGATGCCGAGAGAAACGCAATTTCATCTTGCCTGCACTACAGTTGTATGTACAGCAATATGACAATAAAGGTTGATTTGATTTGCTGCCCTTCATTCGGTGGGCGACACCACAGTCCAGTCATTGTCTGCGTTTTTTTGATGATAACTAGTTTATGCAGGCACGGTTGTAAATATTGTATTGATCATCAACAATGACTTTTGGGTTTACACAACATGCTAAAAAATGTCAAAATCGCGTCATCAGACCCTTAAATTGTACCTATAGTTCCTTTGGTGGAAACGATTCTAGTTTTGGTAGGCCAGTTTGTTTTTCTAACTCTGCTATTTTAGCTTCTTTTGAAGGCTCAAATATTTTTAGTGGCTACATGCAGATTTTTATTTTTTTTTTTTTTGCCAAAATTGCTCAATTTGTTTTTCTTTCATAGAAGTTGCTGAGTACTGGACTAGAATCAGAATTATTGTTTCATGCTCCTTTTAAGAGTTTTTTTTTCGGAAATCACATAAAACCAAAGGATTCAAAGTCACAGTTTGAAAAGGTTTTTATAGGCTTTTTTTTTAACTGTAGAAAGATCAACGATTAAATTATTGTGCAAAAAACCAGCCACAGGGGGTGTCCAAGCCAGTGTACTCCTAGTGCCTGTCCCAAGCCCGTGTAAATGGGGAGGGTTGTCAGGAAGGACATCCAACATAAAACCTTTGCCAAATCTAATATGCAGATCATGATGAACGAGTTTTGTACCGGATCAGTCGAGGCCCGTGTTAACAGCGACTACCACCGCTGCTGTTAATTGACAGGGTGCCGGTGTAAATTGGCCTACTCTTGGTGGAAGCAGGGTTTCCTCTGGTAGCATTTCCCAGTGGCGGCCCGCTATGTCAGAAAAATTTCTGCCACTCTATCAGAACATATAAATTTAAGAAAAATTTATGAAGGAATGACGATCCGCAAGCGCGCACACGAACAACATGTGTGACCGTGATCAGCGCAGAGAGAAGCGCCCCGCCCGTGTGTTCTAGTCACCAGCCAGGCAGAGTTTCTCGCTACTACTGTAACTGTCTGAGACAAACATGAGCTTATTAACCTCTTGCACTCCGGTGTACCGCGGGCGGGCACGTCTCTGTGTCCTAGGGCGCATGAGGGCGCACTAGGACGCACACTGTGCGTCTCAGAGTGCACTGGAAAAAAAAAGCTGCATTTCCGTTCTTCCACTACAGACACAGCTGCAAACAGAAAGCCAAAGGAGTGCTTAGATTGGTTTAGATGTGATTGAACTCTCATTCGACTAATAAGAGCCTTGAATTGGGTTTCTGAAACCTTGAAGAACCAATGACTGAAAACTTAGCAAGAAGGACCCGCCTACCAACGGCTGCGAATGCAGCGAGCCAATTGAAGCACAGAAGTTCGAAAGCGTGCGTCCCTTGCAAAATCCGTTTTGTGTAAGGCTGGGTGAAGAGAGACTGACTGCTGCAGCAGATGAAAAAAGGACCTGCAGGAAGAACCGCCACAGACCCAGCAGCACGGAGACCACCCACAAGTGCGACCTGTGTGACGGAGACTGCCATTCGCGCATCGGCCTGTTCAGCCACAGGCGGTCCTGTCCCAGCAGAGTAGACGTTTAGGATTCTCTTCCATGGTCATCATAGACCGACGGAGGCCGACGACGAAGGCTGGGTGACACACACGTGTTCGCCATTCTTTTTTTCTTACTAATGTTCTTATTTGTTTTGAAAAATCGTTCACCAAAACCGCAATCATGGAAGCGCAAAACCGCAATAATGGAATTATGGTTTGACTGGGTCGCGTGACCAGAATGACGAGTCCGTAACAAGCGGACCAGCATCATGTTCGTCTGACAATGAGGAAGAGAAGTTCGCCAGCGACAATGCTGTTGTGGACAGGTAAGTGTTAGAAGCTAAATTATTCTTTATTGCTGAAAATTGGTAAATTACAACTGTGCGTAGTAGACCGCGGTGCACGAAGTCCGAAGTCCGTGCGCCGCTGTACACGGTTCGTGCGCCGCGTCCGGACCGTGAATGCCCCCCCCCCCCCGCTACTCTTCTGTTGTGAATTGCAGATATATTGCAGATATTTTAGTACAGCTGTGCGTAGTAGACCACGGGTACTGTGCGCCGCGGTCGCCACATCGCCACATGACTGTTCCGTCACGTAGCGATGGGCGATGTCCGTCCTCTGTAGCGGGGGGGGGGGGGGAGTTGTTAACTTCTACATTACAAATATTTTAGAATAATTTTTAGTGCACTGTAGGTTATTTTTTCTTGTAAAAAAAAAGCCGCACATTTTTTACGTGGCATGCTTCTTTGTGTGTGGGGGCTTGTTTGTTCATTCATTCATGAATGAATGAATAAACAACCCCCCTCACACACACACACACACACAGCCCTGAGTGTCACCTTTCATTAGAGCCCAAGATCAAGCTTCTATATTGAATCATTCAAAAGTTAGACGTTTTTCCAAACTGTGCCATTTGGCACAGTTCAAAAATGCCTGGGAACAACCTGAGAACAAAGCTGTGTAATATATTCATTTTTTGTGGTATTGTTAAAAAATTTTGACCTCAGCTAGATAACACTTGGTTCTACATTTCTGTTGCATTTTCCAGCCAGTATCTGACAGCTATGTGTTATTTGCAAGCATTTGTATCCAAAAAACCACCCAGAATGATGGGAAAAAGAAAGTTTGGAGAAGAATTGGAACAGCTCATGATCCAAAGCACACCACATGTTCTGTAAAACATGGTGGAGGCAGTGTGATGGCATGGGCATGCATGGCTTCCAATGGCACTGGGTCACTTGTGTTTATTGAGGATGGTGATAAAGCTTTATCACAGCTGGTGATAAACCCCAACCAACAGGTCCCGGGCACCAACCTCCCAAGGAGACAGTGGTCTACACTCAATCGCTTCAGGACTGGACATGGCCCCTGCTTGGCCAGCCTTCACAGATGGGGCAGTAGCCCTAGCCCACTGTGCGCATGTGGAGAGGAGCAAACTATGGAACACATCATAGAGGCTTGCCCGCTCCAAAGACTGGAAGGAGGATTACACACCCTCCATACAGCAAACCAGGAGGCAACTGCTTGGCTTAAGGACTTTGCATTCGCTAAATAATAATTGAGGATGTGACAAAGGACAGAAGCAGCCGGATGAATTCTGAAGTGTGTAGGGATATACATTCTGCTCAGATTCAGCCAAAGGCAGCAAAGTTGATTGGACGGTGCTTCACAGTACAGATGGACAATGATCCAAAACATACTGCAAAAGAAACCCAGGAGTTTTTTAAAGCACAGAAGTGGAATATTCTGCAATGGCCGAGTCAATCACCAGATCTCAACCCAATCGAGCATGCATTTCACTTGCTCAAGAAAAAACTTAAGGCAGAAAGACCCACAAACAAGCAACAACTGAAGACAGCTGCAGTAAAGGCCTGGCAAAGCATCACAAAAGAGGAAACCCAGCGTTTGGTGATGTCCATGGGTTCCAGGCTTCAGGCAGTCATTGCCTGCAAAGGATTCTCAACAAAATATTGAAAAGTAACATTTTACTTAGGGTTATGTTTATTTGTCCATTTACTTTTGAGCCCCTGAAATGAGGAGCGTTTGTATAAAAATAGCTACAATTCCTACATGTTTAATCATACATTTTTGTTCAACCCCTTGAATTAAACCTTAGTCTGCACTTCAATTCCGTTGTAGTTGTTTCATTTCAAATCCAATGTGGTTGCATGCAGAGCCCAAATCATGAAGATTGTGTCACTGTCCAAATATTTCTAGGGCTAACTGTAAATAAGATCTAAACCACTGCAACGAAGTTCCATTAAGTCCAACATAGTGTTGTAATCTATCAAGTAGAATATTATGATCAATAGTATCACAAGCTGCACTAAGGTCTAAAAGGACAAGTACAGAAACAAGTCAATTATCAGATGCGATCAGGAAGTCTTTAGTGACCTTCAGTAAGTCTGTTTCAGTACTATGATGGATTCTAAACCCAGATTGAAACTCTTCATATAAACCATTACCCTGCAAGTGGTCAAGTAATTGCGCAGCAACAACTGTTTCTAAGATTTTTGAAATGAAAGGTAGATTAGAAATTGGTCTATAGTTAGCTAAATCTCCAGGATCCAGCGTTGGCTTTTTGAGTAAGGGTTTAATTACAGCAGTTTTAAAAGCCTGTGGTACATCGCCTAAAGTTAATGAAGAATTGATTATTTGAAGAATGAAGCTACTGTGGCGTGTGTAAATGAAGAGGCAGATTCATTTCAGACGATTTATTACACACTCACATCTCACAAGCAAAGGACAGACTGAACCTTTCAGCAGGCACTCTCCTCTTAAGTTTCATGGATTTCTCCACACACAACATGACATTTGCATCACACTGCATTCAACTCCCTACGTCCTTGACTCCTTCCTGCTATCTCACCAGGAACCTCCTGTGCATTGTTCTCCCATGTTTATCCACTGTCTCTTGTCTGAGATGCTAAATAATCTGGCTCCCTCAAGGTGCTACACTACCAATAAATGGGAAGACTTCTTTAAATAAACTGGCAGGAATAGGGTCTAAAATAGAAGTTGAAGGCTTGGATGAGGAAACTGCTTTGTCTATTTTGCCTCACTCTTAACCCCTTGCACTCCGGTCAATTTCACTAAAAACGCCAAAAATTAACGTGCCCAAATTAAATCAACAGCTGTTCTTCAACATTTTGCAGCATCTTCATGGGGTTGGTCTCATTTAAAAGAAAACACTTTGAATTTTTTGGCAAAACATCATAATCTCTCTAAGTGCTCCGGCCACTGAGTTACAGTCATCGAAACATAGTGAACTTGAAGAAAATAAATTTGGCCTGGGTGTTTTTTGGATACAAATGCTTGCAAATAACACACAGCTTAAGATCCGGGCTGGAAAATGCAACAGAAATGTAGAACCAAGTGTTATCCAGCTGAGGTCCAAATTTTGTAACAATACCACAAAAAATGAATATATTACACAGCTTTATACTCAGATACTTCCCAGGCGTTTTAGAACTGTGCCAAATTGTGCCAAATGGCACAGTTTGGAAAAACGTCTGCAACTTTTGAATGATTCAATGTAGAAGCTTTGTTTTGGGCTCTAATGAAAGGTCACACTCAGGGCTGTCTGTGTGTGTGTGTGTGGGGGGGGGTTGTCCCCCCCCCTCGCTACAGAGGACAGCCATCGGCCATCGCTACATGACGGAATAGACTCATATGGCTATGAAGCGACCGCTGCGCAGTCACCACGGCCTCACGGGGGGGGGGGGGGGCGTTCACGGTCCGGACACGGCGAATTAACTGTTTATCGCGGTGCACGCACTTTGTACTTCGTGCGCCGCACAGCTGTAATTTACCAGTCGGTCAAAAGTCATTTTGGATTACAATTTTCAGGAATAAATAATAATTTAGCTTATAACACCTTACCTCTTCACAGCAGCAGAGTCCTGGCGAACTTCTCTTCCTCACTGTCAGACGAACGCGACGCTGGTCCGCTCGTGGATCCCGGTCAAAACATAATTCCATTATTGCGGTTTTGTGCTTCCATGATTGCGGTTTTTGGCGAACGATTTTTCAAAACAAATAACAGTAGTAATTAAAAAAAAGACTGGCGAAGGCGTGTGTGTCACTAAGCCTCCGTCGGTCTATGACCATGGAAGAAATCATAACGTCTACTCTGCTGGAACCCAAAAAAAAAAGCACCGCCTGTGGCCGAACATGCCGAACCGTGAATGGCACTCCCTGTCACACAGGTTGCATTTGTGGGTGATCTCCGTGCTGCTGGGTCTGTGGGGTTCTTCCTGCGGGTCCTTTTTTTATCTGCAGCAGCAGCCAGTCTTCACCCAGCCTTAAAAAAAACAGCTCGCGAACTTCTCTGCTTTAATTGGCTCACTGCAGTCACAGCGTTGGGAGGCGGGTCCTTCTGGCTAGATTTTCATTCATTGGTTCTTCAAGGTTTCAGAAACCCAATTCAAGGCTCTTATTATTCGACTGAGAGGTCAATCAGATGAACTAATCTGTTCGCGGCTGTGTCTGCAGCTTTTATTTTCAGTGCGCGCTTGGACGCCATCACCATCTACATCACCACCATCAGGATCTCCATCATGCGTCCGAGAGCGTGCGCTCTAGGACGCAGAGACTTGCCCGTCCGCGGTACAACGGAGTGCAAGAGGTTAAAGGTCAATTGGAATAAACTGATCCCAACAGATGTCAATTGAAGGAGTCCTGACTCATTGTCAGCCTGGCTACAGTGCTGAAAAGAAACCTGGGATTATTCTTGTTCTCTTCTATTAATGCAGAATAATAACTCGTTCTAGCTTTTCTAAGAGATTTTTTATAAATTAAAAGATAATTTCGCCAAGCTAAATAGATTTCCTCTACACTACCGTTCAAAAGTTTGGGGTCACCCAGACAATTATTTTGTGTTTTCCATGAAAAGTCACAGTTATGTACCACCATGAGTTGTAAAATGAATAGAAAATATAGTCAAGACATTGACAAGGTTAGAAATAATGATTTGTATTTGAAATAAGAATTTTTTTCCAGATACTCAAACTGCTCAAAGGAAGGTCAGTTTTATAGCTTCTCTAACCAGCTAAACTGTTTTCAGCTGTGCTAACATGATTGCACAAGGGTTTTCTAATCAACGATTAGCCTTCTGACGCAATGAGCAAACACATTGTACCATTAGAACACTGGAGTGATAGTTGCTGGAAAAGGGCCTCTATACACCTATGTAGATATTGCACCAAAAACCAGACATTTGCAGCTAGAATAGTCATTTACCATATTAGCAATGTATATTAGATATTAGAATGTAATTCTGATTAGTTTAAAGTTATCTTCATTGAAAAAAACAGTGCTTTTCTTTCAAAAATAAGGAAATTTCTAAGTGACCCCAAACTTTTGAACGGTAGTGTAAATTAGTGGAGTGCCATTTTCTTTCTAATTGATGTCTTCTGTTTTAAGCTACGAGTTTCTGTGTTGAACCAAGGAGTTAGAAATCTCTGATTAGACTTTTTCTTTTTTAAAGGGGCCACCAAGTCTAGAGTCTGATGCAGAGAAGCTGTAACACTATCTACCATGCTATCAATTACAGAAGGAGCAAGCTGTCTATAGCTTATTTCCTTTGTGTTGACACATGGCATAGAGGAAACGATGTGCAAAAATTTTGTAACAACGTCATCTGAGAGGCATCAACTGTACTAATATTTTCTCTTGGGAGACAAATAGAAATAGTAATATCAAAGGTTAACAGACGATGGTCTGACAGTACTGGGTTATGAGGAGACACTACTAGATTTTCTATTTCTATGCCACACGTCAGAACAAGGTCCAACGTATGGTGGAGATAATGGGTAGAATTTTCCTACTTTCTGAGAAAACCCAATCAAGTCTAATATTGAATTAAATGCCAAATTAAGGCAATCACTATCTACATCTACATGTATATTAAAGTCCCCTACTATAATTATTACCTCCGCCAAAGGGGGAGGTTATGTGATCATCGGCGTTGGTTTGTTTGTTTGTTTGTTTGTCTGTTTGTTTGTCTTTGTTAGCAAGATAATTCAAAAAGTTATGGACGGATTTTCATGAAATTTTCAGAGATTGTCAGAAATGGGGTATCCTACAGATGATTAGATTTTGGTGGTGATCCGGATCACCGTCCACAAGAAAACTGCCATTACGCAAAATGCCATTTTCGTCAATAACTACTGAATCACTAATCCTATCATTGTGAATCCAATTGCTAGTCATATGTTTTCATGGTCAAGGAATCGGAAAGCGTACACACATACACTGTATGGGGGGAACTGTGGCGCTTAACCGCCATTACGGAAAATGCCATTTTCGTCAATAACTACTGAACCAATAATCCTATCATTGTCAATCCAATTGCTAGTCATATGTTTTCATGATCAAGGAATCTGAAAACGTACACACATACACTGTATGGGGGGAACTGTGGCCGCCATTACAGAAGATGCCATTTTCGTGAATAACTACTGAACCACTAATCCTATCATTGTCAATCCAATTGCTAGTCATATGTTTTCATGGTCAAGGAATCTGAAAACGTACACACAAACACTGTATGGGCGGAACTGTGGCCGCCATTACGGAAAATATCATTTTCGTGAATAACTACTGAACCACTAATCCTATCATTGTGAATCCAATTGCTAGTCATATGTTTTCATGGTCAAGGAATCTGAAAACGTACACACAAACACTGTATGGGGGGAACTGTGGTACTTGGCAGAGGTCTGCGCTCTCCAAGTGCTTTTCTAGTTCTATCTGATTTCACCACTAAATCAGCTAAGAATTCGGCAAATTCGGATAAAAACTCTGAGTAGGTTAATGGAGGACGATAAACTATGGCAAATAAAATTGGGTTTAGCCTAAAATTACTTAAATGCCCAATACTGAGGACCAGGCCCTCAAAGGAATTGTAACGTGTTTTTTGCTTTACATTAATTAGTAATTTGGAATGGTAAATTGTTGCTACTCCTCCTCCACAATCAGAACTTCTGGGATTTTAACAGTTTAAATAACCAGAGGGAATTGATTCATTCAAACCAACATAATCCTCTTGCCCTAACCAAGTCTCTGTAAGGGATATTAAATCAATCTGATGATCAATTAACAGATTATGGACAAGCAGAGACTTGGGAGTTAGAGATATAATATTTAATAAACCACATTTAATTTTGAAATTATGTGGAGGAACAGAGGCCAAATCATTAAATTTAGAGACTTCATGTTTAATTTGAGTTTTACCAGCTTTTTGTTTAATTACTTGGGGATGCTTATACATTCTATTTTTATTTAGTTTGGAGGGAGCAGACAATGATTCTGTGATGTGGAAGACAGGGGCTAAGTTGAGGGGTGGCGGATGAAGAGGAGCTGCAGAGAGGCGTGTAAGACTGCGACTCTGCTTCCTGGTCCTAACTCTGAGTTGTCAAGGTTTTGGAAATTTGGATAAAAATGATGCCAGATTGTTAGATGAATGAGAAGCACCATCCAAAGTGGGATGGACGCCGTCTCGTCTAATAAGACCAGGTTTTCCCCAAAATGAGCTCCAATTGTCTATGTAGCCCACATTGTTTGCAGGACACCACACATACAGCCAGCAGTTGAAGGATAACAAGTGGCTAAACATGTCATTGCTGGTCAGATTGGGGAGGGGCCCAGAGAATACTACAGAGGCAGACATTGTTTTGCCAAAGTCACACACCGATTCCACATTAAGTTTTGAGACTTCCGACTGCCGGAGTCGGACGTCATTAATGCCGGTGTGGATAACAATTGAGGAGTATTTACAGTTACTTTTAGCCAACATTTTCAAATTTGACTCGATGTCGCCTGCTCTGGCCCCAGGAATGCATTTGACTATGGCTGCTGGAGTCTTTAGGTTCACGTTTCTGACTACAGAGTCGCCAATGATCAGAGTTTTTTCCTCAGCGGGTGTGTCGCTGAGCAGGGAAAAGTGATTAGAAACATGAACAGGTTGGTGGTTAACCGGGGCTTTGCGGCTAGGCTTCCTTCTCACAGTCACCCACCCAGTCTCCTTGCTGCTGAGGATGACCGGAGGACTGCTAGCAGGCCACCTTAAGCTAGGGAGCTCCACTGCAGCTAAGGGACGTCCGTCGTTATTAACTGTTTTAATACAGCGGAACCGGGATTCCAAATCAGACAACCTTGCCTCGAGCGCCTCAAAAAGACAACACTTATTACATTTACCGTGATCACTAAAAGAGGCAGAAGTGTAGCTAAACATCTGACACAGAGAGCACACCAGAGGAGGAGGGGAAGGAGAACTAGTAGCCATAGCTAGTGGCTAACCCGAAGCTAGCAAAAACACTGATGAAAGGTGAACAGAAGGCTAAAGAGGGTGATTGGATGACATTGAGTGCGCACACAGGTGCAAGAGGCTTGATAAACAGAAGTGAGAGCTAACGGTAGATGGAAAAAAGGGATTAAAATACAGTTAAAGGCAAAATCCTCGGGAGAATGAGGAGAGCAAACCACAGACAGCCAGCAACACAGGAAGTGATGATTTGTTACCACAGGAAGGTCCCACACTGACTGATAAAGTGACTACTGTTGGAATTTTCAACCTCGGCAAAGGGGAAACTGCTGCCTGAGAGGCGGGGGTATTCCTCTGACGGTCTGGAGCTGGGTGGCGGCATCTTGGAGCCGATGGAGCACGATTGGGCGAACTGGAGGTGGAGCAGGACGTCTGTCACAGAGTGCGCTTCTGTGTCGGCTTCGGGCTTGCTGGAGGCGCACGTCAGCCCGGGGAAAGATTGTTGGAGGATTGAGAACGTGGCCAATAACTCCGCGAACTGGGAAAAACTCCACAACCCTGGGTGCGCCTTGACAATAACGGTCACCAAATTAACACTCTCCCAGATCTTCTTTGGGCTGTGGGAGGTGAGCGCTTCATCCACGAATCCCTGGACGAACTCGGCAACCCACTGCTCCTCGACACTCGGGTTGCCCGCTGCCGATCTCACTTTGCTTGGTGGAGATCAATGTACTGAGGACATGATGACTCCACAAATAGGTGAGTGAGGAAAAAAAAAAAGAAATACCACATCCTACAGTAGCTGGATCTTCAACTGGTTGGAACCTTCTGTCATGAATTGCCCCTCGAGGCAGTAACGAAGACCCACACACAGAACTGTAGTTGTGATATTTATTGAAGGGAACAAAAAATCCAAACAGTTTGCAAAACACAAAAATCCCAATAGTGCACAAAATAGCTTACAGACAGAGAATCAGAATCAGAATTCAGAATCAGAATCAGATTTATTGCCATTGTTCATGTAGTACACAAACTAGGAATTTGTCTTGGTGCCATGCTGCAACATTAAAAACATGATGAGATAAAGAGATGAACTAAAGGACTGAAAACGTGCAATAAATGTAGAAAAATAAGTAATAATAGTAATAATGAGTAATACTAGTCAAGGCAGTTTTAAATAAATTAGCAAGTAGCAGATAATATGGGGTACCACAGTGCAGTTGATAATGCAACAGAAAAACAGTGATGAATGTCATGAGTCTGGTTGAGCTGCTGTACATAGTGCACGAGAGTCAATAAGTCACTTAATGTTCAGCAGTCTGATGGCAGAGGGGAAAAAGCTGTTCATGTGCCGGGAGATTTTAGTCCGAATGGACCGAAGTCTTCTACCTGAGGGGAGGGGGGCAAACAGTACGTGACCAGGGTGTGAAGGATCGGCTGTGATCCGGCCAGCACGCCTCTGGGTCCTGGAGATGTACAGGTCCTGGAGAGATGGGAGCTTGCAGCCGATCACCTTCTCAGCAGTGCGCACGACGCGCTGCAGTCTTAGTCTGTCCCTGGCAGTGGCTCCTGCATACCACACAGTTATGGAGGAGGTGAGGATGGACTCGGTAATGGAAGGTAATGGAGAAGACGGGATTAATCAGGAAATTGCACCAGAACGGGGAATGGGTTCTGATGCACAGCGACAGAAAACAGAGGCTCCAACAATGAATGACAGAAACAAGGAACTTAAATAGGACATGGTGTCAATGAACACAACTGGATGCAGGTGTGGATCACATGAGCGGGCAAGGGGTAACAAAGATTATAATAGAGATCAGCTGGGAGTAATAAGAGGGAGAAGACGGGACTGACAGCTGACAGGAGCACCGCCCACAACAGAGCAAAAAACCCGAAGCTGCCACTGACAGCAGCAGCCCTGGAGAGGGAGAAAAAAAACACAACAGGATACAATTATGATATGATGGCAAATAAAGACAAGTACCTCAAATACGTAAATAACAAAACTATAATGAACGTAAACAGGAAAATAAATCATACTAAGAAACAATACAGAATATGTGAAAATCAACCAAAGATAAAATAACTGGAATAAGGACTCAAAAATACAACACCATACATACATACATACATCCGGGGGGTGGGGGCTGGAGCCTATTCCAGCATCTTTTGGGCGAGAGGCAGGGTACAAATATAAAAACAAAAGGCAAAGAGAGAGAGAATGGTGCAGTCCCCCCCCCCCCCCCCCATGCTCAGATTGTGATAGCCAAGGCTCTTATCTTCTCACAGTGTGTTAGCATGAATCCTCTACTGCTGGAGAGACTCTGATGCACTTTTCACCAGAACTGGCTTGTTGCCTACACATGAACCCAATTACATTTTGGAGGTGATCAGTGAGGGACAGAAGGAGCCTTGGAGGAGGTATGCCCTCTCTGAGTTCCTTTCTAGTTTTGTTTGTGAAATCACAGTAGGCCTGTTCTGTTATACTTGTTTACTACACACTGCAGTGATATGATACTGCACTGTTGGTTATATTGCTCAATAATTATGAACCTTGTCAGTAAACTATAAGGTAGAAGAGAGGATGGAAAAAAATCTCAAAAACTGACCTGAAATATTCAATAAATCATAATGCTGCAGTTTTTCCTCTGGCTGAAAGACCTTGGCGCGGTCGCAACATATTTTTCCGGGGGGGCAGTAAACATATGACACGATGTTTACCGGAATATGTTAATTTTATTCAATGTATTTCTTTTTTTTTAAATTTTGCACAGTAACTTTGCATATGGAACTGACCATTTGAAGTATTGTACAACCGAGGCGTGAATACTGGAATATTGAGCCAGTTAGGGTCCCACCCAGACGTCCTGTGTTGAGACTTTTTAGTTGTGCTATCCTTCTCTCCTTCCTCTGCTGTCACCTCTCCTGGACCTTCTGCCTGAACACTTTGCTGTCCTTGGCCCCTCTCTTCTGTCCCATCTTTCCCTCTTTGAGCTCTGTCTAATTCAGGTTCTCTCTCTGTCTATGGTGGTGTAGAAACAGGTTAAGAAATATCAGGTGTCCTCTTTTGTCTTGCAGGATTTTTTTGTCATGGTTTACATAAATGACAAAAATATGTGTAATTTTTTTGTATTTTTATTCTAGTGTTTCTTATTTTTCCATTGAAACAGTAGGGAAGGGAAAAAGCATTCATAATAGTAATGTACTCATGCATACTTAAATTATATGATCAGATGGGTGTCGTAATCAGAAATTCTACTCATGTGAAAGCAGTGCTTTGAAATTAATAATTAAAAGTAGTCAACCAAAAATTTCTAGTTGAGTTAAGGGTACAAAGAGCACCCACTTAAAAACTTGAGTAATGACTTCAGTCTTGAAGGTTTGAGGTTTTTCTCAAAAATTTATAACAATTTTCTTAAAGTTTTCTACTTTTCTCTGTAAAGTTATCTAAATTTGAAACCATTTTCCTCAAATTTGTAATTTCCTCTTGTGAAATTGACATTTCTTGTACATTTTAAACTTTTTTATAAATGTGTCAATTATTTTATGGCTTGTTTTTGGATATTCGCCTTCAGGATTTTTTGGCAGAGAGCAGAATTAATAGGTCAATTTACCACAGCAAATCTCCCAGGTCCTGAAGCAGCAAAACAGCCCCAGACCATCACACTTACCACCACCATATTTTACTGTTGGTATGATGTTCCTTTTCTGAAATGCTGTGTTACTTTTACGCCGGATGTAATGGGACACACACGTTCCAAAAAGTTGAACTTTTGTCTCATCAGTCCACGGAGTATTTTCCGAAAAGTCTTAAGGATCATCAAGGTGTTTTCTGGCAAAATTGAGATGAACCTCTATGTTGTTTTTGCTCAGTAGTGGTTTTTGTCTTGAAACTCTGCCATGCAGGCCATTTATGCCCAGTCTCTTTCTTATGGTGGAGTCATGAACACTGACCTTAACTGAGGCAAATGAGGCCTGCAGTTGTTTGGATGTTTTTGTGGGGACTTTTGTGACCTCTTGGATGAATCATCGCTGCACTCTTGGGGTAATTTTGCTCGGCTGGCCACTCCTTCACCATTTGTGGATAATGGCTCTCATTGTGGTTTGCTGGAGTCCCAAAACTTTAGAAATGGCTTTATAACCTTTTCCAGACTGATAGATTTCAATTACTTTGTTCCTCATTTGTTGCTGAATTTCTTTGAATTGCAGCATGGTGTCTAGCTTTTGAGGATCTTTTGGTCTCCTTCACTTTGTCAGGCAGGGCCTATTTTAAGTGATTTCTTGATTGAGAACAAGTATGGCGGTAATCAGGCCTTGATGTGGCGAGAGAAATTGAACTCAGTTTTCCAAAGATGTGATAAACCACAGTTAATTTATGTTTTTTTTTGTTTTTTTTTGGGGGGGGGGCACTTTTTCCACACAGGACCATGTAAGTTTGGATTTTTTTTTACCCTTAATAATAAACACCTTCATTTAAAAACTGCATTTCGTGCTTACTTTTGTTATCTTTGTCTAATATTCAAATTTGTTTGATGACAAACATACATGTGGGAGGAAACCGGAGAAATCCCGAAGTAAACCCACACAGACACGGGGAGAACATGCAAACTCCACACAGATCACTGTTGGTCGGGGGCTGGGATTGAACCCAGGATCCCCCGGCCAAGGGTGAGTTGCTGTGCTGCCGCAGTGCAAAAACATGCAAGTTAGGTTAATTGGCATCAAACTGGGGATTCTAAATTGTCCTTAGTATGACTGTGAGAGTGAATGGTTGTCTGTCTCTCTGTGTTGGCCCTGCGATGGACTGGCGATCTGTCCAGGGTGAACCCTGCCTCTCGCCCAAAGATGCTGGGATAGGCTCCAGCCCCACCGTGACCCGAAAAGTATTAAGAGGAAGAAGATGGATGGATGGATGCAGAAAATTCAAAAGGGTTCACAAACTTTCAAGCACCACTCTATATTAACAGCAGATTGGGGTCCAAATACTCATCAGTTACTTTGTGAAATCTTGGAAAATAATTTTAAATTACTTCTGAAAAGTAATTGTACTTTTCATATAATTTTGATATATTTGAACGATGAATATTTCCATTGTGGGGAGCCCACGCTGTAGTTTTCCCCTCAGACTGAACGGCTTAGCGGATCAAAGGTGCTGGGGGACAGAGAGAATAATGGGGGATTAATATGTAAATTCAGCACCTCTGGTAGTGGAGGTGTGGGGTGATAAAAGGGAGTGTTTGCAACCTGTGTATTTAATTATTTTGACTCTGGAGGATGTGAGAGAGATGGAGTGAGAATAATTTCCCTTATACCGTGAACGCTTGGCCTGGTTATTCATCTCTCCACACTGGTGACCCTAGACGCATAATGGAACACGAGACGAACACCCCGGAGACTACCTGGACGGGAAGTGCCAGCAACATGTACGCCGTTTCTGTCAAACTCCCAGACTTTTGGCTACACAACCCGAAGTCTTGGTTCCTTCACACAGAGGCCCAGTTCATGCTCCGGGGAATAACGGCAGATGACACCAGATACTACTACGTGGTTGCAGCTCTGGACGCATGCACAACGCAGCAGGTGGCGAGCCTGCTCCAACAGTCCCCAGCCCGCGACAAATCCGGTGCTCTCAAAACCGAGCTGACCTGGCGCTACACGCTCTCGGACTGTGAGAGAGCGGAGAGGCTCCTGACGTGCTCCGACTTGGGAGCCGGGTCGGTGGTCAAATTGATGGAAAAGATGTTGGCGTTAATGGGCACAGATGACGGGCATTTCCTCTTTGCCCACCTTTTTCTGCGGAACCTCCCGACAGCGACTAAGGCGGTCCTTGCCAATTCACCGCTGCTGGCCGCGCGCAACTACCGGGCACTAGCCAAAGAGGCAGATCAGATCATCCTCGCCACCAGGGCCCTCACAGTGAACGCAGCAGTGTCAGAACCCAGCGAGACACGAGCGGAGGTGAGGAGCCAGCGACAGTGGCGGCAGCGGAGGCCGAGAAGTACCAGGGAGACACGCTGTGTTTCTACCACCGCCGTTTTGGAGAAGATGCACGCCGATGCATGCCACCATGCAAATTCAAGCGTTCGGGAAGGGCAAAGGCCGGCAGTCAGTAGCAGCTGCGACCGCCAGCGAAGCAAGCAAGCTGCTCTATGTGACAGACTCACACTCGGGGAGACGGTTCCTCGTGGACTCCGGCTCCCAAAAGAGCCTCATCCTGCCATCCTATGCCGACCGGCTGGTGGGAACGAGCAGCCCCGAGCTGAAGGCCGCAAACAGCTCAGACATTAAGACCTTTGGTGAGAGGACACTGATTGTATCCTTGCACGGCCATACATACCAATGGACATTTGTCATAGCGGCATGCAGCTTCCCCATTTTGGGCGCTGATTTTTTGTGTGCACACGGACTCCTCGTCGAGGTTGCTAACAGATGCCTGATTAATGCAATGTCTTTTGATTCTCTGCCCTGTACAGCTCGAGGAACTGGGCCAACAACACTAGCCAACATCACAGCTCCAGGTGATAAGGTCCACACACTACTCACCCAGTTCCCAGCACTCACGGTTCCGACGTTTTCAGCGACCGTCACTAAACACGGGATGGGACACTTCACTACCACAACGGGGCCGCCCATTTTCGCACGACCTCACCACCTGGACGCAGCTAAACTGGCCATAGCGCGCGAGGAGTTTGCCAACTTGGAAAAGTTGGGCATCATCAGATGCTCAAACAGCCCATGGGAATCCCACTACATATGGTTCCTAAAGCCAAGGGATCGTGGCGACCGTGCAGAGATTTCCGCAGATTGAACAATGTCACAACACACCATCGCTACCCGATCCCCCATATTCAGGATTTTTCTGTTCACCTCACTGGGGCACGCATTTTTTCCAAGATAGACCTGGTCCGCGGTTACCACCAGGTCCCGGTGCGCGCTGAGGACATACCTAAAATGGCAGTAATAACCCCGTTTGGTCTTTTTGAGTTTTTACGCATGGCTTTTGGGTTAAAAGGCGCAGCGCAGACATTCCAACGCATGATGGATGCGGTGTTGTGCAATCTGCCGTTTGTGTTCGTCTACCTGGACGACATCCTGGTGGCCAGCACGTCAGAGGACGAACACGTAGCCCACCTCAGGACAGTTTTCCAGAGGTTGGAGGAGCACGGATTAATAATAAACCCGGCGAAGTGCCAGTTCGGGGTGACAGGAATCGATTTTTTGGGCCGCCGCTTTTCACCAGAGGGCACGATACCCTTACCGGACAAAGAGCAGGCGGTGGCAGATTTTCCCCAGCCTCAGACGGTCAGGGCGCTGCAGGAGTTTTTGGGGATGGTTAACTTTTATAACCGTTTCCTCCCCTGCGCAGCCCAGTTCATGTGGCCATTGTACACCGCGCTCAAGAAACAAACTGGCGGACAGAGTCGACTGGACTCCTGAGCGAGAGCTGGCGTTCTCTGAGGTTAAAACAGCCCTGGCGAACGCCGCACTGCTGGCGTACCTGGACCCAGCGGCTCGGATAGCGCTCACTACCGATTCCTCAGACGTGGCCATAGGGGCCGTCGTGGAGCAATGTGTCGCCAGTTTTTGGCAGCCACTCGCCTTTTTTAGCAGGTCTTTGCGCAACAGTGAGCGTAAATACAGCGCGTTCATCAGAGTTACTGGCTCTCCACCTGGCCATACTCCACTTCCAGTTCTGGCTGGAAGGGCGCACCTTCACTGTGTTCGTGGACCACAAGCTGCTAACGTACGCGATGGCCAAGGTTTTGTAACCATGGTCGGGCCGGCAGCAGAGACAGCTGGCCGCGATCTCGGAGATTACGACCGACATTCAGCATGTGGCCGGTAAACTCAACGTGGTGGCGGACTGCTTCTTCGTGGCCCCAGTCTATGTAGGGATAGATTACATGGCCATGGCCGCGAAGCAGATCGGCGATGCAGACGTTTGCTCACACCAGTCTGGACCAACAGGGTTAAGGCTGGAGAGCAGAGTGCTGCAAGAGGGCCCCCTCCCCCAATCTGTGACGTCTCCACAGGCAGCCCACGCCCGGTGGTCCCACACGCTTGGCGGCGCCGCGTTTTTGAGTCGGTTCACTCCCTGGCGCACCCAGGAGTGCGCGCATCAGTCAAAATGGTGGGAGCGAAGTTCGTCTGGCCAAGCCTGTGCAAACAGGTAAAAGAGTGGGCTGCAGTCTGCGTAGCGTGCCAACAAGCAAAAGTACACAGGCACACAAAGACCCCCTTGGAGCCGTTCCATGTCCCGGCTAAAAGGTTCGACCACGTTCACGTGGACCTCGGAGGCCCCCTCCCGCCATCGCAGGGGTTCACGCACCTCCTGACAGTGGTGGACCGCACCACACGCTGGCCTGAAGCAGTCCGGCTAGCTTCCACCGCGTCCGCAGAAGTTTCACGCGCTTTTTTCACGACATGGGTGGCATGTTTCGGCACCCCTTCGGATACCATGTCCGATCGGGGCCCGTAATTTGTTTCCGACCTCTGGTCCACCATGGCCCAGAGCCTGGGCGTCACAATCCATCGCACAACCGCGTACAACCCCCAGGCCAATGGGTTATGCGAGCGTTTCCACAGATCGCATAAAGCAGCGCTCAGGGCTTCGCTAATGGATGCAAATTGGGTGGACTGGTTTCTGTGGGTTCTATTAGGGTTACGTTCAGCACTGAAGGAGGATTTGCAGCCTCCCCAGCAGAGCTGTTTTTTTTCCCAGCCGCTGCGGCTCCCAGGGAAATTTTTGCCGGACAGCCCCGCACCAAACACCGATCCATCCCTGCTTTCACCGTGTAGCGCAGTGGTAGGGATGGTACCCGGTCCGATCTACCACTGTTTTCCACGCGCTTTTGTGCCAAAGACCTTGAAGGACGTGGCATTCGTATTTGTCAGGCCTAATGCCCACCGGACCCCCTTGCACCCGCCCTACGATGGCCTGTTCAGAGTGCAGGAACCTGGGGAGAAACATTTTGTGTTAGACTTGGGGGGACACAGGGAAACAGTCTGCATAGACAGACTTAAGCCCGCCTTTGTTTCAGCAGACGAGCAGGTGGTGTTGGCCCGAACTCCTTGCTGCGGAAGACCCCCACTGAGACCTCCCCAGCTAAATGACTCTAAAGACCAATCACATGAGCATGCTAAAGGTCCCCCCCCCATTGTCCCCCCACAGACCGGCATACCCCCAGGAACCCCCCAACGGTACAACAGTGCCTCGGAGCCCGAGATTCCCCTTTACAGCAGATATGGGCAGATACGCTGAGCCTTAACCTTCATGTCCTTTGGGCATGAAGGTTAAGGCTCAGTCTGAGACTCTGGGGAGGGGCCGTGTGGGGAACCCACGCAGTAGTTTTCTTCTCAGACTGAAAGGCTTAGCTGATCAAAGGTGCTGGGGGACAGAGAGAATAATGGTGATTTAATATGTAAATGCAGCACCTGTTGTAGTGGAGGTGTGGGGTGAAAAAAAGGGAGTGTTTGCAACCTGTGTATTTAATTCTTTTGACTCTGGAAGATGTGAGAGAGATGGAGTGAGAATAAAGTCCCTTATACCGTGAACGCTTGGCCTGGTTATTCATCTCTCCACACTATCAAACATTTAATGTTTTCAGCGTATATCAAGTTGATACACAAGTTGGTTTCCACATCAATGAATGTGTGGAATACTTTTTTGAAAAACTTTTTCACAGCATTGCATGTTCACAGCCTGTTTTTGTCTTCTTCATTGTTGCTACAGGAACATGAAAGGAAAAATAGAGTGAAACCTCAGAAGCTTCAGGAAGATGAAGATCCTCCAACTGCAGCAAATGAAGCGAAATCACACAGTGACAAGAGTAGGAAACAAATACAGAGAAAATGCCACACTAGGCATAAACAATACTTTTGTGAAGAATGTGGGAGAGGTTTCACACTGTTGGGTAGCTTAAAGAAACATGAACTCATCCACACTGGAGTGAAGCAGTTTGTGTGTGGTCAGTGTGGAAAGGCCTTTACTCAAAGGGGTAACTTAAGAACACATGAACTCATCCACACTGGAGTTAAGCAGTTTGTGTGTGGTCAGTGTGGAAAGGCCTTTACTCATATGAGACACTTAAGAAGACATGAACTCCTCCACACTGGAGTTAAGCAGTTTGTGTGTGGTCAGTGTGGAAAGGCCTTTACTTTGATGAGTCACTTAAGAGCACATGAACTCATCCACACTGGAGTTAAGCAGTTTGTGTGTGGTCAGTGTGGAAAGGCCTTTACTTTGATGAGTCACTTAAGAGCACATGAACGCATCCACACTGGAGTTAAGCAGTTTGTGTGTGGTCAGTGTGGAAAGGCCTTTACTCTGATGAGTACCTTAAGAACACATGAACTCATCCACACTGGAGTTAAGCAGTTTGTGTGTGATCAGTGTGGAAAGGCCTTTACTCAGATGAGTACCTTAAGAACACATGAACGCATCCACACTGGAGTTAAGCAGTTTGTGTGTGGTCAGTGTGGAAAGGCCTTTACTCAGATGAGTACTTTAAGAACACATGAACTCATCCACACTGGAGTTAAGCAGTTTGTGTGTGGCCAGTGTGGAAAGGCCTTTACGGAAAGGGGTAGCTTAAGGAAACATGAACTCATCCACACTGGAGTTAAGCAGTTTGTGTGTGGTCAGTGTGAAAAGGCCTTTACTCTGATGAGTACCTTAAGAACACATGAACTCATCCACACTGGAGTTAAGCAGTTTGTGTGTGGTCAGTGTGGAAAGGCCTTTACTCTGATGAGTAACTTAAGAACACATGAACTCATCCACACTGGAGTTAAGCAGTTTGTGTGTGGTCAGTGTGAAAAGGCCTTTACTCTGATGAGTACCTTAAGAACACATGAACTCATCCACACTGGAGGTAAGGAGTTTGTGTGTGGTCAGTGTGGAAAGGCCTTTACTCTGATGAGTCACTTAAGAAGACATGAACTCATCCACACTGGTGTTAAGCAGTTTGTGTGTGGTCAGTGTGGAAAGGCCTTTACAGAAAGTGGTAGCTTAAGGAAACATGAATTCAGCCACACTGGAGTTAAGCAGTTTGTGTGTGGTCAGTGTGGAAAGGCCTTTACTGAAAGGAGTAGCTTAAGGAAACATGAAGTCATCCACACTGGAGTTAAGCAGTTTGTGTGTGGTCAGTGTGGAAAGGCCTTTAATCAGATGAGTACCTTAAGAACACATGAACTCACCCACACTGGAGTTAAACAGTTTGTGTGTGGTCAGTGTGGAAAGGCCTTTACTCAGATGAGTAACTTAAGAACACATGAACTCATCCACACTGGAGTTAAACAGTTTGTGTGTGGTCAGTGTGGAAAGGCCTTTACTCAGAGGAGTCACTTAAGAACACATGAACTCATCCACACTAGAGTTTAACATTTTGTATGTCAACAGTGTGGAAAAGCCTTGACTCGGATGAGCACTTTAAGAAAATATGAACTCATCCATAGTGGAGGTAATCCATTTGTGTGTGTTCAATGTTTGAAGGCCTTTATGAAGAAAATTAAGTTCGACAACATCAACTCCCCACAGTTAAGTTAAAGAAACCTATGTGCTGAATGCGGAAAGGCTTTTACTGGCGTGATTCTCTTCAAATCACAGGGAATGATCCACAGTAGAGTTAAAAGTGAGACACCTTTCACATAGACTTTGATCTCTTGTGAGACAGGAAGCTCCTCCTGTGGTTACAGGTTCAAGTTTAGAAACCTTGAGACACAGGTTGCACTAGACTTTTTCTGTCATTTTGACAGACATGGTTGTAAAAATTCTGTTATGATCTGTTATCTCATTTTAATGAGATCACCTTCAGTGTAATCTGTCAAATGACAGCTTTCAGAATTTTCTCTCATTGCTGAAAAATATCTGTCAATGAAGGACAATTTTCATTTCATGCAACCTCTGCCCTGAGATCAGGCTGTACTGGGTTCAGATCCCTTAAATATCTGAACCAATATTTCATTTAGAAAGCAGACATGCTCCATGTTTTGATTGTTTGCCTGACTTTTCCTTCTTTGTTGTTGTTGCTCAATCAACTCAGTTCACTTCATTTATTTTCAAATCAGCTTCATTTGCATAGTGCCAGATCACAACCAGTGTTGCCACGGGTGCTGGAAATCCTTCAAAATGCAGGAATTTTAATATTGTCTTTTAAAGGGTACCTGTGGTGGCCGTGAACAAAAAGATATTATATTGAGCCCCTGTCTCACTTTATAGTTCAATTTCAAGTTCAAATTCAAGTTCAAGGCAATTTTATATAAATCCATTGCCGATGTGCTGTTTCAGGTATGCCAGCAAAACATGTGCGCAGCCCTACTTGCGGCTACATGGCCTTCAAGGACGCTTCCTGTGACGTAATAACGTTGCCACCGCGATCTGGATCAATATTGGCTGAGCCTGGAGTACCCGGATGTGCAGTGGCTTTCGGGATATTCAAATTCAAATTCAAACGTTTATTTCAAACTCAGGGTTCATATTAAATGCAGAACTAAAACGAGTAGAAAATAAATAAATAAATGCTTAAATTCAGCGGCTTGTCTCATCTGATCTGAGCTCGTAACAACCGCGAGACGGGCTGGGCTCCTCCCTTGCCGCGAGAGCAGCAGAGCAGAGCAGCAGACACTCAGCGCTCTTGTAACAACAAAAACATACAATGCGATATGGATATCGCAACATGGCGGAATATAAAGCCTTTGGATGTCTCAATAATAAGCGAAAAAACAAAGATCAACACTTCTTTTGTGTACCTAAACCCAGCTCACCTTGTCAGAAGATCATAGCGGAAAAGTGACAGGAACAGGGCACAGACGAATCCTTACAGACGAAATTGCATTGTGTGTGAGGACCACTTCGTCACTTTAACCCTCAGAAGACCTTTCTGGCTCAAACCTGTAGCCATGTTGGACGAATTCTTCCTCAGAGTCCGACAATTCAGCCATAATAGAATAAAAACACTTACAACAGCACCCTCATCTCTCATACAGACGGGAGTATTGACTTTTTAGTGGCAACTTTATGACGTCACATCCGCATGTGTCATGGCTGCGCGCAGAGTTTTCATTGGCTGGCCATGCCTGGGGTCGTATTTGCATATTTCTCTGGTGGTATATGGCTGGCAATAATTATTTAACCAAAAAACGAATACTTTGCCTAATGTTTTCAAGTTGAATGCGTTTAGACGACCACCACAAGTACGCTTTAAGGGTTTTAAAAGTGATTGAATTTTACAAAAAGTTCTTGAAAAAACTTGAAATTGTAAGGATGTTTCTTTCTCAATAAATGTCTGTCTGAATAAATAGTTACCTATACCTCACTTGTTCTATGGAGAAATAAAATAAATTGGAGAACCTAAAATGCCCGCTGCTCACCCTGTGTCTCGGTTGGCTTCTGTGTGACTGTGGTCAGTCAGTTTTCAGGTGTGACCTCACCCCCCACCAAGACACACAGGTGTAGTCACTGCACCATCATGGCGTGAACAGTGGCATGGCATGGCTACATTTGTTTGGGGACGCCAAATAAAACAGAGTTATGTGGGAGTTTCTGAGGTCAGTATCTGTAAAACTGTTTCATTACACTGACATTAGACTGGATAAATGTCAGAAAATTGTCTATACACGTTATCATTTTATATCCATTTTATATAATCAAGTGTATATTGTATGCATATTATCATCTTTTATAAAAAAAAAAAAAAACACGTTTATTGCACACTGTTTCATTTTTGGATAATGACAAGACTTACTGGGTGTCCTTCATGTGTAAAACTAAGATGTGCTTAGTTTGAGAAGTAAAACTGTCTCACTAGATAAAACTGTGTACGTGATAAGGGGTCTGGGAATAAGGGAAAATTAATCTTGTTTTCCTATGAAATGCTGTGACTATGATTAACTTGGAGTCTGGACTTAATGTGAAGCACACCTGCAAGGTCATGCTGTTTTTCTTTCGGGCCGATGTTTGCATATTCCTGTTATGACTGTATATGGTATTATGGCATTCAGCAGATGTTCTCTTGTGATTATATGACTGACGATGTATAAAAATCTCTGGATTGTTGAACTCTTTAGTGCTGAAATTCTGTTAACCTCTTGCGCTCCATTGTACCGCGGATGGGCAAGTCTCTGTGTCCTAGAGCGCACGAGAGCGCCCTCGTGCGCTCTAGGACGCATGATGTAGATGGTGATGTAGGTGGTGATGGCGTCCAAGCGCGCACTGAAAATAAAAGCTGCAGACACAGCCGCGAACAGATTAGTTCATCTGATTGACCTCTCATTCAACTAATAAGAGCCTTGAATTTGGTTTCTGAAACGTTGAAGAACTAATGACTGAAAACCAAGCCAGAAGGACCCGCCTACCAAGGCTGTGAATGCAGTGAGCCAATTGAAGCAGAGAAGTTCGCGAGCTGTTTTTTTTTTTAAGGCTGGGTGAAGACTGACTGCTGGAGCGGATCAAAAAAGGACCCGCAGGAAGAACTGTCACAGACCCAGCAGCACGGAGACCATCCACAAATGCAACCTGTGTGACAGCATTCGCGCATCGGCATGTTCGGCCACAGGCGGTGCTTATTTTGTTTTGGTTCCAGCAGAGTAGACGTTATGATTTACTTCCATAGTCATAGACCGACGGAGGCTGACGACGAAGGCTGAGTGACACACACGCCTTCGCCAGTCTTTTTTTAATTACTACTGTTATTTGTTTGGAAAAATCGTTCGCCAAAAACCGCAATCATGGAAGCACAAAACCGCAAAAATGGAATTATGTTTTGATCAGGTCACGAGACCAGAACCACGAGCGGACCAGCGTCGCGTTCGTCTGACAATGGGGGAGAGAAGTTTGCCAGGACGCTGCTGTGAAGAGGTAAGGTGTTATAAGCTATATTATTCTTTATTCCTGACTATTCTTCTGTGGGGGGGGGGGGGGGGGGCGCGGTGACTGAGCTGCTGTCCCACATCCCACATGAGGCTAATCCGTCACGTAGCGATGGCCGATGTCCATCCTCTGTAGCGAGGGGGGGACAACCCCCCTCCACACACACACAGACACAGCTCTGAGTGTGACCTTTCATTAGAGCCCAAAATGAAGGTTCTACATTGAAGCATTCAAAAGTTAGACGTTTTTCCAAACTGTGCCATTTGGCACAGTTCCAAAATGCCTGGGAACAGCCTGAGGAAAAAGCTGTGTAATATATTCATTTTTTTGTGGTATTGTTACAAAATTTTGACCTCAGCTGGATAACACTTGGTTCTACATTTCTGTTGCGTTTTCCAGCCCAGATCTGAAGCTGTGTGTTATTTGCAAGCATTTGTATCCAAAAAAACACCCAGGCCAAATTTATTTTCTTCAAGTTCACTATGTTTAGATGACTGTAACTCAATGGCCGGAGCACTTAGAGAGATTATGACTGTTTTGCCAAAAAGTTCAAAGTGTTTTCTTTTAAATGAGACCAACCCCATGAAGATGCAGCAAAGGGTTGAAGAAAAACTTTCGATTTACTTTGGGCACATTATTTTTTGGCGTTTTTAGGAAAATTGACCGGAGTGCAAGGGGTTAAAAGTATGCACTCCTGCAGTAAAGGCTCATATGAGAACTAATATTCTGTGTCATGAATCTTTATTGAGGTAACGAACTGACATACGATCACTATGAGTTTTCAGATTTTGACATACTTGGTGCTGGTGACCCGGATGGACTACATCTAGAGGACAGCTAGAGGCGACGCGCTCCGGGTTGAAACCCATGCGCATGGTCTGACTGCATACAGTCAGTATTGGACTCCCCATTGAGGAAATCTGGACTGTGCAAGACTCTGGGCGTCGTCTAGTGAAGCCTATCCTCGATAAAAAGAAAGAAAAGTAAGTGACGCCCTTTTTATTATTAAAGAGAAAAGGATATAGTATATACTCTCAGCTGCGTTAGAAGACCCTCCTAATCGAGCCTGAGTGAGTAATGTGATAAAAATAAAAAGGATATATCCTCAATGCAGTACAAGACCCTCATAATCCAACCACGATTGACTGACGTAATAAAGAGCCACAAGAATCTTTTAAAATAAACAAGTGAGTGCTGCTCATAAATGAGAGAGGAGTATAATACTAAGTGAGTTTAACAGTTTGGTTGTACAACCCGGTCGGGGACCGTAAAAGTGAAGCGCGCGGAAGTGGTCCGGGACCACGAGTAGGTTGCAACGAGGTAAAAAGTTTAGTTTGGGTTGAAATACCTGGTCTGGGACCGAAAAAGGAAGAGGTTGAAATACCTGGTCTGGGACCAAAAAAGGGAAAAAATAATTACCGGGTCATCGGGGACGTAATGGTAGTGGGTTTCAATTGAAATAACACGCTTTTCCTGGTAAAACATTCTAATTCCTATGGAATTATCAAGGGTTAAAAATAAAAATAAATAAAAAATGGGTAACTGTGTGGGAAAGAAAAAAAATAAACAAAAAAACAACAGACAGCGCGTCGAACAGTGAAAAATTACAATGATCGGTTAAAAGAAAAAGACCAGATAAAGGATCCTGAAAAGTATTTAAACAAATGGGAAAAAGATTATTCCTTTAAACTCACACTGGATATGGATGAATGCACAGTCTTGGCGTCGACAGTAAAACTTACAACTAAAATAAAAATAAAAACAAAAAAGATAAATATCAAAACCAACCGAGTATTGAACCATTATTAAATGAAAAAGATAATCCTCCCCCAGCCTATCTATGCCCCGATCCTAAGGAGGGTCCATACAGCAAATTATTAAAAGAAGCCCAAGAGGTTGGGAAAAGGAGGAAGTAAATAAAATCATAATAATAACTTTATTCTATGTTATAAGATATTGATATTAGACTATAAGATCTAAAGACGGTCGGGTTAAGTGGCAATAGAACCAGATAACAAAAACTAAAATGGACAATGAGAAACACAGTTTTATTTTTGTGTGTGTGAGTCTTAGATAGAGGCAGCGGCAGTTTGGGTTGTTTTGTCTTTCTCTAGTTTTTGTAGTATGCTCCAACATGGGAAAAAGGGATGAGAGTTCTATGCGGAGGCGGAAGGGCCAGGTTTTGAAGTGTTGTAATTTTTGGCATAAAAGGATTGATTGTCTAATTGTTATCCTTCAGAGAAAGGTTTAAGATTACAGGTATCTGAAAATAGTGGCCTTGAGCAGAAGGAGTCGACTAGTTTTGTGTTATGGCAGTGTAGACAGAATAGAAGGAGCTGCTTCGACCTTGTGGAAATAATAACAATTCTCTGTGTATGTGTGGTTGATCTGTGTGAAAAAAGCAGTCTAAATATGGGTATTTTTTACAAGGTTTTGGGTTTTTATCTTTTCAATTTAACTTTGTGGGGATTTAATTAATGTTGCGTACATGATAAACTATATACATATTTTTTAAAAGCAATTTTGATGCATTACTGACCTTTTTTCTTTAACTGAAACATGACAGTGCACTTTATAGGAAAAAGGACTGACGTGACAACGTGACTACAGGCCATACTATGATCATATTATGATGCCATTTAATAATGCCTAATCACTGAAGGTTTTATGTTTACCCTATATCACATGAGTTAGAGCTCAGAGGTTCAAAAGAGATAGGTAATTAATGTGTCTGTGCGTATGACTTGCCAGAGGCTAAGGATTATCAAACAAAGGTCTTGGAGAAAGGACCCTTAAATTGATGAGCATTTTTTGGAGCTAAGCATGACTTTGTATGACATTGTAGATGGCATAAGGTGTACTAATTCAAATGACTGTGACTTTACAAATGTAGTGTTTATATGATTTTATATGACTTTGCACTGTAGGATACATTTGATATTACCACATAATGGTGCGGTAACATCATATTTCAGAAATGTGACAATAAGGAGGAATGTGTTTTTCCTGATTCAGCAGTGGCCAAGCTGGGTCAGGGTAAACTACATTCACCCCATAATTTACCAAGGAATATATAAAATGAGGCATTCGTGGTAAAAAAAATTTTTTAAATCAAATTCTAATTAGGCAAAAGGTCCACCTTTCCGTTGACTGAAAGAGTGTGACACAATCTTTATTCATTTATTCAAATTCAGCCCATCTGTGTTCAACTGGACAAACTGATCTCATTTATCAATGCTGAAGCCTATCGAAAATGCACAGATAGTTATTTTGTTTTTCTTGAATGGAATTTGTAAATTAGTTCAAGAGATGTCACAAAAGAAGCTATGATTATTGAAATCTTATTTTTGAAGGAACTTGGCTACCCACACGTTTTCATATAAATTAAAAATGGTAGCACACTTCCTTTCAGTAAAAGAATCAAGCAAATACCCTGTAACTTTGCTGCATGTGTGTCTCCATGTATCAAAACAGGGGGTATCAAGCAATCCTCAGAAAAATAGGTAATGCATAAAAATTATCAATAAATGATTGATAATGGATTCAATTGAACTTTATTTACATAAGCGCTATTTCACAACAACAAACACCTCATTGCACTTTGAAATATAGGGACAACCCCCTTACTTGCACCCCCATACTTGCAGAAAGACTCCAGCAATCGGGGGACAGAGCCCTGACAGCCTGGCTACAGTGCTGAAAAGAAACCTGAGATTATTTTTGTTTTCTTCTATTAATACAGACTAATGACTTGTTTTATCCTTTCTAAAAGATTTTTAAATTAAAAGATGATTTCTTCAAGCTAAACAGATTTCATCTAAATAAGTGAAGTGTCATTTTCTCTCTAAAGAGGAGGAAAAATGAAGAAAAAAAAGGGAAAAAACTGCTACACTGTATGACATTTTGAAAAATGCAAACGTTACACCAGCCTCCAACTTAGAATTGAGAGCTGAACATAAAGAGCTTATTGATGCTTATGTGCGTTAGCCTTGCTAAATTAGGACAGGACTTTTATTTCATTTCATTTTCTGTTTTTCTGTGACGCCCAGGATAAACATAGGACTGCAGTTATAACTCAAACAGACCACTTTCTTATTATTCACGGAATGATAAGAGTTATGAGATCATGCCCTCTAACTATTGGCTTTGATTACAGCACTTATATGGGCTACTAACCTGAATGTAACTGTCCACACAGGCAGTAAATATGCTTATAATGCATGTCACCTGCATACTACTACCTCAACACAGAAAAACCAGTAAAATATAGACAGCAATTATTGCAGCTACGTTATGTTTTGATGCTACCACCTTATGTGGCAGTTATTCACTGCCCTGCCCACACTAATAGCACTGACTTATTTAGTGGCAACAATCGCTTGGCTGATATCGCTGCTCACCGTGCTGCTATTGGTCTTTTAGGAACCGCCTGTTTTATTAATAATGTTGATGTTTGAAGAGACTGTCAAAATAATATGGACCTCCCTCCTGTTGCATGTGTAAATAATTTAGATATATATTTGGCTTGTCTGATGGAAAGTTGCTCTGCCACTCACATTATACAAATGGGCTGCCCTGGTGGCACATGGACTATCAATGTGCCGACAGGAGGGAATGATGAGGATGTTGGAAAACTGCCCTAATATTTTGAAAGAAGTAACAAAAGCATGCCAAAAGTGCATCACTTGTTTATAGCAATGGGAAGCTACAATATTGCTTGGTGTTTATTGACACCTTTACAAAATGGACAGAAATTCATCCCACATCCTCAGCAAATACCACCTTTGGGGTTCCAGAACTGATTTATGCAGATAATGGAACTGATTTTACAGCACAAACAGTTCAAGATTTAACCCAAGCTGTAGGAAGTAAGATCAAATTTCATAGTGCCTACCACCCACAAAGTGTAGGCTTTGCAAAAAAAAATTTAAAAAAAATGGTACAAGCAAACTAACGATTAACTCTATACCAGACACAAAGACAGGATTGTCACCTTTTGAATGTGCTTTCCACCGTCCTTATGTATTGCCTGACCTCTCACCACTAACCACACCTAACAAATACACAAATCTTAGTGAACATCTCAGAGAATGCTTAAACACCAAAGAATACATTGATTCTGTCAGAGCTCTCTCTGCTCCACAGAAAGAAGCGGATAACCCGTTGCAACCTGGAGACTATGTCTTCATAAAGAACAACCACCATCAACACTGGGACTTGGTAAGGTGGCTTGGACCATTCCAGGTACTGTTAACCACCCCAACTGCAATACGTATTGCTGAACGACCATCTTGGATTCACCTTTCACATGTTAAAAGACTACAGGTGCCTGTAAGTGAACTGACTTGTTTCCCTGAGCAAAAGTCCAGCTACAAAGGGGATATGCACTTCCTGTGCGTGGGGCCATAGCGTGCCCCCTCGGTTTAGCGAGATCGTCTCAAACCTAGTGAAGATAAGGGCCTGGATGGGTACTCTCTCAGGTGGAAACATGGCACCAAAAGTACTGATGACTCTGTGTTCCACGCTTTTCATGACAGTGGGGTGGTGGACCCTTTTTGATTCAAAGACAAGGAGCCCACGAAGCACGGACAATGGACAATACGTGGATTATATGCATAACCTGTGGTTACCAAACAATGGTAATTTCGGTGAGAGGACTGGGAATCAATACTTCTTGCTATGTGTGTTCGTTGCTACCCCATTCACACAAGACTGCAATACCCATGATTCCTGTTCCGCTAAGTGAAGAGGAAACAGCCGGAGCGACAATAGCTATGAACTCTCGTCTCAGTCTGCTTAATTCAAGTAATAATGTTGGATATTGGTTGGTGGGGAATTTGTCAGAAGGATATCTTAATAGATTAAATGTCACTGTTACTGTTTACACTGGGTCTAAGATAAGAATATTCAGTACTACTGGGATTGGAATTTCTTTGCTTGCAGTTAAGAAGCCTTTAATGAAAGTAAATCCTACACTGTTTACTTCACCAATCTGTTTTCACAAAAACTGTAGTAAAAACAATTTCAGCTTGGGTCTTTCACCAAGATGTAATGATACAAAGGAAGTGGCCTGTGGAGTGCGATGTCATGATTCTGTTTGTAGAAATGCATTTCATCTTCCCTATATTGCTGCTGGAAATTTCACCCTAAAAAGCAAAAACTGCACTGTTAAGTGTAGTGATAATCCTATCGTTCTTTGGCCAAATGATGATGGGTATGGATGTTTGGAAAACCATGTTTGGGTTTGTGGATCTAATGTTTACTCATTGCTTCCTCCAGGGTGGTGTGGCAGGTGTTACATGGCTATATTGTTCCCACACATTAGCATAAGATCAAATCTTACATGTAAAATGAAAACATCATACTCCCATTATTATCATCCTGAACAAACTGAAATACACACCAGGTCAAAAAAGAAGCACAAAAATAGACATGCAACAGTTAGTAGGTAAACTATCTGGAAAAAAGAGGATTAGTGATTTTAAAGGTGTTATGGGTACTCTTTTTCCAATGTATGGCAGTGCTTTAGCTATACACCACATAAATACATTAGCATGGACAATGGAAAATCTAACTGTATTAATGGAGCAAGGTTTCACGGCTCTAAATGAAGAACAAAAATTATCAAGAATGATGACGTTGCAAAATAGAATGGCCCTAGATTTAACATTAGCTGCACAAGGAGGAGTATGTCATATTATTGGCCAGGAGTACTGCACGTATATCCCGGATCAATATCAGAACCTTTCTCACGTTATTAGCCATTTGAATGATATTTTACACTTACAACATACTTTAGACGAAGGTTGGAGTCCCTGGTTTTGGTTTCAAAGTGGAACTTGGTGGCAGATTCTTTTGAAATGGTTAACCCCATCGATTGTGATATTAATCTTATTCTGTGTGCTTTTTATGTGTGTTATTCCCTGCATGAGATCTATGATCACACAAGCTATTACACACCATACTTTTCTGTTGCAAACTGCTATGCTAAAACTTGAGTGTAAAGGACAATATGCAGCTCTTTCAAAAACTGATGATGACTTTGACCGCAAGGATGACTGTGATTAATCTCCTGTGTAATTGGAATATGATGCAAATGACGGGCATGTAGAAAATCGAGAGAAGTTACATGTTCCTGATGAATAAAGACATCCCTAAATAAAATATAAAAGGTAATAAAATGATAAACAGGAGGGAATTGTCAGAAAATTGTATATACAGTGGGGCAAAAAAGTATTTAGTCAGCCACCAATTGTGCAAGTTCTCCCACTTAAAAGATGAGAGAGGTCTCCAATTTTCATCATAGGTATACCTCAACTATGAGAGACAAAATGAGAAAAAAAAAAATCCAGAAAATCACATTGAAGGATTTTTAATGAATTAATTGGTAAATTCCTCAGTAAAATAAGTATTTGGTCACCTACAAACATGCAAGATTTCTGGCTCTCACAGACATGTAACTTCTTCTTTAAGAGGCTCCTCTGTCCTACACTTGTTACCTGTATTAATGGCACCTGTTTGAACTCGTTATCAGTATAAAAGACACCTGTCCACAACCTCAAACAGTCAGACTCCAAACTCCACTATGGCCAAGACCAAAGAGCTGTCAAAGGACACCAGAAACAAAATTGTAGACCTGCACCAGGCTGGGAAGACTGAATCTGCAATAGGTAAGCAGCTTGGTGTGAAGAAATCAACTGTGGGAGCAATCATTAGAAAATGGAAGACATACAAGACCACTGATAATCTCCCGCGATCTGGGGATCCACGCAAGATCTCACCCTGTAGGGTCAAAATGATCACGAGAACGGTGAGCAAAAATCCCAGAACCACACAGGGGGACCTAGTGAATGACCTGCAGAGAGTTGGGACCAAAGTAACAAAGGCTACCATCAGTAACACACTACGCCGCCAGGGCCTCAAATCCTGCAGTGCCAGACGTGTCCCCCTGCTTAAGCCAGTACACGTCCAGGCCCGTCTGAAGTTTGCTAGAGAGCATTTGGATGATCCAGAAGAGGATTGGGAGAATGTCATATGGTCAGATGAAACCAAAATAGAACTTTTTGGTAAAAACTCAACTTGTCGTGTTTGGAGGAGAAAGAACACCATACCTACTGTGAAGCATGGGGGTGGAAACATCATGCTTTGGAGCTGTTTTTCTGCAAAGGGACCAGGACGACTGATCCGTGTAAAGGAAAGAATGAATGGGGCCATGTATCGTGAGATTTTGAGTGAAAACCTCCTTCCATCAGTAAGGGCATTGAAGATGAAACGTGGCTGGGTCTTTCAGCATGACAGTGATCCCACACACACCGCCTGGGCAATGAGGGAGTGGCTTCATAAGAAGCATTTCAAGGTCCTGGAGTGGCCTAGCCAGTCTCTTGATCTCAACCCCATAGAAAATTTTTGGAGTGAGTTGAAAGTCCGTGTTGCCCAGCGACAGCCCCAAAACATCACTGCTCTAGAGGAGATCTGCATGGAGGAATTGGCCAAAATACCAGCAACAGTGTGTGAAAACCTTATGAAGACTTACAGAAAACGTTTGACCTCTGTCATTGCCAACAAAGGGTATATAACAAAGTATTGAGATGAACTTTTGTTATTGACCAAATACTTATTTTACCGAGGAATTTACCAATTAATTCATTAAAAATCCTTCAATGTGATTTTCTGGATTTTTTTTTCTTCTCATTTTGTCTCTCATAGTTTATGATGAAAATTGGAGACCTCTCTCATCTTTTAAGTGGGAGAACTTGCACAATTGGTGGCTGACTAAATACTTTTTATCCCCACTGTACATGTTATCATTTTATATCCATTTTATATAATCAAGTGTATATTGAATCAGAATCAGATTTATTGCCATTGTTCATGTAGTACACAAACTAGGAATTTGTCTCGGTATTGTATGCATATTATCATCTTTTATTAAAAACATAAGTTTATTGCACACTGTTTCATTTTTGGATAATGAGAAGACTTACCGAGTGTCCTTCATGTGTAAAACTAAGATGTGCTTAGTTTGAGAAGTAAAACTGTCTCACTAGATAAAACTGTGTAGCATCATCTCACTTTGGCTCAGCAATAATTATTCTTCTGCCTAAAGACATTTTGTTTCACCCAGCAGTAAGACAGTCAAAAAATGGATTTTCTTCCTCCAAGCCACAGCTGAAATCCCATTCCTTTGTTAAAACCAGCCTAAGGAATTTCCCCAATGTCCGGCTTTGCTTTTATTGCCACCATAAACATGCAACAGACCTGGGCTACACAGATCTACAACTCAGCTAATTTCCTTAAACTCTGGGACATGCTGGATTTAACCAGTGAACTTTAAAGTACATTATTACAAACTCAATTCTAAACCTTCTTCTTTTCAGGACTATGAAAAGCAAATGGACTCTGATGTTTTAATGTGGAAAATCAATAATATGTGTGAAATGCATTAATCTGTGATTTTATATATATATGCATGTTAATGTTTAAATGAATGTTTATTCCTGCATGTTGATTTAGAAGCACTGCTTACAAGATACACGAAGGTTAGTTTAGTTATACATAAGTGTGTATATTCCAATGTATTTAAAATTGTGTGTATTCATTTGGACTGATATCACATTTCACCAGTCTTCAAAGAGACCCCACCTTCTTCATCTCATTGGTCCCTTGTAGACTGTTTGTTATTGGACTAAAAGTTCATCGAGGACACCCACGAAGGACACTCATTGGCTGAGATCCCGGAAGCCTGCGAAGCTCAACAGAACTTACAAAAGGCGAAAGACTCTTCGCTCTGCCTCTTTTGGCTCTCTTTTCTCTTCGCCCTTTTCACCGATCGTCTCTCTATTGTCTACACACAGCAAGGAAGAACAAAGGACCGTCTGAACAAAGACTCTACCACGTGCCGCTTTTCTGAACACAGAGCAGATAACTCGTAATTTGTTTATGTAACTTTGTATTTTAATGTTTTTCCCTTTTCTCTTAAATGCCTAGGAATTCCTATTTCTTTGAGCTCAATTCTTAATCGGAGTTAAACTCCAATTTTTACTTATCTCTTTTTCCTTTGTTAAACTTTCTATAAAATCACTTTGTTTAATTTTAATGTAAACTTTAATCTTGACTTTATTTTTATAATATTTTTCTTGACCAAGCACCCACCAGAAGCTATTAATTTTATCTAAAGTCCGAAGCTTTTAATTTGAGATCGGATTAGATATCTTTAATTAATTATTATCGAAGGCCTCTTAGAAGACGCAGCTCTCCACATCACATGCAGCTGAGGAATCAACGCACAGCTGTTCATCACATGCTGAAGAAGCGTCGGCACCATCTGGCTCATACAGCCAAAATCCAGCCTCTTCGACCGCTTGACTTTTAAAGGTCGAACTGTGGATGCTGAAATATCTGTGGGCAGACATTTCCTCTAACATCCACGAAATCTTGGGCTGAGGATGACGCCAAACGGGATCACGTGAGCTGCAAACTTTAATTCATCTGCTGAATTAAACGTCTGAGGTTCGGTAATAATTTGTATATCTAATCAGATGCAAATTAAGAAGCCCTTAACATATCTCTTTCTTTCATTAAAATTCCGTTTTTATTTTCGTAAGATTAATCCAGGACTTTTCCTATAATTAGTAAACTTTCTCCATAAATTTGCGTTGTTTCCATAATCTGTTAACTCAAACTGATAGAAATTGGTTTCTCAAGTTAACCCTGGTTCCGAAAATATTGACATTGTTAATCTATCATTTACAAGATTGATTCTATGATTAATGAAATTACTGCAATATCTGTTAATCATTTCGTTTAATAAATATGTGAAAATGAGAGAAGTTGTTGAGAATTTATTTCATTCTGAGTCTTTTCAAGCACAGGTGTCGAATTCACGGAAAATTTTTGAGGCTGATTATTGATTAATTTATTGAGTGAATAAACAGGTATAAAGTGAAATTAAAGATTAAATTGCTTCTTAGACATAGAAGCTGGTGCCCCTACGAGTGTTGTTGACTTTTCTGGTGTATATGAAACACGATTTGATCTCAGATTCCAATACATAAATATAAATTAAATAATTCATACCTGATCATATTTATTATTTATTAATATTCCATATTTTACGCTACAAATGTGTACGTGATAAGTGGTCTGGGAATAAGGGAAAATTAATCTTGTTTTCCTATGAAATGCTGTGACTATGATTATCTTGGAGTCTGTACTTACTGTGAAGCACATCTGCAAGGTCATGCTGTTCTCCTTTCAGGCCGATGTTTGCATATTCCTGTTATTACTGTATATGGTATTATGGCATTCAGCAGATGTTCTCTTATGATTATATGACTGACGATGTATAAAAGTCTCTGGATTGTTGAACTCTTTAGTGCTGAAATTCTGTTAAAGGTATGCACTCCTGCAGTAAAGGCTCATATAAGAACTAATATTCTTTGTCATGAATCTTTATTGAGGTAACGAACTGACATACGATCACTCTGTTTTCAGATTCTGACAATAAAATATTGAAGATGACCAAAAAACTCAAAATTCCGGCAGCTCAGCACCTGTTGAAGTTACAAGTCAAATCAAATATCAGTGAGCTATGTGGGGAGCGTGAAATAACAAGGCTGAATCATTTCTCAATTCAGGTTTTAATGTAGCTTTCACATCCCCAGCTATCTCTCATGAACAGAAGAGAATGAGCTGCATCAGAACCCCCACATTTATACATACAACATCAGAGGAAGAATCACACATCACTGTCAAAACCCCTTATTGACAATAACTCTCCCCCCAAGTCCTTCAGTCCTCCGCCTGGCTCCCAGGAGGTCAGGAAGTCCTTTCAGCTCCTTATCGCAGTACCTCCGTCCTCTTGCTGTTATCCACAGGAGGTCCAGACATATTGTCCCATCCAAGACGTGAGATCAATCCACACATGCAATCTCCAGCATCCCCTTGTGCTTGTACATATGTAGGTAAAAATACATGAGCTACATAAACCCCCCCCCCCCAAAACGTCGATGAATGGACAATATATCAGAGTTCACAAAACATGATAACATCAATAGCATAGTCTACACAACATGATCACATCACAAATCAGTCCGTACGCCGTCTGGGCTTCAAACGTCTTCCGAATCTGCTGTAAGCAGGCCTCGCCGTCCCTGCGGCACCGTCCTGCAAAGAATCTGCTGACTGAGGAAGAGAATGGTTATTTGATCCCTGCGGAGGCTCCGGGACGTGTTCCCTGGGGGGTCTGCCACGTCAAGGTGCCCTCGCCACCCGTACAGACTCATCGTTCATCACAAAAGCAGGCTTTAGTCTGTCAATACTAACGGTCTCTTTTCTGTCTCCCACATCTAGCACAAAATGCTTATCACCTGTTTCCAGCACCCTAAATGGACCATCATATGGCGGTTGGAGGGTCGGTCTTAGAGCCTCGTGCCTGACAAAAACAAACTCGGCATTTTTTAAAGCTTTGGGAACAAAAACACTCGGCAAAGTGTGATGAACGGGGCCCGGGAGCATGTCCGCTCCCGTGCCAATCAGTGGCCCCAGAGCCGGGGGGGCGCCCCGGATCCGGATACTCTGGTAAGAACTCACCGGGCAGCCTGAGAGGTTGTGCAAAAACTAACTCCGCTGGGGAGGCATTTAAATCCTCCTTGGGCGCAGAACGCAACCCCAATAAAACCCATGGTAGTTTGTTTACCCAATCTGCATCCGTAAGTGACGCTCTGAGGGCTGCCTTCAAAGACCTATGAAAACGCTCGCATAAACCATTAGCCTGGGGGTGATAAGCGGTAGTGCGATGAATTGTCGCTCCTAAGCTGCTGGCCATCGCTGACCAAAGCTCAGAGACAAATTGAGGCCCTCTGTCGGACGTAATATCCGACGGAACCCCAAAACGCGCTACCCAGGCCGTCAAAAATGCGCGAGCCACCTCTGCAGCCACTGTCGATGCCAGTGGGACCACTTCCGGCCAGCGTGTGGTTCGGTCCACCATTGTCAAAAGATGTGTGAACCCCTGCGACGATGGTAGGGGGCCCACGAGGTCGACATGCACATGATCGAATCTCTTGGCCGGAATGTGGAACGGTTCTAAGGGAGCTTTTGTGTGCTTGTGAATTTTGGCCCGCTGGCAAGCCATGCAGGTTCTTGCCCACTCTTTCACGTGCTTGCGCAGGCTCGGCCAAACAAACTTCTCTTCTACCATTTTTACAGAAGCGCGCACTCCTGGGTGCGCCAGGGAGTGAACAGAGTCAAAAACGCAGCCGGAACTACCGGGCGTGGTCGCCCAGTTGATACATCGCAGATTAGGGGGGGCATACCGGTTTGCAAACACCTGCTCTCCAGCCTTAACCCTGTTGGTCCAGATTGGAGCGCACGCACGTCCGCATCTCTACCCTGTTCCGCTGCCATGGCTGCGTAATCTATCCCCACGTGCATTGGGGCCGCGTGCACTTCCCTGCTGCTATTTTCCCCTGCGGCTGCGGTAATATAATCTGCCTCCGCGCGCACCGGTGCTGTCACCACGCGAGAGAGGCAGTCTGCCACTACATTGAGTTTACCTGCTACGCGCTGAATATCAGTGGTAAATTCCGAAATTGCGGCCAGCTGCCTCTGCTGCCGGCCCGACCAGGGCTCTGAAATTTTGGCCATCGCAAAAGTGAGCGGCTTATGGTCGACAAACGCAGTGAAACGCCGACCTTCCAGCCAGAACTGAAAATGACGAATGGCTAAGTGGAGCGCTAACAGCTCTCTGTCAAACGCGCTGTATTTCCGCTCGGCCCCGTGCAAGGATCTGCTGAAAAACGCCAGCGGCTGCCAAACCCCGGCAACCTGCTGTTCTACAACCGCCCCTATGGCCAAATCTGACGCGTCCGTGGTGAGCGCAATGCGAGCCGTTGGGTCTGGCTGAGCTAGTAGTGCAGCGTCAGCGAGGGCTTTTTTAACCTCCGCGAATGTGCGCTCCTGCTCCGGGGACCACTCGATCGTACTGGAGAGTTTTTGTTTTTTAAGCGCGGCGTATAATGGTTGCATGAGCTGCGCTGTGTGGGGTAGGAAACGGCAATAAAAATTTACCATTCCTAAAAACTCCTGCAATGATTTGACCGTTTGTGGTCGGGGAAAATCTGCCACTGCGCGCACCTTGTCCGGTAGCGGAACTGCCCCTTCTGGGGAAAAGCGGTGCCCCAAAAAATTGATCTGCGCCACGCCAAACTGGCACTTGGCTGGATTAATTATTAACCCGTGCTCTCCCAACCTCCGAAAAACTGCAGTGAGGTGTTTTTCGTGTTCCTCCTCGGAAGTACTGGCGACTAAAATGTCGTCGAGGTAGACGAACACAAAAGGGAGATCGTGTAACACGGCATCCATCATACGTTGGAATGTTTGTGCAGCGCCTTTAAGACCAAACGGCATGCGCAAAAACTCAAAAAGTCCAAAAGGGGTCATTACCGCTGTTTTAGGAATGTCCTCAGGCCGGACTGGAACTTGATGGTAGCCGCGAACCAGGTCTATTTTAGAAAAAATGCGCGCCCCCGCTAGATGCACCGAAAAATCCTGAATGTGTGGGATTGGGTAGCGGTCATGCGCTGTGGTGTTGTTTAGTCTGCGGTAATCGCCGCAAGGTCTCCACGAGCCGTCAGCTTTAGGGACCATATGCAGCGGCGAGGCCCATGGGCTTTTCGAACGGCGAATAATGCCCAGCCTTTCCAGGCTGGCGAACTCCTTGCGCGCTATGGAGAGCTTAGCGGCATCCAAGCACCAAGCTTTCGCGAAGACGGGGGGGCCAGCTGTAGTGATAAAATGCTCCACCCCGTGTTTCGCAACTGTTGCCGAAAATGTGGGAACTGTGAGCGCTGGAAACTGGGTGAGGAGTGTGTTAAACTTACTGCCTGCTGTGGCGACGTTGGTCTGCACTGGTGGCGGGGACACTCGAGCTGCACAAGGAATAGAATAAAAAGAGAGTGCATTTACCAGGCGCCTATTGGCAAGATCAACTAACAAACCACGTGATCACAGAAAATCAGCACCTAACATGTTGAAACTCACCGCCGCAATAATAAAAGTCCATTCATAAGTGCGGCCATGTAAGGACAGAAACAGAGTCCTCTCTCCAAAGGTGTCGATGCTCGAGCCGTTCGCCGCCATTGCTCCGTTACCCCAGGGGCCTGCCAGCCGGTCAGCATAGGTCGGGGTGATGAAACTCACTTGGGCTCTGGTGTCTACAAGGAAGTGCCGCCCGGAGCTCGTATCCGTGATGTAGAGCAGCTTGTTTCTTTCGCCGAGAGCCAAAGCTGCTAACGATTCTCGGTCCTGGCGTTTTTCCAAGCTCCTGAAGCTGCACGGCGGCACACACCTGTGTGCCTTCTCTGCGAAACGCCGGTGGTAAAAACAGAGGCCATCTCCTCCGCTGCGTCGGGGCCGCGCCGCTGCCATTGTTGGTGGGGTTGATTCCGCTGTCTCCGGCCCTTCGTTGCCCCGGGTCGCCGCACCGAGGTCTGCCGCTGCCGCGGTGGCCGTCTGCTCGCCGCAGGAGTCAAGGAGCCGCTGCGCCTCTCGGGCCAGCGCATGGAAATCCCGCTGGGTCACACAACGCATGCTGGACAGGGTCCCCCTCATGTGCATCGGGAGGTTACATCAATCAATTCTTCATTAACTTTAGGCCATGTACCGCAGGCTTTTAAAACGGCTGTAATTAAACCCTTACTCAAAAAGCCAACGCTAGATCCAGGAGCTTTAGCTAACTATAGACCAATCTCTAATCTCCCTTTCATTTCAAAAATCTTAGAAAGAGCTGTTGCTACGCAATTATTTGACCACCTGCAGGGAAATCGTTTACTTGAAGAGTTTCAATCTGGGTTTAGAATCCATCATAGTACTGAAACAGCCTTAGCGAAGGTCACTAACGACCTCCTCATTGCATCTGATAATGGACTAATTTCTGTACTTGTCCTTTTAGACCTTAGTGCAGCTTTTGATACTATCGATCATAATATTCTACTTGATAGATTAGAACACTATGTTGGACTTCATGGAACTTCCTTGCAATGGTTTAGATCTTATTTATCTGATAGGTTCCAGTTTGTTCATGTAAATAATGAGTTTTCTTTCAACTCAAAGCTTAGTCATGGAGTTCCACAGGGATCTGTGCTAGGCCCTACTCTTTTTAGTTTATATATGCTTCCTTTAGGCAACATTATTAGAAAGCACTGTATACATTTTCATTGTTATGCAGATGACACACAATTATACCTGTCAATGAAGCCAGATGATAGTAATCAATTAGCCAAGTTAGAAGCCTGTCTTAAAGGAAATCAAAGCTTGGATGACTTGTAATTTCCTGCTATTAAATTCAGATAAGACTGAAGTCATTCTTGTTGGTCCAAAAAACCTTAGAAATTCCTTTCCAAATCAAACTTTCAGTTTGGATGCGGTTACTCTTTCTCTTAATAGCTCTGTGAGGAACCTTGGAGTTATTTTTGATCAGGATTTGTCCTTCAATTCACATATTAAATTTGTTTCTAAGACTGCCTTCTATCATTTGCGTAATATTGCCAAGATTAGGAGCATCTTGTCTCAGAGTGATGCTGAGAAACTGATCCACGCTTTTGTTAGCTCGAGATTAGATTATTGTAATTCTTTATTATCAGGCTGTCCTAAAACATCTTTAAAAAGTCTTCAGCTGATCCAAAATGCTGCAGCAAGAGTTTTACAGGTACTAGAAAGAGAGATCATATCTCTCCGGTTCTGGCCTCCCTTCATTGGCTTCCCATAGAGTTTAGAATTAAGTTTAAAATCCTTCTTCTTACTTACAAAGCTCTAAACAATCAGGCTCCTTTTTATTTAAAAGATCTGATACTACCGTATTATCCTAACAGAGCACTACACTCCCAAAATGCAGGATTACTTGTAATACCTAGAATCTCCAAAAGTACAATGGGAGGCAGAGCCTTCAGTTATCAAGCTCCTCTCCTGTGGAATCAGCTGCCAATCTGGATTCGGGAGTCAGACTCGATCTCTGTTTTTAAGAATAGGGCTAAAACCTACCTTTTTGATATAGCCTACAATTAGGGAGGGATCATGTGTTTCTGAACCCTCCCTTAGTTATGCTGCTAATAGGTTTAGTCAGCCGGGGGACCTCCAGTAATGCACTGGGCCTCACTCCTTTCCTCACTCTCTATGAAATATTTTTTTTTTTGCTGGTCATTAACATCTGTTTGTTCTCTCCCATAGATTGAGTCCCCATCGTGCTGTTTGCTCTCTACATGTCTGTTCTTTTCTTCTTCTCTATCCCCTCACCCCCCAGCCAGTCGCAGCAGATGACTGCCCCTCCCTGAGCCTGGTTCTGCTGGAGGTTTCTTCCTGTTAAAAGGGAGTTTTTCCTCTCCACCGTCGCCAAGTGCTTGCTCACAGGGGATCGCCTGATTGCTGGGGTCTTTCTGCAACTGTGGGGGTTCCCCCCCTACAGTTGATAGTGCTATGAGATGACTGTTGTTGTGAAATGGCGCTATATAAATAAAGTTGAATTGAATTGAATTGAGGTTTCTCAGGAAGATGTGTTTAAACAGGAAATCATCGTTGTCTGATTCCCTCAGCTGCAGCATGTCTTCCATCAGGGCGACTGGCCTGCGTCCTCCTCGGTCGTGCAGAGCCAGGAGTCTCCTAGCCCTCTCTTCGGCTGAGGGCATGAAACACTCGATGAGGGCAGCCTTCAACTCGCCGTATTTGTTGTCAGCGGGTGGCTGCTGTACCAAGCTCCGCACGCATCGAGCTGTGTGGTTGTCGAGCTTTGCGATGACATGGTAGAACTTAGTGTCATCCGCCGTTATTCCCCCGAGTGCGAACTGTGCCTCAGCCTGGAGGAACCACGAGTCCGGGTTGTCCTGCCAGAATTCTGGGTGTTTGATGGAGACAGCGCTCGCTCGGGCAGACTCTGACGAGTCTCGATCATGGGAATCGCTTCCAGGCATTCTCACACGTCTCTGGTCACCAATGTGGGGAGCGTGAAATAACGAGGCTGAATGATTTCTCAATTCAGGTTTTAATGTAGCTTTCACATCCCCAGCTATCTCTCATGAACAGAAGAGAATGAGCTGCATCAGAACCCCCACATTTATACATACAACATCAAAGGAAGAATCACACATCACTGTCAAAACCCCTTACTGACAATAACTCTCCCCCCAAGACCTTCAGTCCTCCGCCTGGCTCCCAGGAGGTCAGGAAGTCCTTTCAGCTCCTTATCGCAGTACCTCCGTCCTCTTGCTGTTATCCACAGGAGGTCCAGACATATTGTCCCATCCAAGACGTGAGGTCAATCCACACATGCAATCTCCAACATCCCCTTGTGCTTTTACATATGTAGGTAAAAACACATGAGCTACAAGCTACATGTATTTTCTAATATCATCTAAATGATATGAATAAAATAAAAAAATTAAAAAGTATTTCCTCTGCCAGAATAGAAGAAAACTGACTTTAATTGAGGGCAGCTCAGCCAATCAGGGAATTTTACATTTTCTCTCTCTTTATGATGTTTAATAAGAAAAGCAGCTAATAGCCCACTGTGTGGAAGAATAACGGCTCCCCGGTAGCACTGTTTTTCAATCTTTCTTAACAAGGAAGTGCACACATTCAGGCTTTTGTTGCCCGGGCAACAGCCCATTTTCTTTGTCTGGCTGAGTGGCCCTTCTGAAGGGAAAATAAACATTTAAACCAAGAACTGTTGTGCCTTGATTGTGTGTCCGACACAATCATCGGTAGCACAGGGGCCCCCCAGGGAACGGTTTTGGCTCCCTTCCTGTTCACCCTTTTTACTGCGGACTTTTCACACAACACAATGCCATCTACAGAAGTTCTCTGATGACTCTGCGATCTTCGGCCTCATCTCCAACGGAGATGAAGCTGAGTACAGAGGACTTATCCAGGACTTCGTGGACTGGTGCCATCGGAACTACCTCCAGATCAACGTGAGGAAAACGAAGGAGCTGGTGGTGGACTGCCGCAGGCAAGGACAACCCCTCACAACACCAGTAAACATCCAGGGAATAGACATCGAGATGGTGACATCCTACAAGTACCTGGGTGTTCATCTGAACAATAGACTGGTCACACAATACTGACGCACTCTAGAAGAAGGGACAGTACAGGCCGTTCCTACTGAGGAGGCTCGGGTCTTTTGATGTACAAGGGGCATTGCTGAAGACATTCTACGACATGGTGGTGGCATCAGCCATCACTTTTGGAGTGGTCTGCTGGGGCAGTGGCATTACAGCAGCCGATAGGAAGAGACTGAACAAACTGATGAAGAACGCTAGTTCTGTCCTGGGGCGGCGCCTTGACCCAGTAGAGGAGATAGGAGAGAGAAGGATGGTGGCTAAACTGTCATCTCTGCTGGAGTCTGAGCCGCACCCTATGCAGGACATACTGAACGCACTGAGGAGCTCATTAGCAGTAGACTGCATCATCCTAGATGCGTGACCGAGAGGTTTCGCAGGTCCTTCCTACCTACGGCTGTCAGACCGTATAACCTAAGCAGGGCTGCTCGCAGAGATCGCAAAAAACCGTGACAACTTAATAGTATTGAATGCAAAAGACGCAACAGACTTACACAAATGGTCCCCTCCAGTATACAACTAGGACAATATCAGTCGCGACGGAGGGTGACAATATGTATGGGTACATATTCATACTATGTAGGATAAGTAAATGCACGGTTATGCTGTTTATTCCATCTAGCTACAATGCTCCGCACTGTGTATATACTATATTTACATATTTATGTGTGCACTGTCCCTGTCAAATAAACTAATCTACTACTACTACTACATATGTATATTCACTGCTCTTATTTTTATTTTTCTTATCTTCTTAATTATTGCTCTGAGTGTTGCTATCCTTGTGCTGTTGCAATCCTGGAATTTCCCCATTGTGGGACTAATAAAGACTTATCTTGTTATATTATTAGTGGTGTTGGACGATGAAAATTTTTAATCATGATTAATGTTTTGGAATGTTGAGTTAATCGTGATTACTAATGCTTTAATCGCGTGTTTTTCCATACAGATACAGTGTACCTTAAGTTGGTAATTTTTCGTTTGTCATACTGTTATGAACATGGGAGTGGACAAATATGCTTGCTGTCTTCACCTGCAGGTTTATTAAAGCTGTCAACATATCCAAAATGACAAACTATCCAGAATATTCTCCAGAAAATTCTCAAAAGTAAACTGCATGTGCAAACAACGGAATGCCAGGGCTCAATAATATCACTGCAGCACAACTCAGCATCCAACCAGCAGCCACAAATGGAGCTTGCTCTTTCTCCCATAGCAAACATCCACAACTTTTAAACACAAAACCATGGAGCTCATGTGTCACAACAGACACAATTTCCCTTTTAGCAGGAAAATTTCAAACAAAAACAACTGTCTCGCCCGTGATGACACCCCACTGTGCTGCAAAAACGGCGGGGGAGTGAATGGACATTATGAACACAGCATGAGAATTTTTTTTAGACTGGTACTCGCCAACAGTTGGACCCAAAGCTATGAGGATAAAAACAGGCGAATTTCTGTCCGTGTCAACTGCTGGAGGTCAGCTGCAACTTAGCATGTAGCTACTAGCCAGCTAGCCTTCTTCTGCAGAAGAAGAACAACCCAACATCCAGGCGAAGTTTTGGAGGAGGCTGTAACAATTATCCAGGTGAGAGCTCCGACAGATAACGTTGTAAACTTAAACATGACAGCACTTTGGGGATTTCCATGGCTGTAATCCAGCTTGTTTGACTTCACAGTGTCTGCATGGTGTGCACAGTGTCTGTGGCCAGAGTGGCTTTGGTACGGAGAGCTGCTAGGCCAAAAAGCAATCACAAAATTTCTCACCGTTAACGGATGATTAACACAAAAACGCCAACACCACTAATATAAAGACAACATACTTTTACTCATGAACAGTTTCAGCAACTCTACCACTTCAATTAGACAGATTTTTGATTGCAAATGTGCATTTTTTACATCAATTTGGTAGTTCTCATTAACTGGTGACTTTTTCTTCTGATTATTTTTCTTTTTTGTTGAAAATTCGAGGCTTTTTCTTAGTGTTGAAACTACTAAAATTTTTTCCACTTTTCACTCATGAGTTTACTTTTTTTTCTTGAAGTTGTGACTTGTGTCATAAATTAACATCTTTTTTCTTCCTACTTTGCACTTTTGTCTCAATAATTTACCGTCTTATGTCTTTGCATCCTTTTGTAATTAAAAATTAGATTTTTTTTCCTTGTGAATGTGCTGCTTCTCTCTTGTAATTTTGAGACATTTTCCTCCAGAATGTCAAACCATGTTGAACAAATGTAAATCTTTATAATTTCCTGTGTTTTCTGAGACATATTCAATGCTGCATGGTGGCGCAGTGGTTGGCACTGTGGCAGCACAGTTTACCCTTGGCCGGGGGATCGCAGGGATCATGAGATTGTGGGTTCGATCCCTGCCCCCGGCCAACAGTGATCTGTGTGGAGTTTGCATGTTCTCCCCGTGTTTGCGTGGGTTTACTCCGGGATTTCTCCGGTTTCCTCCCATATGCCAAAAACATGCAGGTTAGGGAGTTAAGGGGCGCTTGCGCACGCAGCGACCGGCAGTTCGTGGCTTGTCACCGGACTGCAGAACAAATCTACCTACGGGTACAAAATAAGTCCAAAAAAAAATGACTTATTGTTCACATGACTTTTTTCCTCAATAATTTTCAACTTTCCTAATGAATTTGTGACTTGTGTATCTTATAAATTCAGGTTTGCTTTTCTTGTCATTTTGCCAATTTTTTCTCATGAATTTATTCCTTCTTTCAAATAAATTATTTCGTTCCTCTAAATTTGTTGTTTCTTTCTTGAAAATTGGAAGATTTTATTGTATAAATGTTTGTGACTTTTTTCTTGTCATATGATGTCTTTTGTCTTGATAGTTGTAAGTGCAGGCTATATTAAAGGAATGAGACTGAGAGGGCTCCAGTTGAGGTGCTGGCAGCCATTTATTTTTACAGGCAAAACAGTTACACCCCCAGGCCACAAGGGGGCGCTTAAGGAAAGTGTATGGACTAGGCCTCTATGATAACATCCCCCCTTCTCAGTACATTATGAACAATAATGTTAGATTAAAATTATTTTCAATATAATGCAGTAAGGTAACCATTGCATCTTATAGTATGTACTGTTAAGTATTTCAGGCTGTAATAAAACCCCCTTTTTTTTTAAATAGAACTACTTTTTTTTTTTTGCTTTAAACTTGTATCAGAACAACTGTTATTTCAATGCAATTGATGAAAACATTTCTTTTACTTGAACCATGGACTAACTATGAAGGTGGGATAGACGTCCCATACCTTCAGCTGAGTGAGGGGATTATTCTGCCCGGGCTGGTCACTCAGGTGTTCGAGAGTACCTACTACCTAGATCAAAGTCCTTAAGGTCCCTCGGAGGATTTCTCTCTCTGGTTGGATACCACTTCTCCGTAGCATGATTGTTTGGAGATGTAGGGAGTCGAGGAGTAGCAGGTGCATCAGGTGTTGAGTTTTTGTGCTCGGGCAGGACAGGATCAATGGGGTCCTCAGGTTCAGTCTTAGTCCCTGTGAGTGTGACGAGATGACTCCGGTTGCGCCGCAGGAGTCCTCTAGTAGTCTGAACCAGGCAAGACCGTGGTGTATCGGCTCTGGCTGAAACTGTCCCATTTTCTTTCATGTCTGTAATGCAAACCTGATCTCCTGGGTGTAGTCTGGAAAGGTCACATGCTCGGTGTCTGCTATTGAACCATTTCCACTGTTTATCTCTCTCTTAGTGTTGTCATGTCAGTCCACTCTGGTTTGAGGTAGGATGGATAGATGGGCACTGTAGTGCGAAGTTTCCTTCCCATCAGGAGCTCTGCAGGGCTGTGGCCGTTGGCAAGTGGAGTGGTATGGTATGCCATGAACGCAAGATAGGGGTCTCTCTCTTTCTGCAGAAGGTTTTTCACTGTTCTCACGGCTCGTTCAGCCTCACCATTGCTCTGGGGAAATCTTGGACTAGAGGTGGTGTGGACAAAGCACCATTCTGAAGAGAACTTTCAGAAGTGCTCTGATGAGAACTGTGGGCCACTGTCACTCTGAACATCCACAGGAATACCGTGTCTCGCGAATACGGACTTGATGTGTTCAATCACTGCAATAGAAGTAGTGTGTGTGAGCTTGGCTACTTCTATGAATCTGCTGAAATAGTCCACTAAAAGCAGGTACTGACTGTTATTCCATTCAAAGAGATAAACACCAACCAACTCCCATGGACGTGTTGGGAACTCTGTGGGCAGTAGTGTTTCTCTGTGGTGTGGCCTCACCTTAGCACACGTGTCACATTCTGACACCAACTTCTGCAGTTGTGCACTGAGTCCTGGCCACCATACCGACTGCTTTGCTCTCTCCCTGGATTTTGCAATGCCCTGGTGACCTGTGTGCAGGCAGCCCAAAATGTCCTTTTTCAGTGACTCGGGAATGGCTATTCATGTCCCCTTTAACAGTAGGCCATTTTCGACTGTGAGATCACCAGCGTGTTGATGGTAGGGAGCGCATGGTCCTGGTATGTTGTGTTAATCCGGCCAGCCATTCCAACAGTATTGTTTCACTTGTTTTAGTATTTCGTCTTTGTCTTGTTTTTCCTTGATTTGTTGTAATCGCCTTTCAGTTGCTGGAAGATTAGTGACAACTTGATGTGCGTACAAGTCCATTTAATCTTCTAGTGTTACACACCATCTTTTCTGGTGCTCTGGACAACACGTCTGCGGATGCTATGCTTTTGCCAGGCACGTGAGAGATGGAGAAAGAGTACTTCATTAATTTCATTCTCAGTCTCTGTACTCGTGGTGGTAGTTGGTCAAGGTTCTTTGAGCCTATAAGTGGCACTAAGGGCTTGTGATCTGTCTCTACATGAAACTCAATGCCTATGAGAAAATCTGAGAACCGCTCACACGCCCAGGTTATGGCCAGTGCCTCTTCTCAATCTGAGCGTACCTTTGTTCAGTCAGGCTGAGTGCTCTTGATGCGAATGCGACTGATCTTATTGCCCCATCTTCTTGTTTTTGAAACGTCACTGCTCCGAGTCCGAAGGAAGATGCGTCGGCTGATACTGTTGTCTATGCTTTGGGGTTGTAGAGTGCCAAATTTGGTGGCGCGCTCAGTTCTGACTTGATCGTGTCAAACGCTTTTTGTTGCGCTTCACCCCAGCACCACATGTTCTTAGTGCTCAGCAGATCCCTCAGTGGCTGTTTTCTCTGCGAAGTGAGGAAAGTTTTTTCCCAAAAAACTTTTTTCACGTTGTCATTATGGTGTGTTGTGTGTAGAATTTTGTGGAAAAATTAATCCCTTTTGGAATAAGGCTGCAACAACAAAATGTGGAAAAAGTGTTCAGCGCTGTGAAGACTTTCTGGATCCACTGTATTTAATATTGGATCATTTTCCTCAATAAATAAATGAAAAAGTAAAATATTTTTTCTGATTTAACTGGATTTTCTTTGTCTACTTTTAGGACTTGTGTGAAAATGAGATGAGGTTTTAGGTCATATTTATGCAGAAAATTCTAATGGGTGAGGGGAGTGCGGGGAGAATGGAGCGAGAGATTGACAGACGGATTGGAGAAGCATCTGCAGTGATGTGGATGTTGTATCGGTCTGTTGTGGTGAAGAGGGAGCTTGGTTCTAAGGCAAAGCTGTTGATTTACCAGTCAATCTATGTTCCTACTCTCACCTATGGTCACGAACTTTGGGTAATGACCGAAAGAACGAGATCGCAGATACAAGCAGCTGAAATGAGCTTTCTTCGTAGGATTGCTGGACTCACCCTCAGAGACAGGGTGAGGAGCTCAGTCTTCTGGGAGAGGCTCAGAGTAGAACCGATGCTCCTCCACATAGAAAGGAGTCAGCTGAGGTGGTATGGGCATCTGATCAGGATGCCTCCTGGACCCCTCCCACTTGAGGTTTTTTTGGGCACGTCCCACTGGGAGGAGACCCTGGGGCAGACCCAAGACTCTGTGGAGAGACTAGGTCTCCCAGCTGGTCTGGGAATGCCTTGGTATCCTCTCTGAAGAGCTGGAGCAGGTGGCTGGGGAGAGGGAAGTCTGGGCTTCTCTGCTTGAACTGCTGCCTCCGTGACCCGGATCTCCAGAAAGGCGGTAGAAGATGGATGAATGGATGGATTCTAATGGGTTCACAAACTTTCAAACACCAGTGTATATAAATAGCAGATTTGGGTCCAAATACTCATCAGTTACTTTGTGAAATCTTGGAAAATAATTGTAAATGTAATTGATTGCTTCTGAAAAGTAATTGTACTTTTCATATAGTTTTGGTATATTTGAATGATGAATATTTCCATCAAACATTTAATGTTTTCAATGTCTGTCAAGTTGATACACAAGTTGGTTTCCACATCAGTGAATGTGTGGAATACTGTTTTGAAATTCTTTTCACAGCACTGTATGTTCACAGCCTGTTTTTGTCTTCGTCCTTGTTGCTGCAGGAACATGAAAGGAAAAATAGAATGAAACCTAAGCAGCTTCAGGAAGATGAAGATCCTCCAACTGCAGCAAACGAAGCAAAATCACACAGTGACAGGAGTAGAAAAAGAATACAGAGAAAACGTCACACTAGGCATAAACAATACTTTTGTGAAGAATGTGGGAGAGGTTTCACACAGTTGGGTAGCTTAAAAATGCATAAACTGATCCACACTGGAGTTAAGGTTCAGGTTCAGGTTACTTTATTTGTACCCGTAGGTAGATTTGTTTTGCAGTTTGGTGATATCCATATTGACAAACCACAATTAAATTCAACATAGACACTGTGGGGAGCGTGAAATAACGAGGCTGAATTATTTCTCAATTCAGGTTTTAATGAAGCTTTCACATCCCCAGCTATCTCTCAGAAACAGAAGAGAATGAGCTGCATCAGAACCTCCACATTTATACCTCAACATCAAAGAAAGAATCACATATCACTGTCAAACCCCCCACTGACAATAACTCTTCCCCTGAGTCCCTTAGTCCTCCGCCTGGCCCCAGGAGGTCAGGAAGTCCTTTCAGCTCCTTATCACGGTACCTCTGTCCTCTTGCCGTTATCCACAGGCGGTCCAGACATATTGTCCCATCCAAGACATGAGGTCAATCCACACATGTAATCCTAAGCATCTCACCTTGTGCTTATACATATGTAGGTAAAAATACATGAGCTACATAACCCCCCCCCCCCCAAATGTCGAAGAATGGACAATATCTCATAGTTCAGAAAACATGACAACATCAACAGCATGATTTACACAACATGATCAAAATACACATCAGTCTGTACGCCGTCTGGGCTTCAAGCGTCTTCCAAATCTGCTGTAAGCAGGCCTCGCCGTCACTGTGGCGCCGTCCTGCAAAGAATCTGCCAACTGAGGAAGAGAATGGTTATTTGATCCCTGCGGGGGCTCCAGGACATGTTCCCTGGGGGGTCTTCCACGTCGGGGGGCCCTCGCTACAGGTACAGACTCGTCGTTCATCACAAAAGCAGGCTTTAGTCTATCAATACTGTTTCCTTCCTGTCCCCCAAATCTAGTACAAAATGCTTATCACCTGTTTCCAGCACTCTAAATGGACCATCATATGGAGGGCGGAGGCCTGGCCTTAGAGCCTCGTGCCTGACAAAAACAAATTCGGCATTTTTTTAAAGCTTTGGGAACAAAAACGCACGGGAAAGTGTGATGAACGGGGCCCGGGAGCATGTCTGCTCCCGTGCCACTCAGTGGTCCCAGAGCCGGGGGGCGCCCCGGCGCCGGATGCTCTGATAGGAACTCACCGGGCAGCCTGAGAGGTTGTGCAAAAACCAACTCCGCTGGGGAGGCATTTAAATCCTCCTTGGGCGCAGAACGCAACCCCAATAAAACTTATGGTAGTTTGTTTACCCAATCTGCATCCGTAAGCGACGCTCTGAGGGCTGCCTTCAAAAGACCTATGAAAACGCTCGCACAAACCATTAGCCTGGGGGTGATAAGCGGTAGTGCGGTGAATTGTCGCTCCTAAGCTGCTGGCCATCGCTGACCAAAGCTCAGAGACAAATTGAGGCCCTCTGTCGGACGTAATATCCGACGGAACCCCGAAACGCGCTACCCAGGCCGTCAAAAATGCGCGAGCCACCTCTGCAGCCATGGTCAATGCCAGTGGGACCACTTCCGGCCAGCGTGTGGTTCGGTCCACCATTGTCAAAAGATGTGTGAACCCCTGCGATGACGGTAGGGGGCCCACGAGGTCGATATGCACATGATCGAACCTCTTGGCCGGGATGTGGAACAGTTCTAAGGGGGCTTTTGTGTGTCTGTGAATTTTGGCCCGCTGGCAAGCTATGCAGGTTCTTGCCCACTCTTTCACGTGCTTGCGCAGGCTCGGCCAAACAAACTTCTCCGCTACCATTTTCACCGAAGCGCGCACCCCTGGGTGTGCCAGGGAGTGAACTGAGTCAAAAACGCGGCGGCACCAAGCGGCCGGGACAACCGGGCGCGGTCGCCCCGTAGAGATATCGCAGATTAAAGGGGGCATACCAGTTTGCAAACTCCTGCTCTCCAGCCTTAACCCTGTTGGTCCAGACTGGAGCGCACACACGTCCGTATCTCTACCCTGTTCCGCCGCCATGGCTGCATAATCTATCCCCACGTGAACTGGGGCCACGTGCGCTTCCTCGCTGCTATTTTGCCCTGCGGCTGTGGTAGTATAATCAATCTCCACACGGACTGGTGCTGTCACCGCACGAAAGAGGCAGTCTGCCACTACATTGAGTTTACCCGCTACATGCTGAATATCAGTAGTAAATTCCAAAATTGCGGCCAGCTGCCTCTGCTTCCGGCCCGACCAAGGTTCTGAAATTTTGGCCATCGCAAAAGTGAGCGGCTTGTGGTCGACAAACGCGGTGAAATGCCGACCTTCCAGCCAGAACTGGAAATGGCAAATGACCAAGTGGAGCGCTAACAGCTCCCTGTCAAACGTGCTGTATTTCCGCTCGGCTTTGTGCAAGAATCTGCTGAAAAATGCCAGCGGCTGCCAAACCCCGGCAACGTGCTGCTCCACAACCGCCCCTATGGCCAAATCTGATGTGTCAGTGGTGAGCGCTATGCGGGCCGTTGGGTCTGGGTGAGCTAGCAGCGCAGCGTCAGCAAGGGCTTTTTTTACCTCCGCGAATGCGCGCTCCTGCTCCGGGGACCACTCGATCATATTGGAGGGTTTTTGTTTTTTAAGCGCGGCATATAATGGTTGCATGAGCTGCGCTGCATGGGGTATGAAACGGTTATAAAAATTTACCATTCCCAGAAACTCCTGTAATGATTTGACCGTTTGTGGCCGGGGAAACTCTGCCACTGCGCGCACTTTGTCCGGTAACGGAACCGCCCCTTCTGGGGAAACGCGGTGTCCCAAAAAATCGATCTGTGCCACACCGAACTGGCACTTGGCTGGATTAATTATTAACCCGTGCTCTCCCAACCTCCGAAAAACTGCCGTGAGGTGTTTTTCGTGTTCCTCCTCGGATGTGCTGGTGACTAAAATGTCGTCGAGGTAGACGAACACAAAAGGGAGATCGCGTAACACGGCATCCATCATGCGTTGGAAGGTTTGCGCAGCACCTTTGAGGCCAAACGGCATACGTAAAAACTCAAAAAGTCCGAATGGGGTTATTACCGCTGTTTTGGGAACGTCCTCGGCTCGGACCAGGACCTGATGATAGCCGCGGACCAGGTCTATTTTAGAAAAAATGCACGCTCCCGCCAGATGCACCTAAAAATCCTGGATGTGTGGGATTGGGTAGCGGTCATGCGCCGTGGCGTTGTTCAACCTGCGGTAATCACCACAAGATCTCCACGAGCTATCAGCTTTAGGGACCATATGCAATGGAGAGGCCCATGGGCTTTTCGAACGGCGAATAATGCCCAGCCTTTCCAGGTTGGCGAACTCCTCGCGCGCTATGGAGAGCTTAGCTGCATCCAAGCACCGAGCTTTTGCAAAGACGGGTGGGCCAGCTGTGGTGATAAAGTGCTCCACCCCATGTTTCGCAACTGCTGCCAAAAATGTGGGAACCGTGAGCGCTGGAATCTGAGTGAGGAGCGTGTGAAACTTACTGCCTGCTGTGGCGACGTTGGTCTGAGCCGGTGGCGGGGACACTTGAGCTGCACAGGGAATGGAATAAAAAGAGAGTGCATTAACCAGGCACCTATTGGCAAGGTCAACTAACAAACCATGTGAGCACAGAAAATCAGCACCTAACATGTTGAAACTCACCGCCGCTATAATAAAAGTCCATTCATAAGAGCGGCCGTGCAAGGATAGGAGCAGAGTCCTTTCCCCGAAGGTCTTGATGCTCGGGCCGTTCGCCGCTGTTGCCCCCTCACCACGGGGGCCTGCCAGCCGGTCGGCATAGGTCGGGGTGATGAAACTCACTTGGGCTGCCCGGAGTGCCACCCGGAGCTCGCATCCGTGAGGTAGAGCAGCTTATTTCGTTCGCCGAGAGCCGAAGCTGCTAACGACTCCCGGTCCTGGCGTTTCCCAAGTTCTTGAAGCTGCATGGTGGCACACACCTGTGTGCCTTCTCTGCGAAACGCCGATGATAAAAGCAGAGGCCCTCTCCTCCGCTGTGTTGGGACCGCGCTGCTGCCATTGTTGGTGAGGTTGATTTCGCTGTCTCCGGCTCTCCGCTGCTCCCGGTTGCCGCTGCCGCGGTGGCCATCTGCTCACCGCAGGATTCGAGGAGCCGCTGCGCCTCTCGGGCCAACGCACGGAAGTTCCGCTGGGTCACACAATGCATGCTGGACAGGGTCCCTCTCATCTGCATCGGGAGGTTTCTCAGGAAGATGTGCTTTAAAAGGAAATCGTCGTTGTCTGTGTCCCTCAGCTGCAGCATGTCTTCCATCAGGTCGATTGGCTTGCATCCTCCCCGGTCGTGCATAGCCAGGAGCCTCCTAGCCCTCTCCTCGGCTGAAGGCGTGAAACACTGGATGAGGGCAGCTTTAAGTTCGCTGTATTGGTCATCAGCGGGCGGCTGCTGCACCAGGCTCCGCACGCACCGTGCTGTGCGGTTGTCGAGCTTGGCGATGACGTGGTAGAACTTAGTGTCATCTGCCGTTATTCCCCCGAGTGTGAACTGTGCCTCGGCCTGGAGGAACCACGAGTCTGGGTTGTCCTGCCAGAATTCTGGTAGCTTGATGGAGACGGCATTCGCTCGGGCAGACTCCGGCGAGTCTGGATCGGGGAACTCGCTTCTAGGCATTCTCACGTATCTGGTCACCAATGTGGGGAGCGTGAAATAACGAGGCTGAATTATTTCTCAATTCAGGTTTTAATGAAGCTTTCACATCCCCAGCTATCTCTCAGAAACAGAAGAGAGTGAGCTGCATCAGAACCCCCACATTTATACCTCAACATCAAAGAAAGAATCACATATCACTGTCAAACCCCCCACTGACAATAACTCTTCCCCTGAGTCCCTTAGTCCTCCGCCTGGCCCCAGTAGGTCAGGAAGTCCTTTCAGCTCCTTATCGTGGTACCTCTGTCCTCTTGCCGTTATCCACAGGCGGTCCAGACATATTGTCCCATCCAAGACGTGAGGTCAATCCACACATGTAATCCTAAGCATCTCACCTTGTGCTTATACATATGAAGGTAAAAATACATGAGCTACAACACAAATACAGGCACACATAAAATTGACTATAAACATGATAAAAATACTCAAGGCTCCATCAATCAGGGTATAAAAAGACAAAGAGATGAGAGAAAAACCAGAGGTAAGAGAGGAGAGTCATTAAAAGTTAAAAACTAGTCAAAGAGGTTAAAAACTCAAAGGTCTAAAACCCAATAAAATATTTAGAACCCAAGTGACATCCTACAAAAATAAGTAAATATAAAATGTAGTTAATAAATAGGTACCTAAATTATGTGCAATATATTGTTACAGCCAAGTTCTCCGCCTTTGACCGCCACCTAATCCACATAGCACTGGACCCCCATGATGCCTCCTGCAGGTGGTGAGCCCACTGGAGGGCGGACCACCATTTTCCCCTCACCCTTCACGAGTGAGGGGAAAATGGAGCGAGAGATCGACAGACGGATTGGAGCAGCATCTGCAGTGATGCGGACGTTGTACCGGTCTGTTGTGGTGAGGAGGGAGCTTAGTTCTAAGGCAAAGCTGTTGATTTACCAGTCAATCTACGTTCCTACTCTCACCTATGGTCACAAGCTTTGGGTAATGACCGAAAGAACGAGATCGATACAAGCAGCTGAAATGAGCTTTCTTCGTAGGATTGCTGGACTCACCCTCAGAGATAGGGTGAGGAGCTCAGTCATCCGGGAGAGGCTCAGAGTAGAACCGCTGCTCCTCCACATTGAAAGGAGTCAGTTGAGGTGGTATGGGCATCTGATTAGGATGCCTCCTGGACGCCTCCCACTTGAGGTGTTTCAGGCACGTCCCACTGGAAGGAGACCCCGGGGCAGACCCAGGACTCGGTGGAGAGACTATGTCTCCCAGCTGGTCTGGGAACGCCTTGGTATCCCCTCTGAAGAGCTGGAGCAGGTGGCTGGGGAGAGGGAAGTCTGGGCTTCTCTGCTTGAACTGCTGCCTCCGCGACCCGGACCTCCAGAAAAGCGGTAGAAGATGGATGGATGGATGGATGGATGGATATTGTTACAGCTTGTTCAACTCTTTGACAGCAGCAGGAACAAAGCTGTTTTTGTAGCGCTGGGTTTTACTTTTCGGGACAGCAAACCTCCGTCTTGAGGGAAGAAGGTGAAAGTTGCAGTGCAAAGGGTGGGAGTCATCATTTAAAATGGAGGTAGCCATCCTCTGTACTTGTCTGGTGTACAGGGATGTCAGGCTCAGCTGTGACTCACCAAGCAAACGACTGGACCATCTAACCACCTGATCCAAGGATTTCCTCTGTTTCAGTTTTATCTGACCAAACCATGACACTAAAGAAAAGGATAAAACAGATTCAATAAAAGCCCAATAAAACACTGTCATTATGGTTCGGTCAATTTGGAAGCGTGCAAGTTTTCTCAAGCAATGCAAATGTTGCTGACCCTTTTTGCACACCCTTTCACAGTTCTCTTCAAAGTTTAAATTACTATCAATAATCGTCCCAAGATATTTGTAGGGTTGTACACATTCGGTGGTCTGGCCTTTTAGTATGGTGACTTTGTGCCTGGGAGTTTTCCTCCTCAAGTCAATAATCATATCTTTAGTTTTTGTCGGATTCAGCTGCAGGTAGGAGTCCTCACACCAGTGAACAAAATCATCAACTACTGGGCCGTGGCCACTCTCACCATCCTGGAGGAGACTGACAATAGCTGAATCATCAGCATACTTTATGATGTGTCTGTTGTCATGTCTGCTCCGACACATGTTTGTGTACAGGATGAAGAGTAGTGGTGACAACACATACCCCTGAGGAGAGCCAGTAGAAGAGCACTTTAGGTCAGACAATGTACCATTGACCCTTACTCTCTGTGTCCTGTTGGTTAAGAAATCCAGAATCCAGCCCACCAGATTATTGCTCAAATCAAATTGTTGCAGGAGCCTTTCAACTAAGATATGAGGTTGGATTGTATTAAAGGCGGAGGAAAAGTCCACAAATAAAAGCCTGGCGTGTGTCCCATTAAAATCCAGATGTTTTAAAAGCATGTTAAACAGAGTGACAGTGGCATCCTCCACTCCTCTGTGAGGCCTATAGGCAAACTGCAGAGGATCCAATGCATGCTCAGTCTGCTTTAGGACCTCAAATCTGACCAGTTTTTCAAAAAATTTTCATTAAAATTGAAGTCAAAGCAACTGGTCTAAAGTCGTTTACCGTTTTAGGACAGCTGGATTTTGGAACGGGAACAACCACGGCTTCTTTCCAGATCTTAGGCACATGTTGTGTCTGTAAGGACTTATTGAAAATGTAATGAAATACTGGACTCAGTTCATGTGCACAGGACTTTACCAAGCGCCCACATATATTATCAGGGCCCTGACTTTTGTTCACTTTTACAGCGCAGAACTCCCTTTTAACATCCTGCACCTCAATATTAAAGTGCTGATTGTCTTTGAGTTTCTGTTTCAAATCTTGGGTTTCAGTGCTAAAATCAAAGGAGTCAAAACGATCATAAAAACAATTAAGAGCATTAGCCAGCTCTGTGTCTGAATTAAAACCATCTAAAAACACACGATTACTGCACTCTGTGCTCTGAAGGCCTGCAATAGTTTTCATATTGGCCCAGGCTGAACCAAGTTTCTTTGTTGGCATCTTACTTTCCAACTCTGATTTATTTAGATTTATTTTATTTTAAGAGCAACTCTGTTTTGCTCTTAAAATTTCAGACTTCAGCTCTTTTGTGGCAACCCGTAGCTCAGAAACAGACCCCTGTTGAAAGGCAAGTGCTTTCCTCTGTAAGCAGGATTTAATTGATTTTGTAACCCATGGCTTATTGTTGGGAAATATTTTGACACGTTTACGTGGAACGATCTTATTTTTACAGAAAGCCGTGTATGAGCATGTGATGTCCACCAAAGAGTGGACGTCAGCAGTTTGTGTGTGGTCAGTGTGGAAAGGCCTTTACTCTGATGAGTACTTTAAGAAAACATGAAGTCATCCATAGTGGAGGTAATCCATTTGTGTGTGTTCAATGTTTGAAGGCCTTTATGAAGAAAAGTAACTTGGGACAACATCAACTCTTCACAGTAGAGTTAAATAAACCTATGTGCTAAGTTTTGAAATGCGTTGACTGGAGTGAATCTCTTAAAATCACAGGGAATGATCCACAGTAGAGTTAAAAGTGAGACACCTTTCACATAGACTTTGATCTCTTGTGAGACAGGAAGCTCCTCCTGTGGTTACTGTCATGGTGGCCGTTGGGCCGTCATCATCATCCTCAGCTGCGCACACACCGGCAGGTGATAATCAACGGGCTTTAAAAGCCAGAACCTCAGACTGCTCTGCACGGAGTCGTCTGTCGCCTTTGCCCAGCAATGCGTCGAGGAAACGACCTCAAGCCAGAGCCACAGCCAAGTCATTGCGTCAAGCCACGTCAAGTAAGCAACCTCTTCACTCATCCTCTCCTAGCCTTTTCCCCTGTGCACAGATGGACCTCCCTGGCGGCGGACTAACCTCCCCAGCTGACAGGACGCCATCTCCTCCACCTCGGAGTTCCTCCTCACCTCCTCAACGTCGAGCACCACGAGCACCACGCCACACGGGCACTCGGAGCCAGCAGGATTCTCTCTGTGGCACCTGCAAGTAAGCATCACAAGCTTCAGCTTCCTATTCTGGTGGACAGTAGTAATCTCCTGTGCTTGTGTGTTCCAGGGTTGCCAGGTCGCCGCAGGAAACGCTCAGCTCCAGTGACCAGACAGCCACACACTCATTCACTCATTCACTCACACAACACTCACTATCTTATCAATAAATAATTGTCAACTATCTACTCGTGTCAGCGTCTGTCTCCTGGGTCCCTAACCATGTCAGTACGACTCCGTCACGTTGACCCAGCTGACAGCGCGCTGGCGCGTCGTCTAAACACTCTTAGTAAATATGATTTCACACCAACAGACAGTTATTTTGAATCAATTAACTCAGGTTAACAGCCGGCTGGACCGGCTGGAAGGACGCCAGGCGTTCCCCTCGACTGCCAGGGCATCTCCAGCCCCTGTAGCCTCTCCTACTAGCCAGGTTAATCAACCATCTCTACCTCATCTCACTCTCGTGCCAACTCCCGCCCGCTTCAGCGGAAAACTCGGGGAAGCGTGAGGTTTTTTGCTCCAGTGTGAATCGGGTGTTTCACCGCGTCCCGGGAGATTTTGCCACTGACCAAAGCAAAATTGGGTATATCTCCAACCTACTGGGGGGTAGGGCATTAGACTGGGCTTACACAGTTATGGCTAAACCAAATTATCCCGCTTTGACTTACCAGCAGTTCGTGGCAGAATTCATGGAAATATTTGATCATACAGACCGGGGCATGGTGCTAACCGAACGGCTGCTAAGCCTTCAGCAGGGCAGTAGATCTGCCGCCGATTACGCTATAGACTTCCGGGTATTAGCCGCGGAGATTGGGTGGGGGGAGCCAGCGCTTTGTGGTATCTTCCTCCTCAGTCTTAGCTCAGAGCTGAAAGATGAGCTAGCAGCACGGGATAAACCGGACAGGTTAGGGGAATTAATTTCCCTCACCATCAGCCTGGATAGTAGGCTAAGGGAGCGAGCGGCCGAACATCAGACAGCCAGCTGTTCGAGTAAACCCTGCCCTCGCTCCGCTAGGTCACCTCTCCTCGCTCTGCCTTCATCGGAGGAACTTACGGAGCAGGAGGATAAGGTGATCGGACAATCGGGAGTTTCAGCGGCTGAGAGACAGCGACGCAGGGATCTGGGCCTTTGTTTTTATTGTGGCAATGGGTCTCATGGGGTTACTGAATGTCCGAACCGGCTGAAAAGGGGAGGTCCGTGGATCACAGTAGGAGGATTCACGGACGAGAAACAGAAAAAGCTCCTCACTAGTTGCCGTATTCCCATTAGGCTACTTCACAAACATAAAGAACATACCACACATGCCTTAGTTGACTCTGGAGCTGAGCAACACTTCATCTCCAGAGACCTGACAACCCAGATGGGCCTCAGCTGTCAACCTCTGTGCCCTCCTGTCAATCTCGTCACGTTGTCGAAGACGTCACTGACCTCTGTTTCCCACCAGACGGTCCCCGTGTCAGTGATTGTTTCTGGGAACCACCGGGAGGAGATTCGCTTCTTGGTTTTGCCCATCTCCTCCTCTCCGGTAATCCTGGGGTACCCATGGCTTCGGCTTCACAACCCCACCTTTGATTGGCAAGCTGGGAGTATTACTGCTTGGAGTTCTTTCTGTTTGAGTGCCTGCCTCCAATCTGCGGCGTGTGCTCCCTCGGTTTTGGTGCCTCCTCCTTCGACACCGCTCCCGGACCTGTCCATGGTACCAGAAGTCTACCACGATCTGGGGGCGGTGTTCAGCAACAGCCTGTCCTCCCCGGAGCGCGAGGCTATGGACACATATATCAAGGAGTCTCTGGCTTCTGGAATTATTCGTCCTTCGTCCTCGGCCGTGGGTGCAAGGTTCTTCTTCGTGGGAAAGAAGGACGGTTCGCTGCGTCCCTGCATCGACTTCCGAGGGCTCAACAAGATCACAGTTAAGGACAAATATATGCTGCCATTGATGAATACAGCCTTTGACTCTCTCCAGGGGCGTCCTGGTTTACGAAGTTGGACCTGCGGAATACCTACCACCTGGTGCGCATCAGAGAGGGCGATGAATGGAAGACGGCTTTCCGGACCCCAAGCGGCCACTTCGAGTATCTGGTGATGCCGTTTGGGTTAACCAATGCTCCGGCCGTGTTTCAGCGCCTGATAAACGACGTCCTCCAGGATTTCCTCAACTCCTTCGTGTTCATCTACCTCGATGACATCCTCATCTTCTCACGCACATTGGAGGAGCACCAGGTGCATGTGCGATGGGTCAAGCAGCACCTCCTGGAGAACCAGCTGTTCGTCAAGGCTGAAAAATGTGAGTTTCACACTGATAAAACCTCCTTTCTTGGGTTTATTATCGCCCGCAATCAGGTGCTCCCCGACCCGGCCAAGGTCAAGGCGGTGGTGGATTGGCCCATGCCCACGTCCAGGAAACAGTTACAGGGGTTCCTGGGTTTCGCCAATTTCTACCGTCGGTTCGTGCCGAATTTTGGGAACATCGCCCACCCCCTAACCGCTCTCACGTCCCCTAAGGTGCCTTTTCATTGGGGGCGTTCGGGAGATTGAAGGAGGAGTTCGCTTCGGCCCGTGTACTGACCCAGGTGGACCCGAAGCTGCAGTGCCTTGTGGAGGTGGATGCCTCGGATTCGGGAGTTGGGGCCGTTCTCTCCCAGCGTTCTCCGATGGATGGCAGGATCCAACCATGTGCATACTTCTCCCACCACCTGACACCCGCAGAAAGAAATTACTGCATTGGAGACAGGGAGCTGCTGGCCGTGAAACTCGCCCTGGAAGAGTGGAGACACAGGTCAAGCCGTACATCGCCGACCTTCTGTGCCCGCCCCCCGCGGCTACTGCCCCCCCCCCGAGGATGATCGATGGCCATCCGGCTTGGGGGGTGACTGCCATCTTCGATGTCCGCCGCGGGGTCGGGGCCTTCAGTATTTGGTGGACTGGGAGGGGTTTGGTCCTGAGCATTGCTCCTGGATTCACCCAGCGTTGATCCTCGACAAGCAGCTGATCCGCGATTTTCATCGGGCGCATCCAGGTAGGATTGGGCAGGTGCCTGGAGGCACCTCTAGAGGGAGGAGTACTGTCATGGCTGCCGTTGGGCCGTCATCATCATCCTCAGCTGCGCACACACGGGCAGGTGATAATCAACAAGCTTTAAAAGCCAGAACCTCAGACTGCTCTGCACGGAGTCGTCTGTCGCCTTTGCCCAGCAATGCGTCGAGGATACGACCTCAAGCCAGAGCCACAGCCAAGTCATTGCGTCAAGCCAAGTCAAGTAAGCAACCTCTTCACTCATCCTCTCCTAGCCTTTTCCCCTGTGCACAGGTGGACCTCCCTGGCGGCGGACTAACCTCCCCAGCTGACGGGACGCCATCTCCTCCACCTCGGAGTTCCTCCTCACCTCTTCAACGTCGAGCACCACGCCGCACAGGCACTTGGAGCCAGCAGGATTCTCTCTGTGGTGCCTGCAAGTAAGCATCACAAGCTTCAGCTTCCTATTCTGGTAGACAGTAGTAATCTCCTGTGCTTGTGTGTTCCAGGGTTGCCAGGTCGCTGCAGGAAACGCTCAGCTCCAGTGACCAGACAGCCACATACTCATTCACTCACTCACTCACTATCTTATCAATAAATAATTGTCAACTATCTACTCGTGTCAGCGTCTGTCTCCTGGGTCCCTAACCATGTCAGTTACAGGTTCAAGTTTAGAAACCCTGAGACACAGGTTGCACTCGACTTTATCATTATTTATCATCATTTATCATTTTGACAGACATGGTTGTAAAAATTCTGTTATGATCCGTTATCTCATTTTAATGAGATCACCTTCTGTGTAATCTGTCAAATGACAGCTTTCAGAATTTTCTGTCATTGCTGAAAAATATCTGTCAATGAAGGACAATTTTCATTTCATGCAACCTCTGCCCTGAGATCAGGCTGTACTGGATTCAGATCCCTTAAATGTCTGAACCAACATTTCATGTAGAAAGCAGAGATGCTCCATGTTTTGATTGTATGTCTGACTTTTCCTTCTCTGTTGTGGTTGCTCAGTCAACTCAGTTCACTTCATTTATTTTCAAATCAGCTTCATTTGCATAGTTCCAGATCACAACCAGGGTTGCCACGGGTGCTGGAAATCCTTCAAAATGCATGAATTTTAATATTGTACTTTAAGGGTTTTAAAAGTGATTGAATTTTACAAAAAGTTCTTGAAAAAACTTGAAATTATAAGGATGTTTCTTTCTCAATAAATGTCTGTCTGAATAAATGGTTACCTATAGTTCACTTGTTCTATGGAGAAATAAAATAAATTGGAGAACCTAAAATTCCAGCTGCTCAGCCTGTGCCTCGGTTGGCTTCTGTGTGACTGTGGTCAGTCAGTTTTCAGGTGTGACCTCACCCCCCACAAAGACACACAGGTGTAGTCACTGCACCATCATGGCGTGAACAGTGGCATGGCGTGGCTACATTTGTTTGGGGACGCCAAATAAAACAGAGTTGTGTGGGAGTTTCTGAGGTCATTATCTGTAAAACTGTTTCATTACACTGACATTAAACTGGATAAAATATTGAAGATGACCAAAAAACTCAAAATTCCTGCAGCTCAGCACCTGATGAAGTTACCAGTCAAATCAAATATCAGTGATCTACATGTATTTTCTAATATCATCTAAATGATATGAATAAAATAACAACACTGTTAAGTATTTCCTCTGCCAGAATAGAAGAAAATTGACTTTAATTGAGGGCAGCTCAGCCAATCAGGGAGTTTTACATTTTCCACTGTGTGGAAGAGTAACGGTTTCCCGGTAGCATTGTTTTTCAATCTTTCTTAACAAGGAAGTGCACACATTCAGGCTTTTGTTGCCCAGGCAACAGCCTATTTGCTTTGTCTTGCTGAGTGGCCCTTCTCAAGGAAAAATAAACATGTAATCAAAGCACTTTTGTTCCTTGTTACATTATTATTAGTGGTGTTGGATGATGCACTTTTTTAATCATGATTAATGTTTTGGAATGTTGAGTTAATCGTGATTACTAATGCTTTAATCGCGTGTTTTTCCATTCAGATACAGTGTACCTTAAAGTGCTGGTGATACGATTTTGACATTTTTTAGCATGTTGTGTAAACCCAAAAGTCATTGTCGATGATCAGTATAATATTTACAACCACACCTGCATAAACTAGTTATCAAAAAACCGCAGCCGCTGACTGGACTGTGGTGCCGCCCACCCAATTAAGGGCGGCACCACTATGACGTAAACGACAGAACGGGTGCCGGTGTTGTTGACTGGAATTCGAGCAGCTTTGTAGCACACAGTTTCTCTGGTTTCTTGTTTTAGTTTTACGGCTCTGTCTTCGCGTTGTGTTGCAGGCTTAGATAAACAGCAAACCGTGAAAGACCACATCACACGTTTCAGCTCCAACTGTCATAAGCCTCCTCATGCACTTTTACGCAGGAGGAGCGCACGAGGAGGAGAAGGATGAATGGATTTACGTGCAGGATTCACCACATACACAATGGTCCACCAATGTTTGACTGGCAAGAGCCACCTAAGTACAAACACTGCTGGCGTGACAAATTGGACACACCTGGGTGAGGTGCAGGAAAGATAATTACTGTGGTGGAACAGCTGACTGTCAAATGGAGAGGGTGCGTGGTTGGACCGGCAAATGTTGGACAGTGCCCACCTGAAAGTGGGTCAAAATGGCTGCCCAACAACCGCGGAAAGGTCTCTCTGATCTTGTGAACGACACAGGCTGGTATTGGCACTCGGACTTTCTCACCAAGGTAGTGGTAGCACCATCGGATGAAGTTTCTGTCAGCTGTATAGCGTTTCCAATTGTTCCCATAATCCACATTCACATAATGTTTATAGGTGAAGTAGGCCACTTCTAACACGTCTTCATTCAGACACACCGCGGGGAAGTTGTGATGACCAGTGATACACTTTATAGCACCGTCCAGAATTTTCTGCTTCACCTTGACCTGCTGCTGACAGCAAATCCTCTCCTCCTCTGTTTTCATGATCACAGACCACACTGGCACCTGCAAAAATAAAAAAAAAATAGTATCTTTTTATTTGTGTACGGGGGGGGGGGCATTGAAGGTATCAGGTAGATGTTTCAATTTATTATAAATACACTGCTAGGATTTTATTTTAGAATCAGGGTTAAATAAGTTATGTTTATGAACAAATAATCTGTTGCAAATCTGTAGCAAAAGCATACCACTCGGTATTCCCCTGCCGTGTGTTTGCCGCTGCTGCTGCAGCGGGCATGTGTGCCTCTCCACCGTCACTCTCTGAGTCTGACTCGTTGGGCATGATGCCCTCTTGGCACGGCTCAAACCTATAAGGTCTGATGCCCCCAGATTCTTCATTATCATCCCATTCTTCTCAACTATAATCATGTGAAGATTGGACAATACAAACCAATTCCAGACCACATGTGTTGGAACCATCGTCGATATTTTCTACCGCTTCCATCCTGCGTGTACAATAGGCAGCCAAGTGCTGTGTTGTGTCACTGACGCTACAACATGGCCGTGGGGTTTTCCAGCCACTGACGCAATTTGTGACGTGGCACTCATAAAAGCATTGGATATTCGCGTGAAAAAAAGCCTGTTTAACTTAGAACTGCACAGACCAACCTTTTTTATCTTATTGAAATTATGTGTTGTAAAATTAGATGAAGTCAAAATCGTGTCATCAGACCTTTAAGCTGAAGAAGGAGTCCTGTCAAGCGTGGTTTGCTTCTGGGACTCCCGAAGCAGCTGAGGTGTACCGGCAGGCCAAAGGGAGTGCAGCTCGGGTGGTTGCTGAAGCAAAAATGCGGGTGTGGGAGTCAGTTCAGTGAGGCCATGGAACAAGATTTTCGGTCGGCCTCGAGATTCTGGCAAACTGTCCGGCAGCTCAGGAGGGGGAAGCAGCTCCCTGTCCACACTGTGTATGGTGTGGATGGGGTGCTGCTGACTCTGACTGGGAATATCATCGGGTGGTGGAAGGAATACTTCGAGGATCTCCTCAATCCCACTGACACTCCTTTCACAGAGGAAGCAGGGCTTGTGGACTAGGGAGACGACTCGTCTGTCACGGGCTGAGGTTGCCAAAGTGGTTAAAAAATTCCTTGTTGGCACGGCCCCCGGGGTGGACAAGATTGACCCTGATTACCTTAAGGCCCTGGATGTTGTAGGGCTGTCATGGTTCACACACCTCTGCAACATTGCGTGGAGGTCAGAGACAGTGCAGTTGGCATGGCAAACCGGGGTGGTGGTTCCTCTCTTCAAGAAATGGGACCGGAGGGTGTGCTTCAACTTTAGGGGAATGACACTCCTCAGCCTCCCTGGGAAGGTCTATGCCAGGGCTATTCTATTACAAAATCAGTTGGGCCACAATTGGAAATCAAGACATGTAACTGGGCCACACATGTTCAGCAGTTGTTGAATATGACAAATTTCAAACCAACAAAGATCAATATGATGAAAAATACACACTTTTTATTCATTGTCTTGGTTTTAAATGTGCGCTTGGCACATGACAAAGGCACATCAAAAGTGCATAAAAACACAACAACAGTGCTGGGGTTGAGCAGAACTTGAAGTAGTAGAAATATTTTTCCTGTTGAACAACAATTAAATAAATAGAACGAAAAAGTTCTGTAAATAACCATTTTGGTCACATGTTACTCAGGCATATCTCAAAGTGCATAAAACTCAATGAGCACTGTTAGTAGCATTAACATTTGTTTCCCTTTTGAAATTAAAATATACTACATCCTGGTCATAACCAGTGTTGGGCAAGTTACCAAAAAACTAACTAGTTACAGTTACTAGTTACTTCTTTTCAAAAATAAGTTACTTTTAAGTTATTGCATGATTAAAGTAACTAGTTACTTGGAAAAGTAACTTTTATGTCACTTTTAAATGCATACTTAAATCCTCTTGCACACACAGCAAGATCAAGGGCCCCTTGTTCTCAGAAGAAAAAACAAGAAGAAAACTGATGAGAAAAAAAGTCTCATCTTACAGAAAAAAATGGCTCAGATTTACACAAACTATTGTAATCAGTAGAAAGTTACTAGTTAAAGTTACTAGAAATAAAGCTTTAAATTCACAGAGAAAATTTTGGACCCCCTTTTGGGCTGTTTTTGGCACACAAGCCATATGCTCGACACCCCTGGACCAGCCCATTGAAAACGCATATTTAGAGGATCTACAGTGCATCCGGGAAGTCTTCACAGCGCTTCACTTTTTCCACATTTTGTTATGTTACAGCTTTATTCCACAATGGATTAAAGTCATTTTTTCCTCAAAATTCTACATATAATACACCATGATGACAATGTGAAAAATGTTTTTTTTAAGACTTTTGAAAATTTATGAAAAATAAAATACTAAGAAATCACATGTACATAAATATTCACAGCCTTTTGCTCAATACTTTGTTGATGCACCTTTGGCAGCAATTACAGCCTCAAGTCTTTTTTAAATATGATGCTACTATTTTGGCACACCTATCTTTGGGCAGTTTCACCCATTCCTCTTTGCAGCACCTCTCAAGCTCCATCAAGTTGGAAGGAAATGTCAGTGCACAGCCATTTTCAGATCTCACCAGAGATGTTCAATTGGATTAAAGTCTGGGCTCTGACTGGGCCACTCAAGGACATTCACAGAGTTGTCCTGAAGCCACTCCTTTGATATCTTGGCTGTGTGCTTAGTGTCATTGTCCTGCTGAAAGATGAACCGTTGCCCCAGTCTGAGGCCAAGAGCGCTCTGGAGCAGGTTTTCATCCAGGATGTCTCTGTACATTGCTGCATTCATCTTTCTCTCTATCCTGACTAGTCTCACAGTTACTGCCACTGAAAAACATTCCCATAGCATGATGCTGCCGCCCCCATTGGCGTGGTTATCAGTAGTGCCTGGTTTTCTCCAAACATAATGCCTGGTATTCATGCCAAAGAGTTCAATCTTTGTCTCATCAGACCAGAGAATTTTGTTTCTCATGGTCTGAGTCCTCCAGGTGCCTTTTGATTGATTGATTGATTGATTGATTTGAGCATCAAGACAAAAAAATTAAAAACAAGGAATCAAAACCAAAAAAAACCCCATAAAAAAATGCCTTGTTCAAAAGGAGTGTGAAGAAGCCAACACTTATATAGACCCACCCCTTCTCCATACCCAATAAATTATATCATTCAAGTCATTATCCATCCCATATTTACATTCATTATATAATATCATAATATATCATGCATCTTATAATTAAATTATGCAATAGAAACAATACAACAGTGATAGGTAGACATATAGCAGTTACAATAATAATAATAATACCACATGTCCTATATAATACTTTAAATAATTCCATCCTAAACAATCATGATACTATAATACCGTTGTAATATTCTAGTACTAATGATTTCAATAATAGTTATACTCAGAATATATATTCAACAATAACTAAGCATATATATATTCAACAATAACAATAACAACCTTTCTTCATTGAAGACACATTGTAATGTTGTAATATTACTATGTGTAATTACTATATGTACTATAGAATGTACAATCATGTACAATACCCCAATGTACTATAGTACTATATGTACTATACTATATTATTTTTTGCTGCAGTCTGAATTTTACGGGCTGCACGGTGCACAGTGGTTAGCACCGCGGCAGCACAGTTTTATCCTCGGCCGGGGGATCGCGGAGATCATGAGATCGTGGGTTCGATCCCTGCCCCCGGCCAACAGTGATCTGTGTGGAGTTTGCATGTTCTCCCCATGTTTGCGTGGGTTTACTCCGGGATTTCTCCGGTTTCCTCCCACATGCCAAAACATGCAGGTTAGGGAGTTAAGGGGCGCTTGCGCACGCAGGGACCAGCAGCTGGTGGCTTGTCACCGGACTGCAGAACAAATCTACCTACGGGTACAAAATAAGTCCAAAAAAAAAATAAAATATTACTGATAAATGAAAACATTCTTGGCAAATGCTTTTGCTTTCGTCCTTCTTGCACCGGTCCAAGAATTTGACCTCTAGCGGCACAATAAAAATTGTAGGTTCTTGGTCACCTCCCTGACTAAAGCCCTTCTCCCCCGATCGCTCAGTTTAGACGACCTTCTTCCATTTACGGATGATGGAGGCCACTGTGCTCATTGGGACCTTCAAAGCAGCAGAAATTTTTCAGTACCCTTCCTCAAATTTGTGCCTCAAGACAATCCTTTCTCGGAGGTCTACAGACAATTCTTTTGACTTCATGCTTGGTTTGTGCTCTGACATGCACTGTCAACTGTGGGACCTTATATAGGCAGGTGTGTGCCTTTCCAAATCATGTCCAATCAACTGAATTTACCACAGGTGGACTCCAATTAAGCTGTAGAAACATCTCAAGGATGATCAGTGGAAACAGGATGCACCTGAGCTCAGTTTTGAGCTTCATTACAAAGGCTGTCAATACTTATGAACATGTGATTTCTTAGTTTTTTATTTTTAATAGTTTGTGTGCGTGCTTACGGGCCGATTCGTCATATTTTTTTCTTAAATTTGTATTTCTTTGGCATGGTGTGGGCCACTCTTGTCATATGGGATGAGACGCCGTGTCATCCGGCGCTTCATGCCATATTCCCCCTCAGCCCGGCTTTTACTGTGACAGCGTCTCAGCGGGCTCCCAGCTGTCAAGTTATACGAGACGGCTGGAGCCCAATTAACCCTCATCAGCTGAGGCGCTGCTAACGAGTATTTAAGGGAGCAACTCCGATCATTTGGGGCTGTGACTTTGCACATCATAGGCTGGAACCCCTTCGCCTGGCGCCAGCCACCTGCTCATCGTTCTGCATTAGATGTGAGTGTTATACCTGTATAATTATTTGTGCTTTTTGGCCCCATGAGACCGTGTTCCTTATTCCCTTTCCCTTATCACAATAAAACATCGCAAACTCACTGGCTCGCCCTCGGCTCTCATTGTGTGGCTCGCGAGGGCCACACGTAACAGTAAGTCACAGCCAGGCGAGTTGCCGGAGGCCGTGAGTTTGCCGTTTGGACTTGTGTCTTCCCTGTCTGGGTGTCTGCTCTTAGAGCATGCCGTCTCCCAGGAGTCACGTTCGGCGCCAGGGCGACGAGCTGACGGCCATCTTGGAAGATGTCGACAGGACGCTCTTCACCGCCTCCCTGTACGACAACCCCAACGAAAGATGCTGGCACCTAGATTTTGCTGAGAATCTCCTGGACAGTCTCCCTCACCATTCCAACCACCCTGAGGTCTGTGCCAGGAGGGACGCCATAGCTGCACAGCGAGAACTGCCCCATGGGTTGGAGGGAAACTCTGGCAGGAAGCCGAAGAGGAGGAGACGTCTCCCTTCTCCTCGGAATCCCGCTCCGGCCCGGGAGTTCGCGCCATCCAGAGGGCTTTCGCCATCCAGCACGACGTCACTCGGGATTCCCCCGGAGGATCTGCAGCTGATTGCTATTAAGGTCCGGGACCGAGTGGCTGCTGCTCGCTCCACTGTGCACCCGTCCTCAGTTATTAAGCATGTGGCGGCGGCAGTTCGACTGGTGGAGAGGAGTCCAGGGCTGCGTGACTTCTCTGAGTTCGACGCCCTCCTCGCCTCTGTCTCTGCTCAGGAGCGGTGATTTCCGGGTCTCACCTTCGTTTCGCCCCCTTTGAGTAGCCGTCGTCACACTGCCAATTCTTCTCAGCATGAACCCCGTCCGGATCCAGTTCCGGGTCGCTGCAAGGTCTCATTCTCCCACGCAGCTGCCACTCCTGTGCCTCTTCTGAGAGGAGATCCCGCAGCCTCGTTTCCCGAGCCACCTCCCTCCGCTGTTACGCCAGTGCTCCGGACCCGGCTCATCTCGGCTGTCACCCCCTCCTCCTCGACGCGCTCCCCGGCTGCTGTGTGCGTCCAGAATCCAGACCCTGCGAGGTCCATCCCGGAATCAACACGAGCGGCTCCCCGACGTCCTCCCAGGGGGTCCTCCGTTACCACCCAGCGGGGAAAGGGAGGAGCAACGTCCACGACAGCAGGCACCATCCAGCCTCCAGGAGACAGGCAAGTCTCAGTTCTTTCACACTGACCTTGTGATTTGCTCTGTCAAACTCCTGGAGGTGGAGTTCGGGGTTCGCAGCTCCCCAAACCCCCACCACCTGCTGTAGCTGTAATCATTAATCCTGCACCCTCTGTGTCTCCCTCCGCTGAGTGGTCCCCGGCGCCAGACCAACGTCGTGGGATGAGGAGGGGGCCTGCGGTTCTGGACAGCCTGGTTCCAGTTCTGCAGCTACGCCGTGGACGGAGGAGGAAAGCGGATTGCTGCGTGGAGCCTACGCCGACAACTAAGTGTCCCCGGGTCTCCACGGAGGAGCGGTCCGGTCCAGCGGGATGAGGTTCTCCTGCCACCATGCCGTGTGGGCCGTCGGCGTGGGCACCGGTGCCAGAGGACTCACAAGCTGCGTTTTCCATCATGCCAGCTGCGGAGCCCGACGCAGTTGAGTGGGAGCCTGGCGACGACCTCCTGATGCTTGAACCCGGATCTTCACAGTCCTGGACGGCATCAGAACCCAAGATCAGGCAAGTGCTCTACCTTATCTTTCTCCTTCTCACTTTAGAGCACTTTAGCCTGTCTCTAGGGGAGATGAGCCGGGTGCAGCCGTCCGCTGCGTCCGAGCTTATCTCGCCGGCTTCTGGCGCTGCCAGTGATCCTGATCCCGGTTCTGTTTTCTCTCCTGAGCCTTCTTCCAGGGTCGCCGGCGAGGAGCTGCCATTGCCCGTGGTGCCAGAGGGTCCAGGTTCGAGATCGGAGGTCAGTTCTGGTACGGCGCCGGCCCAATCGGGGTCCAACGTGGGTTTGCCAGTGACCCAATCGGGGTCCGACGTGGGTTCAACGGAGACCCAATCGGGGTCCGACGTGGGTTCGTCAGAGACCCAATCGGGGTCCGACGTGGGTTCGGCACCAGCGGTGTCCAGGTCCGGTGAGGGAGCTGCTGATCCCCTGCCATCTGACGTTGGACCACCTTGTCATCAGCTCTCCCCCAAGCTTCTTCCACTAGGGCCCATTTGGACCTCTCTCTCTCCCCTACGGGCCTGGTGGTTGAGCGATGCGGGCCGGCCGCCGGAGGGTCTGCCGTGCCCATTCGGCTCGTTTGTGCGGCCACCCGACCCGCTAGACTTCTTGTTCAGCGATCTGGTTCGGCATCCCGAGGAACTGTGTCTTCTGGCCTGGGGTTCGGGTAGGTCACCAGAACTTTTCCCTTCACCCCTGTTAGTGGTATGGACGCTGGGTGCGGGGAGACCCCACGAACTGAATTTCCTTTGCTGTGCTTGTGTTTGGGTGGGTACAGCTAAGTTCTTTATTACTATTCCGCGTTTAGCGCGATTTTTTTTTTTGTTTGTTTCCCCTCCTGTTTGAGGGATGGCTGTAATGGTTAATTTTCGTCCTTGGGAGTTTTTTCCTCATTTTGGGGTCTTCGGGGTTGATTTTCTTTGTATTTGCCTGTACATGGTTTATGGAGTATTGTAGCCATGAGTAGCCAGCCACCTGCTCATCGTTTCTGCATTAGATGTGAGTGTTACACCTGTATGATTATTTGTGCTTTTTGGCCCCACGAGGCCGTGTTCCTTATTCCCTTTCCCTTATCACAATAAAACATCGCAAACTCACTGGCTCGCCCTCGGCTCTCATTGTGTGGCTCGTGAGGGCCACACTTAACAACTCTGAGGTTGGTTCTGTGCCACTAATTGAATAGGCCTGGTCTATGCCAAGGTACTGGAGAGGAGGGTCTGGCCATTGTTTGAACCTCGGATTTAGGAGGAGCAATGTGGTTTTCGTCCTGGCCGTGGCACATCGGACCAACTCTTTACCCTCTCGAGAATCCTTGAGGGTTCGTAGGAGTTTGTCCAACCAGTTTACATGTGTTTTGTGGACTTGGAGAAGGCATTCGACCGTGTCCCTTGTGGTTTTTTGTGGGGGGTGCTTCAGGAGTCTGGGGTATCGGGCTTGTTGTTACGAGCTATCCAGTCTCTATATGACTGTTGTGAGAATTTTGTTTGTATTGCCAACACTCGGTTGGACTCATTCCCAGTGAGTTGGACTCCGCCAGGGCTTCCCTTTGTCACTGATCCTGTTCATAATTTTTATGGACAAGATTTCTAGGGGCAGCCAGAGAACGGAGGGTGTCATGCTTGGTGACCACAGGATCTCATCTCTGTTGTTTTCAGATGATGTTGTCCTTTTGGCTTCATCGAGCAATGACCTACAGGTCTCACTGGGACAGTTTGCTGCTGAGTGTGAAGCGGCTGGGATGAGAATCGACACCTCCAAGTCTGAAGCCATGGTCCTCAGCCGGAAAAAGGTGGATTGTCCTCTCTGGGTTGTGAACAAGCTCCTTCCCCAAGTGGAGGAGTTTAAGTATCTCAGGGTCTTATTCACGAGTGAGGGAAAAATGGAGCAAGAGATTGACAGACGGATCAGAGCAACATCTGCAGTGATGTGTGGTGAAGAGGGAGCTGAGCTCTTAGGCAAAGCTTTCAATTTACCGGTCAGTCTACGTTCCTACCCTCACCTATGGTCATGAGCCTTGGGTAATGACCAAAAGAATGAGATCACGGATACAAGTGGCTGAAATGAGCTTTCTTCGTAGGATTGCTGGACTCACCTTTAAAGAGAAGGTGAGGAGCTCAGTCATCCGGGAGAGGCTCAGAGTAGAACCGCTGCTCCTCCACATTGAAAGGAGCCAGTTGAGGTGGTATGGGCATCTGATCAGGATGCCTCCTGGACACCTCCCACTTAAGGTGTTTCGGGCACGTCTCACTTGGAGAAAGACCCTGGAGCAAACCCAGGACACGCTGGAGAGATTATGTCTCCCAACTGGTCTGGGAACGCCTTGGTATCCTCTCTGAAGAGCTGGAGCAGGTGGCTGGGGAGAGGGAAGTCTGGGCTTCTCAGCTTGAACTGCTGCCTCCGTGACCCGGACCTCCGAAAAAGTGGCACAAAATGGATGGGTGGATGGATTTCAGCTTGTCAAAGATGAACTAAAATTTTTTAATCACAACTTTTGTCACTCCCAATATTTAGGAGTGCTGAGTTGAAATTTAAAGGTGCTATAGAACCCCTTAAAAAGGCCTAACACTGCCCATGATCGCACCAAATACTACAGGAAATATCAGGACACTTGTCCATGAACTGAATCTGAAAGAGAAAGTGAGTCATGCAACAAGACAACAATCCTGAGCACACAAGTTGTTCTACCAAAGAATGGTTAAAGAAGAATGAAGATAATGTTTTGGAATGGCAAAGTCAAAGTCCTGACCTTAATCCATTTGAGATTCAATTCAATTCAATTCAATTCAACTTTATTTACACTACCGTTCAAAAGTTTGGGATCACTTAGAAATTTCCTTATTTTTGAAAGAAAAGCACTTTTTTTCAATGAAGATAACTTTAATCTAATCAGAAATACACTCTATACATGGCTAATGTGGTAAATGACTATTCTAGCTGCAAATGTCTGGTTTTTGGTGCAATATCTACATAGGTGTATAGAGGCCCATTTCCAGCAACTATCACTCCAGTGTTCTAATGGTACAGTGTGTTTGCTCATTGCGTCAGAAGGCTAATGGATGATTAGAAAACCCTTGTGCAATCATGTTAGGTCTGCAATGCTGTAATTGCTGCAAATGGAGGATTCTTTGACGAAAGCAAAGTTTGAAGGAAAAAATTATTATTTCAAATACAAATCATTGTTTCTAACCTTGTCAATGTCTTGACTATATTTTCTATTCATTTTACAACTCACGGTGGTAAATAAATGTGACTTTTCATGGAAAACACAAAATAATTGTCTGGGTGACCCCAAACTTTTGAACGGTAGTGTATATAGCGTGTTTCACAACAACAGTCATCTCATAGCACTTTCAAATATATGTTTGTGAAAAAGTATTGATTTAAAATTAAGCTGACGTTTTTAGTGCTGTTTGTCCAGTTGGCTTTTGTTAAAGGTGAACATTAGGGATTGCAGTGTCAGTGCTGACTGGTCAATTGTTTGATTCATAGGCCAAATCTCATTCTCCTCCCTTGCAGACTTGCTGACTTTATGAGCCCTTAAAAGACCCTCTTGTAGCTCATGTATTTTTACCTACCTATGTATAAGCACAAGGGGATTCTTGAGATTGCATGTGTGGATTGACCTCACGTCTTGGATAGGACAATATGGCTGGACTGCCTGTGGATAACAGCAAGAGGACGGAGGTACTGCGATAAGGAGCTGAAAGGACTTCCTGACCTCCTGGGAGCCAGGCAGAGGACTGAAGGTCTTGGGGAGAGAGTTATTGTCAATAAGGGGTTTTGACAGTGATGTGTGATTCTTCCTTTGATGTTGTATGTATAAATGTGGGGGTTCTGATGCAGCTCATTTTCTTCTGTTCATGAGAGATAGCTGGGGATGTGAAAGCTACATTAAAACCTGAATTGAGAAATGATTCAGCCTCATTATTTCACGTTCCCCACATTGGTGACCAGAGACGTGTAAGAATGCCTGGAAACGATTCCCACGATCCAGACTTGTCGGAGTCTGCCCGAGCGAGCGCCGTCTCCATCAAACTGCCAGAATTCTGGCAGGACAACCCGGACTCGTGGTTCCTCCAGGCTGAGGCACAGTTCACACTCGGGGGAATCACGGCGGATGACACTAAGTTCTACCACGTCATCGCAAAGCTCGACAACCGCACAGCTCGATGCGTGCGGAGCTTGGTACAGCAGCCACCCGCTGACAACAAATACGGCGAGTTGAAGGCTGCCCTCATTGAGTGTTTCACGCCCTCAGCCGAAGAGAGGGCTAGAAGACTCCTGGCTCTGCACGACCGAAGAGGACGCAGGCCAGTCGCCCTGATGGAAGACATGCTGCAGCTGAGGGAATCAGACAACGATGATTTCCTGTTTAAACACATTTTCCTGAGAAACCTCCCGATGCACATGAGAGGGACCCTGTCCAGCATGCGTTGTGTGACCCAGCGGGACTTCCGTGCGCTGGCCCGAGAGGCACAGTGGCTCCTCGACTCCTGCGGTGAGCAGACGGCCACCGCGGCAGCGGCAGACCTCGGTGCAGCGACCCGGGGCAACGAAGGGCCGGAGACAGCGGAATCAACCCCACCAACAATGGCAGCGGCGCGGCCCCGACGCAGCGGAGGAGATGGCCTCTGTTTTTACCACCGGCGTTTTGCTGAGAAGGCACGCAGGTGTGTGCCGCCGTGCAGCTTCAGGAGCTCGGAAAAACGCCAGGACCGAGAATCGTTAGCAGCTTCAGCTCTCGGCGAAAGAAACAAGCTGCTCTACATCACGGATACGAGCTCCGGGCGGCACTTCCTCGTAGACACTGGAGCCCAAGTGAGTTTCATCATCCCGACCTATGCTGACCGGCTGGCAGGCCCCCGGGGTAACGGGGCCATGGTGGCGAACGGCTCGAGCATCGACACCTTTGGAGAGAGGACTCTGTTTCTGTCCTTACACGGCCGCACTTATGAATGGACTTTTATTATTGCGGCGGTGAGTTTCAACATGTTAGGTGCTGATTTTCTGTGCTCACATGGTTTGTTAGTTGATCTTGCCAATAGGCGGCTGGTTAATGCACTCTCTTTTTATTCTATTCCTTGTGCAGCTCGAGTGTCCCCGCCACCAGTGCAGACCAACGTCGCCACAGCAGGCAGTAAGTTTAACACACTCCTCACCCAGTTTCCAGCGCTCACAGTTCCCACATTTTCGGCAACAGTTGCGAAACACGGGGTGGAGCATTTTATTACTACAGCTGGCACCCCTGTCTTCGCGAAAGCTCGGCGCTTGGATGCCGCTAAGCTCTCCATAGCGCGTGAGGAGTTCGCCAGCCTGGAAAGGCTGGGCATTATTCGCCGTTCGAAGAGCCCATGGGCCTCGCCACTGCATATGGTCCCTAAAGCTGACGGCTCGTGGAGACCTTGCGGCGATTACCGCAGACTCAACAATGCCACAGCGCATGACCGCTACCCAATCCCACACATTCAGGATTTTTCGGTGCATCTAGCGGGGGCGCGCATTTTTTTCTAAAATAGACCTGGTTCGCGGCTATCATCAAGTTCCAGTCTGGCCTGAGGACATTCCTAAAACAGCGGTAATAACCCCTTTTGGAGTTTTTGCGCATGCCGTTTGGTCTTAAAGGCGCTGCACAAACATTCCAATGTATGATGGATGCGGTGTTACGCGATCTCCCTTTTGTGTTCGTCTACCTCAACGACATTTTAGTCGCCAGTACTTCTGAGGAGGAACACGAAAAACACCTCTCTGCAGTTTTTCGGAGGTTGGGAGAGCACGGGTTAATAATTAATCCAGCCAAGTGCCAGTTTGGCGTGGCACAGATCGATTTTTTGGGGCACCGCGTTTCCCCAGAAGGGACTGTTCCGCTACCGGACAAGGTGCGCGCAGTGGCATATTTTCCCCTACCACAAACGGTCAAATCATTGCAAGAGTTTTTAGGAATGGTAAATTTTTATAACCGTTTCCTACCCCACGCAGCACAGCTCATGCAACCATTATACGCCGCGCTTAAAAAACAAAAACCCTCCAGTACGATCGAGTGGTCCCCGGAGAGGGAGCGCGCATTTGCGGAGGTTAAAAAAGCCCTCGCTGACGCTGCACTACTAGCTCATCCAGACCCAACGGCCCGCATTGCGCTCACCACGGACGCGTCAGATTTGGCCATAGGGGTGGTTGTAGAACAGCAGGTAGCCGGGGTTTGGCAGCCGCTGGCGTTTTTTAGCAGATCCTTGCACGGGGCCGAGCAGAAATACAGCGCTTTTGACAGAGAGCTGTTAGCGCTCCACTTAGCCATTCGCCATTTTCAGTTCTGGCTGGAAGGTCGGCGTTTCACTGCGTTTGTTGACCATAAGCCGCTCACTTTTGCGATGGCCAAAATTTCAGAGCCCTGGTCGGGCCGGCAGCAGAGGCAGCTGGCCGCAATTTCGGAATTTACCACTGTTATTCAGCACGTAGCGGGTAAACTCAATGTAGTGGCAGACTGCCTCTCTCGCGCGGTGACAACACCGGTGCGCGCGGAGGCAGATTATACTACCGCAGCCACAGGGCAAAATAGCAGCGCGGAAGCGCACGCATCCCCAGTTCACGTGGGGATAGATTACGCAGCCATGGCAGCGGAACAGGGTAGAGATACGGACGTGCGCGCGCTCCAGTCTGGACCAACAGGGTTAAGGCTGGAGAGCAGGAGTTTGCAAACCGGTATGCCCCCCCAATCTGCGATGTATCGACTGGGCGACTGCGCCCGGTAGTTCCGGCCGCGTGGCGCCGCCGCGTTTTTGACTCGGTTCACTCCCTGGCGCACCCAGGAGTGCGCGCTTCTGTGAAAATGGTAGCGGAGAAGTTTGTTTGGCTGAGCCTGCGCAAGCACGTGAAAGAGTGGGCAAGAACCTGCATGGCTTGCCAGTGGGCCAAAATTCACAAGCACACAAAAGCTCCCTTAGAACCGTTCCACATTCCGGCCAAGAGATTCGATCATGTGCATGTCGACCTCGTGGGCCCCCTACCGTCGTCGCAGGGGTTCACACATCTTTTGACAATGGTGGACCGAACCACACGTTGGCCGGAAATGGTCCCACTGGCATCAACCACGGCTGCAGAGGTGGCTCGCGCTTTTTTGACGGCCTGGGTAGCGCGTTTCGGGGTTCCGTCGGATATTACGTCCGACAGAGGGCCTCAATTTGTCTCTGAGCTTTGGTCAGCGATGGCCAGCAGATTAGGAGCGACAATTCATCGCACTACCGCTTATCACCCCCAGGCTAATGGTTTATGTGAGCGTTTTCATAGGTCTTTGAAGGCAGCCCTCAGAGCGTCACTTACGGATGCAGATTGGGTAAACAAACTACCATAAGTTTTATTGGGGTTGCGTTCTGCGCCCAAGGAGGATTTAAATGCCTCCCCAGCGGAGTTGGTTTTTGCACAACCTCTCAGGCTGCCCGGTGAGTTCCTACCAGAGCATCCGGAGCCGGGGCACCCCCCGGCTCTGGGACCACTGATTGGCACGGGAGCGGACATGCTCCCGGGCCCCGTTCATTACACTTTTCCGCGTGTTTTTGTTCCCAAAGCTTTAAAAAATGCCGAGTTCGTTTTTGTAAGGCACGAGGCTCTAAGACCGACCCTCCGACCGCAATATGATGGTCCATTTAGGGTGCTGGAAACAGGTGATAAGCATTTTGTGCTAGATTTGGGAGACAGAAAAGAGACAGTTAGTATTGACAGACTAAAGCCTGCTTTTGTGATGAACGACGAGTCTGTACGGGTGGCGAGGGCACCTCGACGTGGCAGACTCCCCAGGGAACACGTCCCGGAGCCCCCGCAGGGATCAAATAACAACTCTCTTCCTCAGTCAGCAGATTTTTTGCAGGACGGCGCCGCAGGGACGGCGAGGCCTGCTTACAGCAGATTCGGAAGACGTTTGAAGCCCAGACAGCGTACGGACTGATTTGTGATGTGATCATGTTGTGTAGACTATGCTATTGAGGTTATCATGTTTTGTGAACTCTGATATATTGTCCATTCTTCGACGTTTGGGGGGGGGTTATGTAGCTCATGTATTTTTTACCTACATATGTATAAGCACAAGGGGATGCTTGAGATTGCATGTGTGGATTGACCTCACATCTTGGATGGGACAATATGTCTGGACCTCCTGTGGATAACAGCAAGAGGACGGAGGTACTGCGATAAGGAGCTGAAAGGACTTCCTGACCTCCTGGGAGCCAGGCGGAGGACTGAAGGTCTTGGGGGGAGAGTTATTGTCAATAAGGGGTTTTGACAGTGATGTGTGATTCTTCCTTTGATGTTGTATGTATAAATGTGGTGGTTCTGATGCAGCTCATTCTCTTCTGTTCATGAGAGATAGCTGGGGATGTGAAAGCTACATTAAAACCTGAATTGAGAAATGATTCAGCCTCGTTATTTCACGCTCCCCACACCTCTCTCTAAGCATCCCAGTCTCAGCAAAAAAATGTTCAATAGCACGTTTTGTCTGTCAGAGAAAATGTACAAAGGCACTTAAAAAGGATTTTTGACGTGCAGTGGGTACGTGGCTTTTACAGCTTTAAGGAACATGTGTAATGGCATTTTTTTTTCACTTTTATTGTGTGTGTGTCATGCTGCGGTCCTCGTGGGCCACAAATAAGACGCTATAGGCCGCCGATGAGTTTGCATAATTTATTTCTGAAGACAAACGACAAAATAATGAGCCACGAGGGGCTAAAACACAGCTAAGGTAATGGCACAGACAAAGAAACACAGAGTCTCAAAATAACACTTACAATGACGGATGAAAGAGGAAGGGTTGTTCACGAGTGAACGTCTAACGAGATTGCAGCAAGGATAACCCTCAGCTGCTTCCTTAAATCCCCGAGGTAACCCAATCAGTGGAGAGAGTGATTAGGAGAGATGCTGAACAGCTGTCACAACGTGACCCAGCTTTGACAGCCAGAAGCCCCGCCGTGACGCTGTCAGAATAAAGGCTTGGAGAGCCATAGGGAACACACACCAGATGGGAGGAAAATACTGCATGACCCGAGCACGGACGATATTGGCACTCAGACCACGACAGTACTACCCCCCAAATGGCGCACTCTGGGCACCGCGTGACACCCAACCCACCCCCCCCCCCCCCCCCCCAGGGTGGGAGGATGGGGGAAAAAGGCCAGGAGAGCAAGAACAAGAAAAAAAAACACATCAAGACAAGGAACCGGAACAAAGAATGACAAGGGAGAACACAGGAAATAAACATGAAGCAATTACAGAGCATGGGAAAAAAAACACACAATACTCCATCATGCACGGGTGGCACAACAGACAATACACGCAAATAACAGGCATACAAGGCCTATAACCAAGATACACAGGCCCCTAAGAAACAAGGTGGCAACCACATATCATCCCTCAGACAGAGGAGGGGAGAAAAAAAATACACGCTAAATAGCGGTGAATACATAGTCCAAAATAGTGCAAATGACAAAACACCAGAGCAACCCTAATATTTCAGTGGAGAGAAGAAAACAAAACAGGGATGACGGGGGTTCCGTGACCTGCCAGGTCGGACTGTCCCTCCGTGGAGACCTGGGAACGCTTGCTCGTCGGCGCAGGCTTCAATCTGCAGTCCACCCTCCTCTGCCCGTGTCATGGCTGCGGGGCTGGATCCAGGCTCTCCAAGCCCGCAGGCTCCCTCCTCGTCCACCGGCGTAGTCCTGGCACCAAGGAACGCTCAGTGGAAGGAGACACAAAGGCGGCAGGTTCATAATTAATTTTTGCAGCAGGTGGAGGAAGCTCGGGGGGCTGTGAACCCCAAACTCCACTCGCAGGAATCAAACAAGGCAATTCACCCAATACAGGAAAAGAATGAATAGACACTTCAGAATCAGAATCAGAATCAGAATCAGAATCAGGTTTATTGCCATTGTTCATGTAGTACACAAACTAGGAATTTGTCTCGGTACAATGCTGCAACATTAAACATGATAAGATAAGAGAAATAAACTATACATGTAATAAAGTGTAGGATATGATTAAGTGATACTGGTCAACAGTTAAAATATATATTAGCCAGCAGCAGATACTGTGGAGAACTATATAGTGCAGTCGGTAATGCAGGAAGAAAACAGTGATGATTGACATGAGTCTGGTTGAGCTGCTGTACATGGTGCACGAGAGTCACTTAGTGTTCAGCAGTCTAATGGCAGAGGGGAAGAAGCTGTTCATGTGACGGGAGGTTTTAGTCTGGATGGACCGAAGTCTTCTACCAGAGGGGAGGGGGGCAAACAGTACGTGACCAGGGTGTGAGGGATCGGCTATGATCCGGCCAGCACGCCTCCGGGTCCTGGAGATGTACAGATCCTGGAGAGATGGGAGCTTGCAGCCGATCACCTTCTCAGCAGTGCGCACGACGCGCTGCAGCCTTAGTCTGTCCCTGGCAGTGGCTCCTGCGTACCACACGGTTATGGAGGTGGTGAGGATGGACTCGATGATGGCTGTGTAGAACTGCACTAACATCTTGGTGGGTAGCTTGAGCTTCCTCAGCTGCCGCAGGAAGAACATCCTCTGCTGGGCTTTTTTGATGAGTGAGCTGATGGTCAGCTCCCATTTGAGGTCCCTGGTGATGGTAGTGCCTAGGAAGCGGAAGGAATCAGCAGTGGTGATGGGAGAGCCTGAGAGGGTGAGGGGGGGCAGAGGAGTAGTGACTTTCCTGAAGTCTACAATCATCTCCACTGTCTTCAGAGCGTTCAGCTGCAGGTTGTTATTGCTGCACCAGGACGCCAGCTGCACCAGGACACTTGCCTGATTCCCGGAGGGCTGATGGGGCCCGCTGCAGTGAGCTTGCATCTTCCCTTCCCCCGCTGGATGAAAATGGAGGACCCCCCAGGAAGACGAAGAGGAGCCTCTCGCACCAGTTCAGGAACGGGAGCAGCCGGAGATGGACTTGTGGAGCTCACAGCAGCTGAGGTATGTCGAGGAGGAGGCAGAAATAGCAGAGGCGAACCGGGACCGAGGAGCTGACAGAACAGCGGGGAGAGATGACCCGGAGGCAGAGGCGGCTGTTTTACCTCTTCGGCAAGACACGGAGGCTGCAGCTGGCTGCTAGACAGAGTTCATGTGGCTACCCGGAACTGGATCCGGACGATGTTCTCATTGAAGTGTACAATCTGCATAGAGACGACGTTTACTGGCTGAGGGCGAGGCGAAGGTGAGGTTAGGAAAACGCCACTCCTGCGCGGTAACAGATGCGAGCAGGTCAGCGTATTCCGGATAATCACACAGCTCAGGATTCCTCTCCACCAGCCTGACCACTGCCGTCACATGCTTCATGATCTGTGTGGGGTGGACGGCGGAGCGAGCTGCAGCCACTCGGTCCTGGATGGAAATAGCTGTCAGCTGTAACTTCTCCGGGGGAATCCCGACTGGCGTCTCACTTCTTTGGGGATGACCCCTGGGTGGTGCGAACTCCTGGACTGGATCGGGGACAGGAACGGGATCCCAAAGCGAGGAGCGAGGGTGCCTTCTCTTCGGCTTCCTGCCGGAGTTTCCCTCCAGCCCATGGAGTCTCTCCCGGAGCGCAGAGCTGTCAGCCATCCTCGCCATGACTTCTGAGTGGTTGGAGTAGCAAGGATGTCGTCAATGATGGCCTCAGCGAGGCCCAGGTGCCGGCGTACATCGCTGGGAGTGTCATAGAGGCGAGCGGTGAAAAGGGATCCATCAACATAGTCGAGGGCCTCCACCAGCTCGTCGCCCAAGCTCCAAGCGTGGCCCCTGAGCGGCGACATAATCTCACAGCATGCAGGTACCCAGACAGGGAAAACAACAAGTCCAAATTTAGGCAAAACTCACGGTGACCGACGTCTTGTTCTGGCTGTAATCTACTGTCATGCTGCGGTCCTCGCGGGCCGCAAATAAGACACTATAGGCCACCGATGAGTTTGCATAATTTATTACTGAAGACAAACGACAAAATAATGAGCCACGGGGGGCTAAAACACAACTAAGGTAATGGCACAGACAAAGAAACACAGTCTCAAAATAACACTTACAATGACGGACGAAAAATGAAGGGTTGTTCACGAGTGAACGTCTGACAAGATTGCAGCAAGGATAACCCTCAGCTGCTTCCTTAAATCCCCGAGATAACCCGATCAGTGGAGAGAGTGATTAGGAGAGATGCTGAACAGCTGTCACAACGTGACCCAGCTTTGACAGCCGGAAGCCCCGCCGTGACGCTGTCAGAATAAAGGCTCGGAGAGCCATAGGGAACACACACCAGATGGGAGGAAAATACTGCATGACCCGAGCGCGGACGATATCGGCACTTAGACCACGACAGTGTGACCATGGAGCAACTAACCTAACCTAACCCAGACTTTAATGCGCAACCCAAACCTCACGGGAACCTTTGATTAGTGCAGTGATAAACAAAGTAAAGAAAAAAACATTGAAAAAGGTCAGTGACAGACAAGAGTGGGAGTCGAAGTCATGCGTTTTTGTTGAAACAGCTGTGTAAGTTTTTCACCATCCGCCATCCCCCTCCCACCAACCGAATGAGCGATGGGAAAAACAAAGGAAAAGATGCGTTGCTCGGCGCATACGTGGTGAGGACTGCGCAGTGAGTGAACTTGTGAAAACATAACGAGGCACATCATTTTTTGATTTAATGTGGAAATGTACGTTTTTAGAGGGGTGGGTAAATGTTTATTAGATACGTTTTTTATTGAGACCGGGTTGCTCTAAGTCATCATGCTACGCTGATTTAAGGTAAGGGAATTTCCAGCAGTTCAGAGCACCATGCCGGGGTTTCTCAAGGGAAAGCTCCTGATTGGTCACCTGTTCATCAATGATGACCCTTTCACCCCTGCCCCCCTCCCCCCAAAAAACTTCCTTGACAAGAATTTAAGAGCTTTGCCAAAATTAAAATATATGACATAAAGACTTCAAGTTTATGCTGAAATACACATCATTTAAGCAATTTAATTACATTTTGGCTAATTATGCAGTTTGAAAAAAGATGATTTGCAGTTGTAATCAATTAAATCATCTTAATTTCTCCTGTTTGCTTTTCTCTGGTTTTGCACTCAGTTTTTGTTTTTTTTAATATGTGACCTAATTTGCCCCATGCAATCATGTAGATGCCCTGTAATTTCCCTATTGTGGGACCAATAAAGGAATCTAAATCTAAATCTACAGGTTGGCTTCAATCAGCACACTGACCTGTCCAGGTGCTTTCAGATGAAGTTAGACGTCGTTGTCTTGGTGTCTAATTGTTATGCCTCATTGTTGACAATAAGTAGTTGATTTGTCGACTCCCAACTACTTGTAATCCTCAAAGCCACAGACTAATTAGCCGGTGTTCTGACATTTTGGCATCAGAACAGCAAACCTCGGGTTACTACTCCGTCATTTTCTTCAGTTGTTCAGAAGAATTAAGACTTCCCCAGTGAGTGAAACTCTTGAATGTTGGTGAAGTCTGGATCTCAGCATCATTCTCGAAAAGCCTTCGGAACTAAGGTTAGCTTTATCAGCTAGCTTGCTTGTTCCAGCACAAACACTGGCTTTGCTGGTTTCCTGCCAGCTGCCTCAAGGATATAAAGGTGGTGGTTTTTCTCTTCTTTGGAGGCTTCTTTCATCAGAAAGGAAAGAGGAGGTGAGTGTAGTGTTGTTCGTAGGATATATTGTGGTGTAACACGGGTGGTGACATTACCCTGAGTATAAGAGGGCTGTGCAGAAGAAGGGCGGTCTCTCTGACCACCTCAGTGCCTGTGTATTCTTTGTGTCTATAATAAAGTCCTTGTGGCGGTTTGGAATAACCCCTACAACAGACTAAGGACAGTCAGCTCACTACTTCTGGTTTTTTCCGCTGCACTGCTGAGATGTAATGTGCCATTCATGCATTGTGATGTTAATGTGCCATTCATGCATTGTGTTCATGTGTCCTGTCCTTACTGTGACCTAGGGACTGAGATCAATATGTAGATGTGCCTTGTAACCTCTTTGTCCTGCAGCTGGAGCAGAGGCCAGCAATCTACCTATTGTTATGTATGTCTCTCATATGCAAATGCCCATACCAACTGCTGTGAATGCTCTTTCATGTATTGTTTGTAACTGGGTATATATGCTGCACGATTCTGTAACTCACGCTTTCACTCTTCAACTGCTGCTGCTGACACACACTGTGTCCCTTTGCTGGAGAGCCTCTGGGCTTGCCCATTGGGCGAGCCCCGTGAAGGCGGTATGATAATAAACCTGCTTAAAACCTTTCAACGCTGCCTTTATTTTATCTGCCGCTTCATCCTATCTAGTTCACCACTCAGTCTCATCATTGGGTCACGATTTACATACATAACATTTGATGATGAGGGTAAAAGAAAGAAAAAAAATATGGACGTGGGAGTCACTATCATTTGGCCATTTCTGGAGCTTCCCGGTGAGACACCGGCCCCTTGGGTGAGATGGTTTGCCGCATTCCAAAATTACTTGGTGGCTCTGAACCTTGGTGAAGTGAAGAAGATACGGGCTCAGGCAATATTGGTTCATAGTTTGGGTTTGGAAGGACAGCGTATCCTTATTACTTTTGGTGTTAGCAATAGCTTTGAAGACGTTGAGCTAATGGCACAACATTTTCGCACCCTGGAAAACGTCATTGTCCGGAGGATCCAGTTTCGACAGCACTGTCAGTGGACTGGCGAGTTGGTGCAGCGGTTTGTAACAGACCTACGTCAGCTGGCCAGAGGCTGTCAGTTTGGAGCGTTGGAGGAAGAGATGGTCTGCGACCAGTTGGCAGAACATGCTGTTTTCCTGGCTACAAGGTCAAAGCTCCTTACATACTCGGGCAGGCTGACGTTACCCAAGTCCGTCGAGATAGCTCAGCAGTGTGAAGCAGTGGACAGTCTGTCACTTGACCTCGGTGAGAGAGCTACGCTGCACCGCTCTGAATCACAATCAACGGTGCAGACTGTGGACCCGGACAGAGATGATAGTGAACAGGAGAAGGAGGAACGTGCTACGGCTGTGAAGATAAAGCCCATCCCGGGATCGCCCAGGTGTTTGGGTTATGGGTCCACTAAGCACTGCTATAAGGCTAGAGAGAGAAGATGATGCTGTGGCACGTGTGGATTCTTGCATCATTTCGCCAGGGCATGTTACAGGTTCGAGAGAGGGGCTCCGAGACACATAGAGGATCTCCCCATTTCACCTCCCACAGTTGTTTGCAGTGTATCCCCAAGTGTCAATGGCTGTTCTTTCTCTATGGTGGAACTGGATGGAGTGACGGTGCCATTGCTGGTTGACACGGGAGCGGTGAGATCGGTGTTTCATTGGAAAACCGTATGGAGTTCCTTCTCACAGTCTCAGGTTGGAGAAGAGTGGTCAGGCTGTGGTCTGTGGGACTGGCTGGTTCCGCAAATGATGGATGGAGCTGTGTGGGACGAACCTTTGCCTAGTAATCTGAACAATGCAGGACCAATTCTACTCAGGGCCATTGCAGGAGGGTTCCGGTGTCAGCGCCCAAGTAACCCAAATTGAAGGAACTGAGCAACACGGTGGGATGCCCGTGACGGTGGGTGGTGCTGAGTGGCTGACCCACTCTGCTTCTGGAGTTCGGTTGGGTGGTACTGAGAAGCAAGGGGTCACAACGGCTTTGCCAGCGTCTGAAATGAAAGCCAGTGGGGCAGGACCGGCTGGTACGGTAAAACGATGTGCCATACAGGGACACTGGAAGCCGAGTTGGGCTCCTCAGGGGGTCGCTGATGTGGTCTGACCTAGGGAGGAGGCCTGGAGGAGAGGAGTTTGTGGCAAGTACAAACAACAGGAAGACCAGGGGCGGCTGCAGGTGGTGGCTGTTTGGGTGGACGGTTGCCTTCAGCTGTCTGATGGCTCATGGGGACATCCCAACAAGCTGCGGCGCACCAATGACGAGAAGGAGATGTTTGTCTGGGTTTTGGCGTGGGTCATCTCCGGGTGCAAAGACAAGAAGATGCTCTGGATTGGACCTGCCTGACGGGTCTCTGGAGTGGGGGGGGGGGGGTATTGCTATTGGGACTGACTGGTAGTTTGGGGGGCAATGTGTTCACTGCATGTTGTTAGTATGTAAATTGCCCGGGTTATGGTAGTTATGCATGATATGGGATAAGAATTATTTAAGATGTTTATGGGACCTGTTGATGATGGTTTAACCTGTTTGTATATATGTTCTGTTATGGGGATTGTTTTATGTTATTTATTTTAGGAGCACGGCAATTTTAGGTTTAAAAGACTGTTTTAGCAAAGACAGCAGAATAATCCTTCTGGCCGTGTGGGGGTGGAACAGTAGTCCACCTGTTTCCCCCTAGTTTCAGTTGTTTTGTGTGACTGTTATAGGCTTTGAAATACTTATGTTTATTTTAGTGCGTGATTCAGATTCCACATTGGGGAAGGTCTCGACTGTATGTGTGTTTTGGACCATTTTGAAGGGGGGTGGAATGTAGTGTCGTTCGTAGGACATATTATGGTGTAACACGGGTGGTGACGTCACTCAGAGTATAAGAGGGCTTTGTGGAAGAAGGGCGGTCTCTCTGACCACCTCTCAGCCTAGCGGGAGCACCTCTGTATTTTATGTGAGTCTATAATCATCAGATCTCACTGGACAGCTACCGCCCGCCTCAAGCTGGGCAGCCCCCAGCCAATAAGGTGTTGTCCCGCCACAGCTTGCTTTCCTCATTGGGTGCATGGGGATAAGGAGAAATCCAAACAGCAGGCTGAGAACCTTCGCACCAGGCAAGACAATAAAACAAAAGAGACCAACTCTAAAACTGGGAACTTGGAACGTCCGCACTATGATGACAGGACTCGCTGCTAACCTCAAGGACATCAACAACACCAGGAAGACTGCCATCATCAAAAATGAGCTGAAGAGACTGGGAGTGGATATCGCCACTCTCCAGGAAACACGGTTAGCTGATGCAGGCACACTGAGAGAGAAGGACTACATGTTCTACTGGCAGGGAAAGGGCAGTGACGAGCACAGGGAACACGGAGTGGGCTTCGCAGTGAAGAACACTTTGCTGAAGATGGTGGAACCGGGCAGCACTGGCTCTGCACGACTCCTCACCCTCCGCCTGAACACCACTGAAGGCCCAGTCACCCTCGTCAGTGTGTATGCCCCAACACAGACAGCCACACCAGAGGCAAAAGACGAGTTCTACGAGAATTTCGCAACAACTGTCAGGATCATCCCCAACTCTGAACAACTCATTCTCCTTGGAGACTTCAATGCCAGAGTGGGTGCTGACCACGACTCCTGGCCCTCCTGCCTTGGACCTTTTGGCGTGGGCAGAATGAACGACAACGGACAGCGGCTGCTCGAGTTCTGCACATATCACGATCTGTGCATCACAAACTCGTTCTTCAAGACCAAGCCCCAACACAAGGTTTCCTGGCAACATCCGCGCTCAAAGCACTGGCACCAGCTAGACTTGATCCTGACCAGGCGCACCTCACTGAAGAACGTGCTAATCACCCGTTCATTCCAGAGTGCAGATTGCGACACAGACCATTCATTGGTGTGTTGCAAGGTCAAGCTGCAGCTGAAGAAATTCCATCATGCTAGACAACCTGGAAAGGCACGGATTGACACCAGCAAGATGGCCCAACCAGAACTTGTTGAGCAGTTTGCCTCCACCTTTGAGAAGGAACTTGGTGTACCACAAGGAGGAGAATCTGCAAAGCAGAAGTGGGAAGAGCTGCGAAACACCATCTACCGCACAGCCTTGGCTACCTTTGGGAGGAAGACCTCGAAGTCACAGGACTGGCTTGATGCCAAGTTGACCGAGATGACCCCCGTCATTGAAGCCAAGCGCTCAGCACTTGCTGAGTACAAGAAGTACCCAAACGAGAAGAATCACCAGATTCTCAGGGCTGCGAGAAGCAAAGTTCAGCAGACTGCTCGGTGCTGTGCCAACGAGTACTGGACTCAGCTCAGCCAAGACATTCAATCCGCTGCCATAACAGGGAACATCCGTGGTATGTACGATGGCATCAAGAAAGCACTTGGTCCGGCTCAGAGCAAGATGGCCCCCCTCAAATCTTCCACTGGGGAGATGATCACAGAGAAGAACAAGCAGATGGAGAGATGGGTGGAACACTACTCCGACCTCTACTCTAGACAGAACACCGTGACACCGTCAGCCCTTGATGCCATCGACTGCCTGCCATCCATGGACGAACTTGATGCCGAGCCAACCATCGACGAACTCACTAAGGCCACTGATAGCTTGGCCGCTGGCAAGGCACCCGGCAACGACGGCATACCCCCTGGCCTGATCAAGCACTGCAAGACCGCCCTACTGCTGATATTGCATGACGTCCTCTGCCAGTGCTGGAAGGAAGGTGCCGTACCACAGGACATGAGGGACGCCAAGATCATCACCCTCTACAAAAACAAAGGGGAGAGAAGCGACTGCAACAACTACAGGGGCATTTCCCTCCTCAGCGTTGTTGGCAAAGTCTACGCACGAGTTGTTCTCGTTCGTCTACAGAAGCTTGCCGAACGTGTCTACCCCGAGTCTCAGTGTGGCTTCCGCGCTGAGCGATCGACGGTAGACATGATATTCTCCATCCGCCAACTCCAGGAGAAATGCAGAGAACAGAACATGCCTCTGTACGTCGCCTTCATCGACCTCACCAAAGCATTCGATCTGGTCAGCAGAGAGGGCCTTTTCAAGATCCTGCCAAAGATAGGATGCCCACCAAAGTTGCAAAGCCTCATCGAATCGTTTCACACCAACATGCAGGGGATAGTGCAGCACGATGGCAACGTCTCAGAGCCATTCAACATATGCAGCGGAGTGAAACAGGGCTGTGTACTTGCGCCAACCCTCTTTGGGATTTTCTTTGCTATGCTCCTGAGGCATGCCTTCAGCACAGCAACAGAGGGAATCTACCTGCACACAAGATCTGACGGCAGGTTTTTCAACCTCGCCCGCCTGAAAGCCAGAACCAAAGTACGCGAGACTCTAATCAGAGACATGCTGTTCGCAGACGACGCTGCAGTCACAACCCACACACAGCAGGAGCTTCAGATCCTGATGGACCGCTTCTCCCAATCATGCAAGGACTTCGGGCTTACCATCAGCCTGAAGAAGACTAACGTCTTGGCGCAAGGCACGGAAGCACCACCAACCATCACCATTGATGACTACAAGCTGGAGGTCGTGAATCAGTTCACGTACCTGGGGTCCACGATCAGCAACAACCTCTCCCTTGATACAGAGATCGACAAGAGGATTGGAAAATCAGCCTTCACACTCGCTCGCCTCACCACACGAGTGTGGGAGAATCCCAAACTCTCTGTCAAGACGAAGATGGCAGTGTACAACGCCTGCGTCATCAGCACACTGCTCTATGGGAGTGAGACGTGGACAACATACGCCCGGCAGGAAAAGAGACTGAACTCCTTCCACTTGCGCTGCATTCGCCACATCCTGGACATATCCTGGCAGGACAAAGTGCCCAACACAGAAGTTCTGTCCCGCGCCGGCCTTCCCTCCATGTTCACTCTACTCAGGCAGCGCAGGCTCCGCTGGCTAGGCCACGTTCACCGTATGGAGGATGGCAGAATCCCCAAAGACGTCCTCTATGGAGAACTGGCAACTGGCAGGAGAGACGTTGGCCGCCCACAGCTGCGCTTTAGAGACGTCTGCAAGAGAGACATGAAGTCCCTGGATATCAACACAGAGCACTGGGAGGACCTTGCAACGGACCGCTCCAAATGGAGAGGCACCCTGACCAGACAGCTCAAGGCGGGTGAAGAGAGACTGACTGCTGCAGCAGATGAAAAAAGGACCCGCAGGAAGAACCGCCACAGACCCAGCAGCACGGAGACCACCCACAAGTGTGACCTGTGTGACAGGGACTGTCATTCGCGCATCGGCCTGTTCAGCCACAGGTGGTGCTGTTCCAGCAGAGTAGACGTTTAGGATTCTCTTCCATGGTCATCATAGACCGACGGAGGCCGACGAAGTGATAATAAAGTCCTATCTAGTTCACCACTCGGTCTCATAACTGGATCATAATTTACATACACAACAGTGAGCAGGATCCAAGTGTGGTCCGTACGGAGATCTAATCAGCTGGAATGATTAGAAGCATCTGCGTCGCTGAGCGTGAGACATTTCTGTCTCACCTGTGTGGACACAGCTGTGTTCACAGGTAAGAAGTTGGCAAGGAGGGCTAAATAGTCATTTGAATCTTCATATTGTCCTGTAGCTTGAAAGTGTGGTACTTAATGTGCACCGTGTCATTAGGCACGAGACGTCATCAATCATGACTCTTTGTTTGCTAGCGGCAAGTCCCGGAAAAAAGCCCCATGAGTGCCTGGTATCATTGGAAAGCTTAGAAATCGTACTTTCTAAAAATGCCTATGTTTTTGCGAAAGACGTAACTCCCAACCGATTGAACACGAATTTTCAACCTAGCCAAAATCGCCTTTTTCTGGGTCAGTTTTTGCACACTTTGTACAAATTAAATATCATTATGAAGGTCTTTCAATACAGAATATGGAAATAACGTTACATCAGTTTTGAATCAGTTTTATATGATTTTCGGCTTTTATGAAATCGAATTCCCCCAGCAGCTTTCCGCCAACATGGCCGCCCATAAAGTAACTGGCAGCCGTGTGATGTCATCTTGAAACTATGAATAGACACTCCCTTCTTTTAATGCTGAGTGTTTTAACTTCAGTTTTTTGTATTTTTTTAATTTTAATTGCTTTGTGTCTTGTGCATATACAGTCATATACTAGCTGTAATTAGAGGTGAAATGAAAATGTCTAATATTTTGTGGGGCGATATTTACATTTTCAATAAAAAATTTTTTTAAAACATTTGCTCTTAAAGCAGACGGACAGACGAAAATTCAGTATCGCTAATTCATATCTCAAATTGTTGTCTGAGACGAGCTAAAGTGAACTGCACATGTTTTGGTCTCAACAAATGTCGCATATGGTGACAATGTGCTCTTGAAAGTATGCTGCCCTGGAGAGCCAAGCGATCAGCGGCTAAGATGGCCACTGACTGTGTGACGTCACAACCAGCAAACACACGCACACTGTCGCGGCCACTGCTGTGTTTTCCTTCATGCAACACTTGATGTTTACGTTTTAAAATCGGCGATTACGGATATTTCTCGGAATTACCAAATATTTTCATGATCATAAGAACGGTTAGGGGGAAAAAACATGCTGAAGAAAGACAGTTTAACTCACCGGTTACTTATATTGGAAGTCCATCCTCCTGTGTTTTTAGAAGCAAAGTTCTCAATTACAGAGACATAGAGTGTTCCCTATTGCTTCAGCTTCTGTATTAAAGCAGACTCCAGTGAAATAGTACCCAGGTTTGTCAGTCTTTCTGGTCCACATATATTTTGCAGGTGTCACGGCTCGCCGTTCTCAGGCATCTGCCTCAGCTGCGCGCACACCTGCACCTCGTCAGCGCCCTACATGTGCAGGAGACATTTCGTTTACAGCGATTTCGAGAATAAGATGCAATTTGAAATGAAATTTGCAAAAAGATTGGTGATAAAGAAAACGGCTATTCCAACTATATATCCCGCGATTCCCAAGTCTGACTCTGAGACAAGTGACAGTGACAGTGGCGTGAAAAGCCAGGGTGATCTACCGATGTGATCAGCTGTCAGAAAACGAGAAGTAAACAGGGTAAGTTTTGTATTTTTAATATTCACTGCAAATGTTTACTAAACATTTTAAATGAATTCCAAGCAATGGATGATTTTCAAAATCATATTATTTCTGGGAAATAATGCGGCGGCGGACAGGTGCCCATGTCAGGTTTTGCAGCGTCGCGCAAACAGAGGCACACTGGCGGGCCCAGCCCACCAGTGTTTTGCACGTGCTTTTGTTCCTAAAACGTTGAAGAACGCGGAATTTGTGTTGGTCAGATTTCTGCCAAATAATGCGGCGGCGGACAGGTGCCCGTGTCAGGTTTTGGAGCTGCGCGCAAACACAGGCACGCTGGCGGGCCCAGGCCACCAGTGTTTTGCGCGTGCTTTTGTGCCTAAAACGTTGAAGAACGCGGAGTTGACAAACAGACAAACAAACCCCGACAAAAACATAACCTCCTCCTGGCCTTTTCGGCCTGGCGGAGGTAATTACCAATGACAGTTCAGCTTTCAATTTTTAGGGAAGCAACATATTTGCTAAGAAAAATAAATATAAGCCTAAGATTGTAAGAGAAATGTGCTTTTAAAAATGGAACCCCAATTTTCTACCATAGAATGGTGCCCATTATAACTGTGAAATGTTATTTATGGGAATATAATAATTGCTATATCTGGAAACTAGTTATTTTCTTTATCTGTAGTGATACTCCATTGATTTTTGTATTTCTTTGTATATTTCTGCTGTGTTTTCAAACATTCATACAAAGGTGGTATAGTATGTAATATTTCTTTTCAAATTGAGAAGAATTTAGTGTGTTCATATTATTCAAATGTATATGACATGCGACTTTGATGAATGCTGAACTATGAGAATTATAACATTGACATGAACATTAATAAACTCAATATATGATTTTACAAAACTTTATTTACATATCATTGTTCACAAATCTAATCTTGGTAGGCAAAATCCCTTGTAGTGATCAGATGGGAATGTTTCTCTGATGAGGCTCACCACACAGGCAGGCAACAGAACCCTCACTTCTTTCCCACAAATAAGGCTGAATACCCCCTCAGCACCACCCAAAACTACTTCATCATCCCATTCCTCATTTTCAATGTCATCATTTATATTGTGGTCGTCAAACTCGACAAAATATTCGCTGTCCGAATCATTTTGTTCTCGTTCTGCCTTTTTTCTTTCTATTGCTGCTGTGACGTCACTAATGCCCGCACCTATCGAGAGATGGCGGTACTGCAGCCTCACTAAGTGAAGGCTGGGCTATGAGCAAATAAGGTCATTTATGGAAGATGGTGACACATATTAAATCGCGGGAATAGACAGAATAGAATATTTTCATACAATCAGTTGATTGGTTCAATAAAAATATGTCACTGTCCGTCACCTTTAACTGATTTATGTTTTTGTCATAACTTATCTTTTAAAAAAAACTGTTAAATGTAGCTATGATGGGTTTTTTTTTTGTTTTTTTTTTTTGTTTTTTTTGGTGTTTGCAGTTCTGTATTTTTGTATCGTTCAGTAGGGTACTGTATCTTTAAGATTTACGGCAGAATCTGCTTTACGGTAGTCTCTCACTGCCCTCCATGGCGACAGGCACTGCTGGGAAAACGGAGAAAGAAGCAGTTTGCTGCTGAACTGCTGTCAGGAATCCTGCTCATGTGAGTTCAGATATTTGTGGATTTAAGGAGGTTTTGAGCTGCAGCTAAACCTTAAAACTGTCTGGATGTGGAGGTAGCAGCTCCTGAAGACCGTTAGCTCGGTGCTAGTTAGCCACAAGGCTAACAGGCTTTTCCACGTTCTGTGAAATTCAAGTGTGTGAGTGTGAGTTGATGAGGAATTGTGTTACTGAAACAGTCCAGCATGACAGCTGCATCGGTGACTGGAGCGCCAACATTAGCAGAGTTTTCCTTTGGTTTCACTGCCTGATGTTCTGCCAGATGTTCGAGTTACATGACATACTGAGGCAGGCCAAAAAGCTAAAGGAAACTCAAGTTTACCTAAATGAACACCTGACAAAAAAAAAAAAACGCTGAATTAGCACGGCAGGCACGGATGCTAAAAAAACAAAATAAGATACAAGCAACCTGGACAAGAAATTGTAGAATTTGGATTAAACCAAATGGAACACCTGAGCAAGCAAAGAGTATAATGATCAGAGATGCTACTGACTTAGATAAATACAGATGAACACTGATTAAGAAAATTATGAGTCAATGATAATCCATATTCATATACACGATAAGAATAGTTCTTTTGATACACCATGCCAAAGTACTTTAAAAAAATAAGCAAAATAAACAAAAACTTATGACCGACTCGAGTAGACATCAATTATCCCCAGTTGGAGGAAGTCATTTGACACAGAATGAGGAAACTCAAACTCTGAAAACATACCATTATGCTGAACATAAACCACAAGAGATGGAGAATGATACTGATCCTGATAACCACTTTTTCAATAATATTCATAACCACTGTGAATATTACACTGAAAAGCAATTCAAAAGTCAAGTGCAACTAGATGGTAAACTGTCAATAATACACTTCAATAGCAGAAGTCTAAACAAAAACTTTCCACAGATTCAGGACTATTTAAAACAGCTAGACAGAAAATTCACAGCTATTGCAGTCTCTGAAACTTGGCTTAACGAAGAACAGGCTCCCCTGATGGCAATAGAGGGATATCAGATGTTTTATATTAACAGATCTCAAAAAAAGGGTGGTGGTGTTGCACTGTATATTGATGACCTGTACAGGTGTAAGCTTGTAAATGAAATGTCCTTAGCACTACCAGGGATTTTGGAATGTGTTACTGTTGAGATTGACCAAGATAAAACAAAAAATCTAATCATAAGCTGCATATATAGAACGCCGGGAACTTGCATTGAGACATTCAGAGATAAATTAGTCGAGCTGTACAATAATATTACTAGTAAGAAAATGGTAGCAATTTGTGGAGATTTCAATATTGATTTACTGAATCCACATCAACAAAATGTAGTTACAGAGTTCATGAACTCTATGTAACTAACTAACTAACTAACCTGCACTTATATAGCGCTTTTCTAGTAAAGACCACTCAAAGCGCTTTCACTAGTACTAACCCTCTATTCTAAGGGCCTATAGGAAACAGATATCTAGGGACAATTTAGAACAACCAATTAACCTAACATGCATGTCTTTGGATTGTGGGAGGAAACCGGAGCCCCCGGAGTAAACCCACACAGCACAGGGAGAACATGCAAACTCCATACAGAAAGGTTCCAACCCCTGCCAGCCTGGGGATTCGAACCAGGAACCTTCTAGCTGTAAGGCAACAGTGCTAACCACTGCACCACCGTGCTGCCCAGCACCACCGTGCTGCCCACTCATGTACAGCATGAGTCTACGTATATCCCACAATAACACATCCCAGTAGAATCACAGTTCACTCTGCTACACTTATTGACAACCTGTTTGTCAATGTTTTCGATAAGAAAATAGAAAGTGGATTATTGATAAATGATATAAGTGACCACTTGCCAACCTTTGCACTTATCCATGGCCACACGGGGCCCAACGTAGAATAAATTTCAAAATCGTTCAGACACAAATCACCAAATGCAATCAGCTCTTTTAAAGAGGACTTGCTGAAGCAAGACTGGACAGAAGTCTATGTATCAGATGTAAATGAAGCCTATGACACATTTATAAACATTGTAACCACTCTTTATGAAAAAAACTGCCCATTAGTAAAAAAAAAAGCTTAAACACAAATTTGCTGATAAGCCATGGTTAACCAAAGGACTACAAAAGGCGTGTAAAAAGAAAAATTTATTATATAAAGCTTTCCTAAAGAAAAGGACAAAAGAAGCAGAGCAGCGGTATAAAACATACAAAAATAAGTTAACATATATAATAAGATGTAGTAAAAGAGACTATTACAGTAAAGAACTGGTGAAAAACAAAGACAATATTAAAAATACATGGACAAAACTCAACAGTATCCTTGGAAATAAAAGCAGAAATACAAGCTATCCAACTAATATTCCAAAAAATAATAAAACGACTCAGAGTGTGAATATAGCTTCACCTGCAGATGAATTTAATAATTTTTTTGTTAACATTGGACCTAAACTGGCCCGAGAAATACCCACTGCGGTGCCTACAGGTGATACAATATGTAGTAACACTGCTGTAAAAGACTCCATCTTCATAAAGAACACAGACGAAAGAGAGGTCTTTGAAATTGTTAAATCGTTCAAAAGTAAAACATCTACTGACTGTGATGGTATTGACATGCTACTAGTCAAAACTGTTATTGAATGCATAGTAAAACCACTGACGTATATCTGTAACCTGTCTCTCGAATCAGGTATATTTCCCAATGCAATGAAAATAGCTAAAGTAATTCCGATATACAAGACAGGCGACAGAGGGGAACTCTCAAACTATAGACCAATTTCACTATTACCGCAATTTTCCAAGATACTTGAAAAAATATTCTATGAGAGAATTGACAACTTCATACTGAAGAATGATTTATTGTGTGAGCAGCAATATGGGTTCAGACACAAGAGGACAACTGCATATGCCCTAATGGAATTTACAGAAAAAATATCAATAGCCATTGAAAATAAAGAGTATTCAGTTGGAGTATTCCTAGATCTTAAAAAAGCATTTGATACAGTAGATCATAATTTATTATTAAAGAAACTACAAAATTGTGGTATTAGAGGGGTAGCACTGTCCTGGTTAAGTAGTTACTTAAAGAATAGATATCAGTATGTATATGTTAGCAACAAAAACTCAGAGTTGCTGAAGGTCACCTGTGGAGTCCCACAGGGTTCAGTTTTGGGACCATTATTATTCAATATGTATATAAACGATATATGTAAAGTTTCAGAAAAAATGGACTTAATATTGTTTGCCGATGACACTAATCTGCTATGCAGTGGAAACAATTTGGAACAACTTCTGGATACACTGGGAAAGGAATTAGGAAAGCTTAAACTGTGGTTTGATTCAAACAAATTAACGCTCAATTTAAGTAAGACAAAATTTATAGTCTTTAACAACCATCACAACAACCCAGTACCCAAACTCAGTGTAAATGGTGTAGAGATTGAAAGGGTATCGGAAACTAAATTCCTTGGAGTAATAATTGATAACAAACTGTGTTGGAAGTCACATATTAATTATATTAAAGGTAAAGTATCCAAATCAATTGCAATATTACACAGAGTGAAATATTTGCTGAATCAACCCACACTATACACCTTGTATCATTCATTAATACTCCCATACATGACATATTGTAATGAAGTATGGGGAAATACATATAAAACAAACATATATCCACTCTTTATGCTTCAAAAGAGAGCTATTAGAATAATAAACAAAGCAGCTTACAGGGAACCAACAAACCCACTTTTTCTTAAACAAAAAACTCTCAAGTTGAAAGATCTGGTTGACTTTAAAACCGCAATAATAATGTTCAAAGTGAAGAATTTATCACTGCCCGCAAATATCCAAAAGTTGTTCCAAACAAGGGAGAAACGATATCACTTCAGAGGAACATGTATATTTCAAAAGCCTACAGTGAGAACAACCACCAAGCAACACTGTGTTTCAGTGCAAGGAGTCAGATTATGGAACGATTTTGGACCTGAATTAAAATCATGTACAACGCTTGGACAATTTAAACAAAAACTAAAGGAAGAAATACTCCAAACATATTTACAAGACGACATGTAAACTCACATAAGGATTGACATATCCAGCCTGTGTTGTGTTGTAGCTTAGTTAGTTTTTTTTTGTTTTTTGTTCTGTTTTTTTTTTCTCTGTGACATTTTGGCTTAGATTTGTTTTGAATAGTAACCGCTTAACTTAGCCTAGCTTAGTTTTCTTTTCTTTTTTTCTCTCAGTCACATCTTGTCTTAGCTTTGTTTTAAATTGTAATCGCTCTTGTCTTGTTTTCTCTTTTTTCTCTTTTGAATTCTTGGATGGAATATGGGTGGGCAATATAAGCTGCGGCTTCAGCCATCACCCATTTCGGATAACTCACGTGGAATTGTATAGTAGAAGGAGTCTTTGTCTAATTTGACCTTGTTGTTATATTATACAGTTTCTTTTAACCTGTACTGTACTATCCGAAATAAAAAAAAAAAATTCATTCATTCAGAGGGGATGCAGATGACGTCATCAATCACAACTCATGACAGTTAAAAAATGCTGGGTGGCAAAAATGAGTGGCAGCATTAGGGGGTTTGCATTAAAACCCACACAAAACAAACCCAGAGTAGTCAATCAGAGCAGTATGCAGAGAACCTGCTTCCATGGACCTTTTCACAAATGCATGATGGCAGCTGCTCGTGACGCGTTGGGCAAAGTATCCAGAGATTGTTTGAGGACAAAGCTGGGCCACATCAGTTGAGTAGCAGACAAAGAGTGAGGCAAAGTAGTTTATTTTGGCATTCTGATCAGATTAAAATACACAAATAATGCTTGTATAATAGTCATGAATCAATATTAAATTTGATAAAGATGTTGTGATAAAATACTCTTGTGGTATTATGTTTTTTTCTTCTTCAAAGAATAAACCAGATAATCTAGGTAATGATCCGAGGTAATTGGCGGTGGTGGCTCCAGCTCGTGTCCGAGCATTGGTTTCGTCTTAGTTTTCAGGACGTTGCCATCTGTGATTGATGTCGATAGTGGATGTGGCTCTGACGGCCCAGCCTATGATAGAACTGTTGTGGGCAGAAGTCACATTTTATTGTGGGTGGGGGGCATGGTTGGTTTTGTTTTTCTTGTCTTTGTTTGTGTTTATCATCATCCTGTTGTTTTCTGAAACTCTCAAATGAGTCTGTGCCTTCCCAAGTTCTTCCTCTCCAGGCTGCTCTGTCGGTGGCAAGTTGTTCCCAAGATCTTTTGTCTATGTTGGCTTGCTTCAGGGAACATTTTAGCTGGTCCTTGTAGCGCAGTTTTGGCCTACCATGTGGTCTTTTTCCTGTCTCAAGCTCCCCCTGGAGCATGATTCGTGGTAGTCTGGTGGGGTCCATCCGTACAACATGTCCTGTCCATCGAAGGCGGTGCTGCAAGATGGTAGCTTCCACACTAGGCAGCAGAGCACGCTTGAGAATCTCATTGTTTGAAAGTCGATCCTCCCAATGAATGCCAAGTATTTGTCTGAGTTTTCTCTGTTGGAAGTTCTCAAGGCGCTTGATATCGCAACAATACAAGGTCCATGCTTCACAGGCGTAAAGAAGGGTGGAAAGAACAACTGCCCGAAAAACCATGATTTTGGTGCGGATGGTTATCGCATGATTATTGAAGACTTGACGACAAAGGCATCCATATGCGAAGTGTGCAGCTTTTATGTGGTTTTCGATGTCCTTTGCACAAGTTGGTATTTTTGAGAGGATGCTCCCAAGGTAAGAGAAATGCTCCACTTCATCGACAGGATTTCCGTTAATGTTAAGGTTGGTCCTTGAGGAAGTTTGACCAGGTGCTGGTTGGTTGAGGATTTTGGTTTTGTCAGTGTTAACTTCCATTCCAAAATGCTCATAAGAGTCATTATAAATGGTAGCTATCCTCTGGAGGTCATCAACAGTCTGAGCTGGTGTGGCATTATCGTCTGCAAACTGCAATTCATGAACACTGGTGACCGAGGTTTTGGATTTTGCGCGAAAGCGAGCAAGATTAAAAAGCCCCCCATCCAAGCGGTATTGCAGATTGATAGCAGGGGTTGTTGTTGGTATTTCATTTAGCATTGCAGCCATATATAATGAAAAGCATATTGGAGCAAGGACACATCCTTGCTTGAGACCGCTAGTGATGGGAAAAGGGTCTGAGAGGGTATTTTGGTGGCAAACCCTACCAACCATGCCATCATGGAGAGCATGAACGAGAGCGATGAAATCATCTGGACATCCAAAACGAGCAAGAACAGCCCACATAGCAGGGCGAGGAACTCGATCAAAGGCCTTCTTGATGTCCCAGGGATGAACATGAGTGGTTGTTGTTGTTGTCTTGGCTCTTTTCTTGGAGTTGTCAAGCAGAGAATATCATATCTACTGTACCACGAGAGGGTCTAAAGCCACATTGGGACTCTGGGACTGGGACTCAGGAAGTACATCCTCAGCTACTACAAGAAGATGGTTGAGAAGGATACGAGCAAAGATCTTGCTTGCAATGCTCAGTAGTGAGATGCCGCGGTAGTTACTGCAATTCTCTCTATCTCCCTTCTTAAAAATGGTGACTATATTTGCCTTTTTCAAGTCACTTGGTAACGTCTTGGTTTCCCATATTTTAAGTAGAAGCTGCATTAAATAGTTTTTCACCTCAGGACCTCCATGAAGATAAAACTCCAGCGGTATGTTATCTGGTCCTGGTGCTTTGCCTGTCTTCATGTGCTTTATAGCTTTATTTAGCTCATGTAGTGAAGGTGGTGTAGACATCCACTCGCGAGTGGGGGTGTTGCGGGGTCTTGCAGAGGAGATCACTAGGGGTGCAAAAGTGACTATTTAACAGACTCTCAAAGTGGGACTTCCAACGGTCAAGGATCCCCTTGGTGTCTGTGATAATGGTGGAACCATTTGCATCTTTTAGTCTGCCCACAGATGATCTGGTGGGACCAAAGATCTCTTTCGTTACAGCATAAAAACAGCGCATATCCTCGGCATATTTTTGCAAATCTTCTGCTTTTTGCTGCCACCAAGTGTTTTGGGCTTTATGAATCCCTCTCTGGCATGCCGCTTTTGCTTGTTGGTGTTTCTGTTGATTCTTTGCAGACGGATCATTTTCAAATGCAAGACATGCATGACGATTAGCCTCTATGAGGTCAGTGATTGTTTGATCATTCTTGTTGAACCAGTCTTGATTTTTCTTATGTTTGTGACTAGGGATGGGCATAATTAACCGATTAACCGATAATTGATCATTAAGAATTTCACCGAGGAAGTTCATTTTCGTCGACAAACCGTTTTTTTTTTTTTTTAAACAATCCGAATGTAGGTTATTAGGCCTAGTGCACGGCCGTCCTTAAACAATGCAATGCATTTAATTGTGCCACTGGCAAAATTTGGGCACCAGGGGGCAACATTACACCATCGCCGTACCCTGGCGTGCCTCAGTTGATACATGCGAGCTTCCGTAGGGCAATCGCCAAATCATTAAGAGGTTGCGGCGAAGTGTTGCGTGGGACCATTTTAATTTAAAAAATGACCAGGTGTACTACAATCACTGCAATGCAGCATACAAAAGAAAAAAGTAAAAAGAAATACAGTGATCCCTCGCTACTTCGCGCTTCACCTTTCGCACCCTCAGTGCATCGCGGATTTTTCAAAAATATTCATCAAAAATTCAAAATTGAGAAAAAATACATTAGAACATCACGTATCAACACGGAGAGCCCGCACAGCTCAAAATCCACCTCTCTGATTCGCTGGCCAGCATCTCCCCCCAAGAGATCGCTCCCGACTCTAGATTTTGTTCTCGTGTTGACTCGGCTCGGGAATCTCGCGAGAGATGCACTCTCGCGAGATTCTTTTCATTCTCTCGCTCTCTCTCTCTCCCGAGAGAGAGAGTGTGAGAGAATGAACGTACGTATTATTTATATTATTTATACATTATTTTATGTATCAAAAAACTAACGAGATCAGCCTGGAATTCCACAAAGGGGGGTGACGCTACTTCGCGGTTTTTCACTTTTCGCGGTCGGTTCTGGGTAAAACGTCTCGGCCAATCAGCTTGCGGGGTGAAACGTTTCGGCCAATCAGCTTGCGAGATTCCCGAGCCGAGCCAACACGATGGCAACACGACATGTTGTGCGGCTCTCCGTGTTGACACCTGATGTTCTAATGTAGTCTACCTGCCTTGTTACCTACCTAAAAATGTTAATGATTAACCGATTATTAATCATTAATTCTCCCGACGATCGGTGAAGAAAATTTCACCGAATGCCCATCCCTATTTGTGACCAATCGTTTCTTTGGCAGCAGCAGTCAGTGCATCACAGAGAGTGGTCCATCGGTCTTCAACTGAGGCATTGTCTGGAAGGCTCAGTTTATTCATGTTTCTACCAATGGCCTCTCTAAAGGACTGCAACATTTGGGGATCGCGGAGCTTGTCACAGTCAAAGCGACGGTGAGGAACGTTTGCCAAAATGCGCTTTGGTGGTCGCCGGATTGTAATATTGAGTCGGGAGGTGAGGAGGCGGTGATCTGTTCAGCAGTCATCTCCTCCAGGCATGGATCGCGTGATGCGGACATCATTTCGGTCTCTTGTTTTTGTGAGGACATAGTCAAGGGTGTGCCACTTTTTGGAGCGAGGGTTTTTCCAGGTTGTCTTCTGGCGATGGGGGAGTTGGAAAAGTGTGTTTGTTACAATAAGATTGTGTTCGGCACAAAGACCCAGTAAAAGTTCCCCATTTGCATTGCATTTTCCCATACCATGGTGGCCTGTGATGCCTTTCCACACCTGGTGGTCACTGCCAACTCTGGCATTGAAGTCACCCAGAATAAAAAGCTTGTCGGATTCTGGGACTGTCAGAATGGTATGTGTGAGCTGTTCATAAAAGGAGGTCTTGCTTTCATCTTCAGATGTAAGTGTAGGTGCATACATTGAGATCAGAGTGAGGAAACGTTTTTGGGTGAGCGGGATTCGGATGGTCATTATTCGCTCATTGATTACAGTTGGGACAAGGTTGTGTTGGTCCACAAGCTGGGATCGGATGGCAAAGCCTACACCATGGATACGTGGATCTTCAGTATCCATTCCCTTCCAGAAAATGGTGTAGTTTGATCCAGTTTCCTTGATGTTGCCTTCCTCAGCAAGTCTAGTCTCACTTAGAGCTGCTATGTCGATGTTAAAGCGTGCAAGTTCTTTACATACCAGAGCTGTATGACATTCTGGGAGCTCGCTGCTCCTCGTGTCCTGCAGTGTGCGGATGTTCCAAGCACCCAGGATGAAGGGTTTTGTAATGAGAGATCCAATCAGTGATTGAGAATCCAGGCGGTGGTCGATAGCGGTTGAGTTTGAGTTTTTATGGTTTTGATATGTAGGTTGACCGCTGTGATGGGTAATCTGCCAGCCGCGGCATGCCAGCCAGAGAAATCTGCAGTGTCCGATGTTTGCCCCACCTTTTCTAGGGGCCTCCCCATATGGGGTGGGCTGCAGGAGTCCTAAATAGGCCAGCCCAGTTGCAGATCCAACTACCGAAATCCAATGTCACCGTAGAGTTCATTGGAAGGCAATCATCTTAGATCCACTGCCAATGTGTGGTTGCGAGCTAGAGGCCTCCAGTCATACCAAACCTGCCCCCGTTACTCGCAGTAACATCACTAATGGGCTTGAAGGGATCTTCCGAGTTGAAGACGAAGGCCAATCGCTTGTGAATTTGTTTAGGGTGGTCGTGGCTGCGCGAGGGCCACACACACACTCTTGGCCATCAGCATGTCCAACGCAGTTCGGCAGGCCAAAACGTGCGATTTTCATGAAGTTGGCTGCAACAGGCTGCCGGGTGCTTTGTTTATCAAGGCCCGCCTCTCTAGCACCTGCCCGCCAGGCAATGCCCTCATCCGCCGAAGTAGTAGGCTACTCGCCGTTGGGGACTTTCCTAATCGACTATGTAGTCCGTATACTATCTAACCATGGGTTAAATAGTATAATTTAACAATGGGTTTAATAGTAATGAATCAGGGCTTATTGATAAATATATTATGTTCTGTAATTTTGCACTTGTCTGGTTGTTTACTTCAACCAATGTAATACTTTTTTTAGCAAGTTATAGACATTCTTATATTTCTTAGCTTTATTCAAGAACAAAGTACAAAAAAATCAGTTCATACACATAATCTTCCACAGCTTCCACAGTACCGGGTGCTGCCACCCCTAGCACCATGTGGGGCACTCTCTGCATGGACTCCTTGCTAAATACAGCCGTGACAGTGAGCACTGAACGGGCACAAAGCGTGTTATTTCCTTCTGAGCGGAGTGTTTATGATCCTGACAATTGAGCTGCAAGAGCGAAACAACTACTGCGTAGTGCATTGCTTGTTTGAACATGATTTTTTGGACAGCAACAAAAATCATGGAGACAAGACCCATGCAGGGTCCTGTACGGAGGCTGTCCTGTTTAAATAAGCTGAATGTCACTGCAGTGTCCAACCAGTCCACATGCCCTGTATTTCAAAGACTGAAGTTACCACCACTGCTTTATTAAAATGATTGAGGTTTTTTTTTTTTTTTAACAGAATCAGTTCATGCCTGTAAGAAGATGGAAGCGCTGCACAATTGTCACACACGCACACATTGAGTGCGGAACTGCAGCAAGTTTCTCACAGCTTCCATCGTTTGCCACATAAGTTATGAACCCTGTTTAAATTTCAAGACCACAGGGTCCTAAAAACTTTTGCAATAATACCGCATATCGTGGTGTTGAGCTATCCACCGTCACCACAGTGGAAATTCCTCTACTGTGACAGCCCTATCTGTAGTCATAAATAATCCAGTGATAGCTTCCAGGTAAGCCTTATTCTCCCAGGAACATTACTGAAATATAGGCTATGTTTTACAGCATAGCTCCGTGTATCTTCCTGCCCAATCCCTCCATGAAGCCACACCCTGCTCATGACGTATACGGTGAGGACACCTGCAAAATCTCAGTACGAAATGTCTGTAGGGCTGTTTACGTCACCGACTGTGTGAACTTAGCTCTTGTGGCAGAGCGAGGTAAAAACAATGTTCTCAATGCATTTCAATGGAAATGTTAGCTAAATTAAAACAAAATGGCAAAATGGCGCACAAATGGCTCATCTGGCAATCAGAAATAGAAGGTTTTTAGATTCCCATCGGCCAGCAGAGATTACTGAAGGAGGATGCTGTGGGCTAATGTCTGCTGAAGGAGAATGCCTTTTCATCATGGGATGTGGAGGTTGAGGGATGATATGACCCACATCTTCATCTGGTCTGACCACTTTATAACAGGCATGTCTGTTTACCAAACTATGATTCTTATTTATTATTAAAAGTAACTTGCCTACATGTAAAGTTAATGTGAACATGCAAAAAACATAAATTTGCATCTGAGGGAGTTAATATAGCATTAGCATAGAAACGTGTGGGTACAGTAGGAATATTCATTCCAATTTGAGCCACTAATCAGCCTCAGGGTAAACATATCAACACTGCAATTAAACTAGTTTAAAAATGAAACTGATACCTGCAGACAAATGGACCGAAGCTCTGTAGAGCTAAAACGAAGTGTCAGGATTAATGAGGGCTAATGAGTGTGAAAAAACAGCATCTCCCATACAGAAGACGGGAGGCTGTTTGTCCTGTGAGCTCCGGCGGATAAATTTTGCAAACCTAAACATGGCAGCTTTTTGGTGATTTTGACAGCAGGTCCAATTTATTTTCTATTATTAGTGTTCTGCCAGTGCACAGAGACGCTGCCGGTAGTTACAAATGTCAATCAACGTCATTTCAGGCCTCTCTGTTGGATCATTCTTTCACATATTGGCTGGTAGATGGTAGGGATACTTCAAAGTTTTTGATCATATCTGATCCAATCTTGTGGTGAAGGCTTGTCATAATATTGATATGCCACATTGTTTCAATGGTAAACTGCTGGTTTTTAATGCCTCGAGTTTGCATGTTCATGTGCAAGTAGCTGGATGTGTAGACAGCTCTGTTGCTACAGAAGAGTTGACAATCCAACAAAACTCCAAGCCAGCTGCCACTGTGGCTTAGGTAGATAGTATGGTGGGCCTGTGATCAGAAAGTTTCTGGTTTGGGTCCTTCTCTCAGCACTTTGTTCAAACCATTTTACTTGATATGAGATGAAATTTAGAGTTAAAATTAAGAGGTTAGCTTTAGAATTTAGGAGTGGGTAAGGTTAAAAATGTAGTAAATGGATATTAATCAAAATTTTGAAACAAATAAATGCCTCAGATTTCCATACCTGTACCCTGCTGCTTTTAAGAAGACGCCAACTTTGTCAATCAAGCCATACAGCAAATCATGTACAGTAGAACAAAATTACGTTTCTCCTATCCATGATGTTAATCACATCTAGAATCAGAGGGGCTGCTGCCATGCAAGGCACCACCACAAACAACTTTTCCTTCCCCTATTCTGTTATGCTGAGCACCAAGCTAGAAGGCGGGAAGTACCATTTTTATATGGCCTTTGGTATGATCCAGCCGGGGCTTGAACCCACGACCTCCCGTCTGTGGGGCAAATGCTATATCACTAGGCCACCAGTCCGGTCACAAGATATGCATTAATAGAACGTACTGACCAATGAGATTTGAGCCATATCTGCAGCAATAATTCTATGGATATAAGAAAAGATAAACCTTTATTAGTCCCACAATGGGGGAAATTCCAGGATTGCAACAGCACAGGATAGCAACACTGAGAGCAATAATTTAGAACAGTGTTTTTCAACCACTGTGCCGCCACGAGATATTGTCAGGTGTGCCGTGGGAAATTATCCAATTTGTGTGCCTGTGCGGTCTCGCGCCTGGCAGAGTAATCATGTAGTACTCTTCCATACCAGTAGGTGGCAGCAGCAGCAGGTAGCTAATTGCCTTGTGCTTGGAGACAAGCGAATTAGTGACGCATGGATGCAGCGACAGGTGGCGTTGACGGTGGCATTGTGGATAGCAGGACGACGGTGAAAGGATGGAGACACAATCAGAGAAAACTTTCTATTTTGCAAGGCTTTGCCAGGAAAAACAACAGGAGAGGAAATTTTTCGGGTCACATCAGAATATCTGGAAAAAGGAGGACTTAAGTGGGAAAACTGCACGAGTGTCTGCACTGATGGAGCTGCAGCCATGGTCGGGCGGACCAAAGGCTTTGTAAGCAGAGTGAAGGAAAAAACCCCAGATGTGATCATTACGCACTGTTTTTTACACCGCGAAGCCCTCGTAGCCAAGACTTTACCAGCAGACCTCGTTCCTGTGTTGGATGATGTTGTGCGCATGGTAAACTTTGTGAAGTCACGACCTGTAAAAAGTCGCATATTTGCGGCTTTGTGTGAGGAAATGGGAGCGGAGCATAAAGCCTTGCTGTTTCATACGGAGGTCCGATGGTTGTCGCGCAGCAAGGTGCTGGCCCGTGTGTATGAGCTGCGAGAGGAACTTAGTGTTTCTGACAAATGAGGGGTCCGATTACGCAAAGCTACTTGCAAGTGATGAGTGGTGTGCAAGGCTGGCATACCTGGCAGATATTTTTCATCATCTGAATGAACTGAACACACGAATGCAAGGCCGAAATGAAAACCTGCTTACAAGTACAGATAAAATAAATGGATTCCGTTCAAAGGTGCAACTCTGGCAGCAACATGTGGAAAGTGGCAATCTTGAAATGTTCCCACTCACCAATAAATGGCAAGATGTTAATACTGCTGCACTGTGTGAGATAACAGTTAAACAGTTGAAAACTCTTGAGGAGAAGATGTCATTTTATTTCTCTTCAGCCTCCACGGAGTGCCTTGACTGGGTTAGGGACCCATTCAGCTCAGCATCAGCTGTTGGAAAGGACATGACTTTACAGGAGCAGGAGGAACTAACTGAACTGAGACAAGATCGTGGTCTCGAGCTAAGCTTTGCTGATCTACCTTTGGACAGTTTTTGGTTGGCAGCTGCCAAGGAGTTCCCCATGCTGGCCAACAAAGCTATTTTGACATTGCTCCCATTTTCCACAACATATCTGTGTGAGGTGAGCTTTTCAAGCCTGACTGCTGTAAAAACTAAAAACAGAGAAAGACTGAGAGCTGTGGAGGAAGAGCTTCGTGTGTGTCTTTCATCAATTCCTGCCAGGATATCAGCTCTGTGTTCATCCAAACAGGCCCAGGTTTCACACTGAGTGAGTATAAATATGAAAGATTATAAAATACTTTTTTCTTTGTGTTTATTTGATTCCTATTCAAGACGTTATAATATAACGTCATTCTTCAATGTTAAAAAAACACTTATATTAACAATATAACACTTATATTGTTAATATAAGCTTTTTTCACATTTTCAGCTGGTGGTGTGCCGCGGGATTTTTTCAATGAAAGAAATGTGCCTTGGCTCGAAAAAGGTTGAAAAACACTGATTTAGAAGATAAGAAAATAAGAGCAGCGACTATACATATGTACACATAAATATATAAATATATATACACAGTGTGGAGCATTGTAGCTAGATGGAATAAACAGCATAACCGTATATTTAGTTATCCAACATAGTATGAATATGTACCTATACATATTGTCACCCTCCGTAGCGACTGATATTGTCCTAGTTGTATACTGGAGGGGACCATTTGTGTAAGTCTGTTGCGTCTTTTGCATTCAATACTATTAGGTCGTCACAATTTTTTGCTTTCTCTGCGAGCAGCCCTGCTTAGTTATAAAGGTCTGACAGCCGTAGGTAGGAAGGACCTTCAAAACCTCTCGGTCACGCACCTAGGATGATGTAGTCTACTGCTAAATGAGCTCCTCAGTGCGTTCAGTATGTCCTGCACAGGGTGGGACTCGGACTCCAGCAGAGACGACAACTTAGCCACCATCCTTCTCTCTCCTATCTTCTCCACTGGGTCAAGGTCAAATAAAGTTGAATTGAAATGAAAATTGCTGTGTACTACCGCTGCCTACCTGGTTATGCAGAGTTTATATAATTAAATTTAAAAAAACGTTAAAGTGCAAAAAATCAAATCAGTTTAAAAATGTACAGCAAGGCAAAAAAAAAGCAAAAGTGTTAAAACCAGAGGCATCAAAAGTAAATATAAAAAATGTTTGCAGTTTAAAAAAAAAATCCTAAAATTAATGAGATTTGTAGGTCTAAACCTACAAAAAGTTTTACAAAAAGAAGCAGGAGCACAATATTAAAATTGACATCCAGCATAAAACATAAAAGCACAAATTTATGTTTTACTTCTGATAAACCAGCCGTTATGAGCTCTTTACTCTGTGTAATCTGATTACATGCTGTGGGCCATCAAACTTGCACTTTCTGACCAGGGATGATGTGCTGATCTCCTGTTCCTGATTTCTCTTTTTTTTTTGTATAAGTACATACAGTATATATACAGTATATGTTGTATCTTATATGTGTTGTATAAGTAAACACAAAAGGTAGTTTTTAAATGAAGGTGTTCATTATTAAGGGTGAAAAAAATCCAAACCTACATGGCCCTGTGTGGAAAAAGTGATTAAACCTAATAACTGGTTTGGCCACCCTGAGCAGCAACAACTGCAATCAAGCATTTGTGATAACTGGCAATGAGTTTTACAGTGCTGTGGAGGAATTTTGGCCCACTCATCTTTGCAGAATTGTTGTCAATCAACCACATTGGAGGGTTTTGGAGCATGAACCGCCTTTTTAAGGTCATGCCACAGCATCTCAATTGGATTCAGGTCAGTACTTTGACTAGTCCACTCCAAAGTCTTCATTTTGTTTTTCTTAAGCCATTCAGAGGTGGACTTGCTGGTGTGCTTTGGATCACTGTCCTGCTGCAGAACCCAAGTGTACTTCAGCTTAAGGTCACGAACAGCTGGCCAGACATTCTCCTTCAGGATTTATTAGTAGACAGCAGAATTCATGGTTCCATTTACCACAGCAAGTCTTCCAGCTCCTGAAGAAGCAAAACAGCCCCAGACCATCACACTATCACCACGGTGTTTTACTGTTGGGGTGATGTTCCTTTTCTGAAATGCTACTACTTTTACAATGGATGTAATGGGACACACACCTTCCGAAAAGTTCAACTTTTGTCTCGTCAGTCCACAGAGTATTTTCCCCAAAGTCTTGAGGATCATCAAGATGTTTTCTGGCAAAACTGAGACAAGCCTTGATGTTGTTTTTGCTCAGCAGTGGTTTTTGTCTTGGAACTCTGCCACGCAGGCCATTTATGCCCAGTCTCTTTCTTATGGTGGAGTCATGAACACTGACCTTAACTGAGGCAAGTGAGGCCTGCAGTTCTTTGGATGTTGTTGTGGGGTCTTTTGTAACCGCTTGGCTGAGTCGTGGCTGCGCTCTTGGGGTAATTTTGGTAGTCCGGCCACTCCCAGGAAGGTTCACCACTGTTCCATGTTTTCGCCATTTGTGGATAATGGCTCTCATTGTGGTTTACTTGAGTCCCAAAGCTTTAGAGATGTATTTATAACCTTTTCCAGGCTGACAGATCTCAGTTACTTTGCTTCTCATTTGTTCCTGAATTTCTTTTGATCGCAGCATGATGTCTAGCTTTTGAGGATATTTTAGTCTACTTCACTTTGTCAGGCAGGTCCTATTTAAGCGATTTCTTGATTGAGAACATGTGTGGCAGTAATCAGGCCTGGGTGTGGCTAGAGAAATTGAACTCAGCTTTCCAAAGATGTGATAAACCACAGTTAATTCATGTTTTAACGGGAGGGAGGCATCACTTTTTCACACAGGGCCATGTAAGTTTGGATTTTTTTTTACCCTTAATTATAAACACCTTCATTTAAAAACTGCATTTTGTGTTTACTTGTGTTGTCTTTGTCTGATATTTAAATTTGTTTGATGATCTGAAACATTTAAGTGTGACAAACGTACAAAAAAAAAAGAGAAATCAGGAAGGGGGCCAACACTTTTTCACACCACTGTACATGCCCAGGACTTAAGAGTTTGCCCTCTGTGGTCCTAGATTTTTTTTAATGAATGAATTAACCAATTCACCACCCCAGCAGGCGGCAGTAGTACACCGTAACAGCGGGTGTTTAAAACACAAAGGAGAAGAAGAATTTCTGTAAAACTGTTGAGACTTTTCTCGGTCACCAACAAATGTAAGGAACATTTGTCAGCTGACCTGGAGAAGGTTTTGGCTGTTTCTGCTATCAAACAACTTTCCTTCATCATGGCTGGCTGCCCCCAGATGAAAATCCACACCAGGTCTGTGGGACTACAGTGCTCTGAATCAGGCTTTAGAAAGCTCCGAATCATTTGTAAATCATTGGATTATAAATGTACAAATTGGATCCTGGGTCTGACTTGACCTTTTCACCCATTAGGAATTTTCCTATAACCAATGTTACAGACCAGTTTTTGTCCAACTTGGCTGTTTTTGCTCCTTTTTTAAGATTCACACGTTTAGTGGCTCCAAATGTCTTTCTACAGTAGAGGCTGCTCACTCCTGTAAAACTCTTGGATAGTAAGATGGGACCATTTGGAACGTAGAACTGGTCCAGACCTCTGTCTCATCAATAATCATGATGTTGTGTGTTTGTTGATGTCACAGCTGGTGAGTTCAGTGGTGGACGAGACGTATTCAGTGAGGAGCTCGTGAAGAAGAAGCATGACTTCACCAGAGGAGGTACCAGTTTAATTCTTAAAGATTTCTCCTCAGTAAAATTATCTTGATTCTTCTTTATGATTATTTTGTTTGAGGCTAGGCTAAATTAGATTGATTAAATCTCCTTTTTGGGGATTCTGTTGACCTTATTAAACTGTAATCCTGTGAAATAAATTAAGGTTAAGGTGACCTTGTCGACATTTTGATCATTGAATATGCTGTCTTCAATGTACAACAGTAAAATGCAGATGAAAAGATCAACTGAAGTTTAGGTTTAAGTTCAATCAAATGAGCTGTGCTCTTTAGGAAAATTTGCAAGAACTCACACTGGCCAAAAGAAGTCCCGGCCTCAGGAAAGGAACTTAAGTAAAACTGCTGAGTGGGGTTTGCGATCGACTCGGTGCTGACTTGAAGGTAGCCACCTCGTTGTGCAGGAGATGTCCAGAGTGGGCTGGTCAGTGCTGCTCGTGCTGGAGTGTTTTTAGCCTTGGCCATTGCTAACAGTGCTGTTGCTGGTTGGCTCTGAGATGAGTGCAGGCCTGCGTGCTCTGAATGTTTTTCTTTTTTCTTTTCATTTCGTATGGCAGTCCTTGTGGGTTTTGTGTCATGTCAAAGTCTTTCCTTCCATCTTTGTCATAAAATCCCCAAAAGACTCAACACCTGAGTGAACTTTTTGGCACATCCAACTGCTCCCTAACTTTCACACTTGGCTGCAAATCTTGCTAGACAAGATATAACTTCACTCGAGAATGGGAGCTTTTGCAACATCTGGCTGTGATTCTCAGTGACAAACTATGACTTCACCTGACTGTGTGCTTGCTTTGCACCATCTAGTGGACTGAAAATACAATTTAGACCCTTAAAGTGCTTGTCTGTGCAGTTCTAAGTCAAACAGGCTTTTTTCACGCAAATATCCAACGTTTTCATGAGCGCCATGTCACCAATTACGTCAGTGGCTGGAAAACCCCGCTGCCATGTAGTCACGTCATCGGGAGAACACAGCGCTTGGCTGCTCATTGTACATACAGGACGGAAGCGGTTGAAAACATCAACGATGGTTCCAGCACTTGTAGTCTGGAATTGGTTTATGTTGCCCAATCTTCAGACAATTATAGTTCCGAAGAATTGGATGATAATGAAGAATCTGGGGGCATCAGACCTTATAGGTTTGAGCCGTGCCAAGCGGGCATCGTGCCTAGTAGTCAGACTCAGTGATGGAGAGGCACACATGCCCTCCGCAGCAGCAGCGACAAACACACGGTAGGGGAACGCCAGTGTTATTCTTTTGTTACAGATATTGCAACAAATTATTTGTTCATAAATATAATTTATTCAAACCCGATTTTTCAATAAAATCATAGCAGTGTTTTCTCTTTGGCTCAGGCACTGGGTTTATTATATATATTTTGAGTTCTTGTTGTTTTTGTTTTGTACATGTGGTTTATGTGCGTTTTGAGCCACTTTCAGGTGGGCACTGTCCAAGATTCGCCAGTCCGAACACACACGCCTTCTCTCTTTGACAGTCAGCTGTTCATGGTTTGTGTGCATCATCTGCCGTGTTGTCAGCCAGCCAATGTTGCCAGCGCTATCACAACGTGTAAGCCACTCCTCACAGCCGTGGTTCTGTTGCGCCCCTTGAAGCAATGTTGGCCCTGGGATATAACCGTGGTTAACATGTCTCCTCTCCATGTTCGCTGGGCAGTGTCAGCCCCGAACGCCAACTGTGGGTGTTTCTGTTTATTTTTGTGGGTCTTCACCTTTTTGGGGATTGTTGTCATCATTCTTATGTTCAGTATATGTGCTGTGGTGAATTCTGAGCATACAGCTAGCCACCAGGGCTGCTCGGAGAGGCGCTCTGGCCACTGGCGGAGTGAAGAGGCCTCGCCGTTACAGGCCCGTGGCTCTGAGAGAGATCCGTCGCTACCAGAAATCCACAGAGCTGCTCATCCGTAAGCTGCCCGTCCAGCGCCTGGTGAGGGAGATCGCTCAGGACTTCAAGACCATCCTGCGCTTCCTGAGCTTCGCCGTCATGGCTCTGCAGGAGACCAGCGAGGCCCACCTGGTGGGTCTCTTGTTCGCCAAGAGGGTCACCATCATGCCCAAAGACTTCCAGCTGGCCCGCCGCATCCGCGGAGAGAGAGCTTAGACTTTCTGCTGCACATTCACCAACCATAATGCTCCGCACTGTGTGTCTATATATATACATTTATAGTAATATGTACATATGTTTACTAGATGTTCTTGTTTTTTCTTGCCTTCTGATTGTTGCTCTGAGTGTTGCTATCCCTGTGCTGTTGCAATCCTGGAATTTCCCCATTGTGGGACTAATAAAGGCTTATCTTATCTTATCTTAAATCCATTCATTATGACCTTCTGTGTGCTCTTATGCAGGGCAGGGAGAGGGAGGATGAAATAACGAGGATTTACGTACAGGGTTCACCACAGCACATTTAATACAGAAAGACAGACAGTTCCCTGAAAGGTGAAGACATACAAGAAACAGACACTTGCTGATGGCGTTCGGGGGCCGGCATCGGCCAACGAACGAATGAGAGGTGACATATTTGCCACAGGTGCGCCCCAGAGCCGACATCGCTTCAAGGATGCCCAAGAGCCACGGCGAACATGGAGTGACTATAGCCTGTTTTCCACTAGCCCAGCACACCTCGGTACGGCTCGATTCACTTCAGTACGGCTCGGAATGCTTCTGTCTCCATTAGCACAGTGTTGTGCTTGTGCTGTGATGGTTTGTGTTAAGAGGTTTTAGAAGCGGGGCAGCAGCAGATTCTCAGCGAGGCGGGGCCACACTCCCGTGACGTTACGCACCCGACTGAGTCCTTATTTACACGAGACAAAAAAGGATCCAAGGATTATTGCCTTGCTCGCTCTGTGGATTTATCTCACAATTAATTTTATCTCATAATTAAGCTGCAACAACACAAGTCACTTTTGTTTTGAATTAACTGCCAAATGACCTAGAAATAATGAGCTGAAACTTGTTTTTATTCGTATTAAATAATGAGACGGTGGCACACTGGCCGACACCAAATTATTATTTTTTACATCCTAGGGCATTTTGGATGTACTGAATTAAAAAAATTAATATTTTTCACCTTCAGGTCAACGTTTGGAACAACAGTATTATTATTTTCCGTTTAGATGATGCTACACTCCTTCTAAAGTATTGTAATTCTCTGAATTTGGAATGCCGATAGAACATTCAATTTACATATACTTACTTTTTTACATACTTTGACTTGTAAGCTTGATCAGTCTGTCCTGCTGCATTTTAAAGTCCAACTGTGCAACTTCTTATAAGTTAACATAAAAAATGTACCCAAAGTTTAGAACTGGATCATGTGGGGCTAATTTTTTATGATATTTCAATTAAAAGAACAGAAAGCTTACAAAAACATTTGTTTTTTGGTCTAGTTAAAAATTGCATTACCTTTACAATGGTTGACCCTGACAGGAAGATCAGTATCATTTTGATCAGATTAGGCAATGGAATTTCTATGTAATTATACTGTTTTATAATTCAGTGTTATAACAGACAAACCACACTTTCCAAAACAATTCCATTTTATTATATACAAAATATTAAAAGAAAAAAAACTTTGCAACACAACATGAAGGTTAATCGACATTTTATACACGCCGACCACTGAGTCTCTACACCAGCTTCCCAAACTGGGTCACGACTCGGATGAATGAAGCGTCTCTGCCAGCTGTGGGTCAGGAAGGCTCGGTTGAATAATCCGGACGGGCTGTCGCGGCGGACGCATGGGATGATTCTACAAGGAAAATGCACACAATAAAATACAGCACAGTAGTTTTTAACAAGAATACATAAGCTTATTTCAGCGTATTGTTAACATGAATAATTAAAATAAAAGCTTTAGTCCGCAGTGTGCTGCAATAAAGCAGCGATCCATCCACAAATGAACAGCTTTTTTATTGCATAAATAAACTGAGCGTCTTACCGAATATATTTGCGAAAAAACGCACAATAAAAAAAAATTAAAACTCACCGTTAAAGGACTCCGATGTCGAGACCTCCCGGTATATTTTTTCATTCCGGGCGGCTCCGTCTAACTCGCGCTACGTTCGTCTGACAATGCAGTCAGCACACACTGCAGCTCCTTATTGATGCATGGAACACCCTTATTACACGAAGCCATTTTTGATAGAGAATAAATGAAAATAGCACAGCAATACACTGAAAAGGAACCGCCAACAGTGGTTGCGTGCTGAGTAAAGGCGGTCGTGAAGATTCTTTTTTTTTTATTTTTTTCAAAAACTTTATTGAGAAGGTCGTGAAGATTTGGTAGATGAGGAGGAGGAGAGGGGCGGTTACAACCTGACCAATCAGCGCCGGTTACGACCTGACCAATCAGCGGCGACCAGTCTGTTAACGTCACAACACGGCACAGCTCAGCGCTGCTGTACCCTGCCCTTCAGCGGGGCTGAGAATTGCGGCTGTTAAACCGTGTTGGGGCTTGTGGAAAAGCGTACAAAGCGTGCTGAGCCGTCCCGTGTCGCGCTAAAGCGTGCTAGTGGAAAAGGCCCTTAACACGTCGTGAGAGTGCTTAAAATACTGGCAGACAAACAGCACAGATGACAATACTATGGACCAGCAGTGCATGATTGGCAAACGGCCGCGAAGTACACGCACTGCTGCTGGTGATGATGTGATGAGAAGCACCTGGGCGAGGACCGGTAAAGATGATTAGCGGGAGTTTGAATCAGCTGGTGATAATGAGAGAGGGGACATGACCGGACCGGCGAGATGTCAGCATGGGATCACAGAAAATAGGTCAAAGCTGTGTGTAAATCCTTTAATCCTTCCCCTCCTCCGCTCCTCCTGCATAAAAGTGCAGGAGGAGTGCACGAGGAGGCTTATGACAGTTGGCGCTGAAGCGTGTGATGTTGTCTATCATGGCCTGCTGTTTATCTAAGCCTGCGACAACGTGAAGGCATAGCCGCAAAACTAAAACAAGAAACCAGAGAAAGTGTGGGCTTCAAAGCTGGTGTCATTCCAGTCAACAACACCGGTGTCCGTTCTGTTGCCGACGTCATGGTGGTGCTGCTCGGGGCAACCATAAGCCCTGGATGACTGTAGAGGTGCGCTCGCTGCTCACAGCCAGAGATGCAGCCTTCAGAGCGAAGGACAGGATCGCCCTCCGCTCAGCCAGGTCTGCAGTCTCAAAGGGAATTAATACAGTGAAGCGCGCCTATGCGGAGAAAATCCAGGGACACCTCTGTGACAATAGGAACACCAAGCGGATGTGGCAGGGAGTTCGGACACTGACGGACTATAAATCTAGGCAGGGGGTTGATGATGACGACGCTTTGCTTCCAGACAGGCTCAACAACTTCTTTGCACGTTTTGAAGCATCAAATCCAACAATCAGGGAGGGCTGGCCCATCTCCACCATCGGTTGGGCCAGCTATCACCTTCAACACAGCGGACACACGGAGGACCCTAACCAGGGTCAACCCACGTAAAGCTGCAGGTCCGGACAACATCCCGGGACGTGTGCTCCGAGACTGTGCGAGCGAGTTGGTGGATGTCCTGACTGACATTTATAACATCTCCCTGAGTCAGGCCATCGTTCCCAGATGCTTTGAGACCTCTACCATAGTACCGGTGGCAAAGAAACCAGTTGTCCTGTTTGAATGGCTATCGTCCTGTTGCACTGACACCAATTGTGATGAAGTGTTTTGAACGGCTTGTCAAACCACACATTACAGCCTTCCTCCCTGCATCACATGACCCGCTCCAGTTTGCATATCGTTCAAACCGCTCCACGGAGGATTCTATAGTCACCACCCTGCACTCTGTCATCACCCACCTGGATCAGAAAGGCACCTACGCCAGACTCCTGTACATTGATTTCAGTTCAGCATTCAACACCATTATTCCCCAGAGACTGATGGAGAAATTACTCCTTCTTGGTCTGAACACCACCACATGTCACTGGATCCTGGATTTCCTGACTGAGAGACCTCAGTCTGTCCAGGTTGGAAATAACATCTCCAACTCTATCACGCTGAGCACTGGATCCCCTCAAGGTTGTGTACTCAGTCCACTGTTGTTTACACTTCTATCACATGACCGTGTATCCAGACACGAGAGGAACCAGATTAAGTTTGCAGATGACACCACGGTGGTGGGACTTATTCAGAGGGATGAGGAATCAATGTACAGGGAAGAAGTGAGAGACCTGGAGGGCTGGTGCAGGGAGAACACTCTGGTGCTCGACGTGGACAAAATGAAGGAGATGATTATCGACTTCCGGCGGTCACAGCCTGAACACGTCCCTCTCAGCATCGGCGGCCGTTTAATGGGGAGAGTGGAGAACATCAAGTTCCTCAGAGTGCAGATCTCGCAGGACCTGACCTGGAGCAAGAATTCCTTGAGGATCAGGAAGCGGGCCCAGCAGAGACTGCACTTCTTGAGGAAACTCAAACAGGCCTCTCTCCCCATCTGCATCCTCAGGACCTTCTACAGAAGTGTGGTGCAGAGTGTTTTGACGTACTGCATTGCATCATGGTACTCCAGCTGCAGTATTCAATTCAATTCAACTTTTATATAGTGCCATTTCACAACAACAGTCATCTCATTGGGGCAGCACGGTGGTGCAGTGGTTAGCACTGTTGCCTTACAGCTAGAAGGTTCCTGGTTCGAATCCCCAGGTTGGCAGGGGTTGGAACCTTTCTGTGTGGAGTTTGCATGTTCTCCCTGTGCTGTGTGGGTTTACTCCGGGGGCTCCGGTTTCCTCCCACAATCCAAAGACATGCATGTTAGGTTAATTGGTTGTTCTAAATTGTCTCTAGATATCTGTTTCCTATAGGCCCTTAGAGTAGAGGGTTAGTATTAGTGAAAGCGCTTTGAGTGGTCTTTGTGACTAGGTCACTTCCTTGTGGTAACGTATCGTCACTTCCTGTTTTGCTGTCTGCCTGTGTGGTTTGCTCTCCAGCTCTCGAGCCACTAGCTATGGCTACTACCTCTCTTTCCTCTCCTCCTCTGGTGTGCTCTCTCTGTCAGATGTTTAGCTACACCTCTGCCTCTTTTAGTGATAACGGTAAATGTAATAAATGTTGTCTTTTTGAGGCGCTCGAGGCGAGGTTGTCTGATTTGGAATCCCGGCTCCGCTGCATTGAAACACCGTCTGCGCCAGTTAATCTCGACGGACGCCCATTAGCTGCAGCGGAGCTAGCTAGCTTAGGTCCCCCTGTCACCGGTTCCCCGGCTCTCCTCTGCAGCGAGGAGACTGGGTGGGTGACGGTGAGAAGGAAGCCTAGTCGCAAAGCCCCGGTTCACCACCAACCTGTTCACGTTTCTAATCATTTTTCCCCGCTCAGCGACACACCCGCTGAGGAAAAAACTCTGATCATTGGCGACTCTGTAGTCAGAAACGTGAACCTAGAGACTCCAGCGGTCATAGTCAAATGCATTCCTGGGGCCAGAGCAGGCGACATCGAGTCAAATTTGGAAATGCTGGCTAAAAGTAACTGTAAATATTCCACAATTGTTATTCACGCCGGCATTAATGACATCCGTCTCCGGCAGTCGGAAGTCACGAAACTTAATATAGAATCGGTGTGTGACTTTGCAAAAACGATGTCTGCCACTGTAGTATTCTCTGGGCCCCTCCCCAATCTGACCAGTGATGACATGTTTAGTCGCTCGTCATCCTTGAACCGCTGGCTGTCTGTGTGGTGTCCTAAAAATGACGTGGGCTACATTGACAATTGGAGCTCTTTTTGGGGAAAACCTGGTCTTATGAGACGAGACAGCATTCATCCCACTTTGGATGGTGCTTCTCATTTATCTAACAATCTGGCATCTTTTTTATCCAAATTTCCAAAACCATGACTACTCAGAGTTGGGACCAGGAAGCAGAGTCGCAGTCTTACACGCCTCTCTGCAGCTCCTCTTCATCCGCCACCCCTCAACTTAGCCCCTGACTTCCCCATCAGAGAATCGTTGTCTGCTCCCTCCAAAGTAAATAAAAATATAATGTATAAGCATCCCAAAGTGATAAAGCAAAATATTGGTAAAACTCAAATTAAACATAAAGCCTCTAAATTGAATGATTTGGCCTCTGTTCCTCCTCATAATTTAAAAATTAAATGTGGTTTATTAAATATTAGGTCTCTAACTCCCAAGTCTCTGTTAGTCCATGATCTGTTAATTGATCATCAGATTGATTTAATTTCCCTTACAGAGACTTGGTTAGGACAAGAGGATTATGTTGGTTTAAATGAATCAACTCCCTCTGGTTATTTAAACTGTCAAAATCCCAGAAGTTCTGGTCGTGGAGGAGGAGTAGCATCAGTTTACCATTCCAAATTACTAGTTAATGTAAAGCAAAAAACATGTTATAATTCCTTTGAGGGCCTGGTCCTCAGTGTTGGGCACTTTAGCAATTCCAGGTTAAACCCAATTTTATTTGCCATAGTTTATCGTCCCCCATCAGCCTATTCAGAATTTTTATCCGAATTTCCTGATTTCTTAGCTGATTTAGTGCTGAAATCTGATAGAATAATTATAGTAGGGGACTTTAATATACATGTGGATGTAGATAGTGACTGCCTTAATGTGGCTTTTAATTCAATATTAGACTCGATTGGGTTTTCTCAGAAAGTAGGAAATTCTACTCATTACCTCCACCATGCATTGGACCTTGTTCTGACATATGGCATAGAAATAGAAAATCTTGTAGTGTCTCCTCATAACCCTGTACTGTCAGACCATTGTCTGTTAACCTTTGATTTTACTATTTCTGACTATTTGGCTCCTAAAGAAAAATATTATCACAGTAGATGCCTCTCAGATGATGCTGTTTCCAAATTTATGCAGATTGTTTCCTCTATGCCATGTGTCAACACAACGGAAATAAGCTATAGACAGCTTGCTCCTTCTGTAATTGATAACATGGTGGATAGTGTTTCAGCTTCTCTGCATCAGGCTCTAGACTTGGTGGCCCCCTTAAAAAAGAAAAAGTCTAATCAGAGATTTTTAACTCCTTGGTTCAACACAGAAACTCGTAGCTTAAAACAGAAGACTCGTCAATTAGAAAGAAAATGGCACTCTACTAATTTAGATGAAATCTATTTAGCTTGGAGAAATCATCTTTTAATTTATAAAAAAATCTCTTAGAAAAGCTAGAACGAGTTATTACTCTGCATTAATAGAAGAGAACAAGAATAATCCCAGGTTTCTTTTCAGTACTGTAGCCAGGTTGACAAAGAGTCAGGACTCTGTCAATCCTAGCATCCCCTTAGAGCTTACTAGTCAGGACTTTATGAACTTTTTCAATAATAAAATTTCATCCATCAGAGATAAAATCAATCAGATTCTTCCCACAGTTAACTTAAATACTGTAACTACTACAACTCCTTCTATTGATGTCTGTCTTGATGAGTTTACTCCAATCGACCTTTGTGAGTTAGACAAAATAGTTTCCTCATCCAAACCTTCAACTTGTCTTTTAGACCCTATTCCTACCAGGTTATTTAAAGAAGTCTTCCCACTTATTGGTAGCTTTATTCTTCATATAATCAATTCTTCATTAACTTTAGGCCATGTACCGCAGGCTTTTAAAACAGCTGTAATTAAACCCTTACTCAAAAAGCCAACGCTAGATCCAGGAGCTTTAGCTAACTATAGACCAATCTCTAATCTCCCTTTCATTTCAAAAATCTTAGAAAGAGTTGTTGCTACGCAATTATTTGACCACCTGCAGGGAAATGGTTTATTTGAGGAGTTTCAATCTGGGTTTAGAATCCATCATAGCACTGAAACAGCCTTAGCGAAGGTCACTAACGACCTCCTCATTGCATCTGATAATGGACTAGTTTCTGTACTTGTCCTTTTAGAGCTTAGTGCAGCTTTTGATACTATTGATCATAATATTCTACTTGATAGATTAGAACACTATGTTGGACTTAATGGAACTTCGTTGCAGTGGTTTAGATCTTATTTATCTGATAGGTTCCAGTTTGTTCATGTAAATGATGAGTTTTCCCTCAGCTCAAAGCTTAGTCATTGAGTTCCACAGGGATCTGTGCTTGGCCCTACTCTTTTTAGTTTATATATGCTTCCGTTAGGCAACATTATTAGAAAGCACTGTATACATTTTCACTGTTATGCAGATGACACACAATTATACCTGTCAATGAAGCCAGATGATACTAATCAATTAGCCAAGTTAGAAGCCTGTCTTAAGGAAATCAAAGTTTGGATGACTTGTAATTTCCTGCTATTAAATTCAGATAAGACTGAAGTCATTCTTGTTGGTCCAAAAAACCTTAGAAATTCCTTTCCAAATCAAACTTTCAGTTTGGATGCAGTTACTCTTTCTCTTAATAGCTCTGTGAGGAACCTTGGAGTTATTTTTGATCAGGATTTGTCCTTCAATTCACATATTAAATTTGTTTCTAAGACTGCCTTCTATCATTTGCGTAATATTGCCAAGATTAGGAGCATCTTGTCTCAGAGTGATGCTGAGAAGCTGATCCACGCTTTTGTTAGCTCGAGATTAGATTATTGTAATTCTTTATTATCAGGCTGTCCTAAAACATCTTTAAAAAGTCTTCAGCTGATCCAAAATGCTGCAGCAAGAGTTTTAACAGGTACTAGAAAGAGAGATCATATCTCTCCGGTTCTGGCCTCCCTTCATTGGCTTCCCATAGAGTTTAGAATTAAGTTTAAAATCCTTCTTCTTACTTACAAAGCTCTAAACAATCAGGCTCCTTTTTATTTAAAAGATCTGATACTACCGTATCATCCTAACAGAGCACTACGCTCCCAAAATGCAGGTTTACTTGTAATACCGAGAATCTCCAAAAGTACAATGGGAGGCAGAGCCTTCAGTTATCAAGCTCCTCTCCTGTGGAATCAGCTGCCAATCTGGATTCGGGAGTCAGACTCGATCTCTGTTTTTAAGAATAGGGCTAAAACCTACCTTTTTGATATAGCCTACAATTAGGGAGGGATCATGTGTTTCTGAACCCTCCCTTAGTTATGCTGCTAATAGGTTTAGTGAGCCGGGGGACCTCCAGTAATGCACTGGGCCTCACTCCTTTCCTCACTCTCTATGAAATATTTTTTTTTTGCTGGTCATTAACATTTGTTTGTTCTCTCCCATAGATTGAGTCCCCATCGTGCTGTTTGCTCTCTACATGTCTGTTCTTTTCTTCTTCTCTGTCCCCTCACCCCCCAGCCAGTCGCAGCAGTTGACTGCCCCTCCCTGAGCCTGGTTCTGCTGGAGGTTTCTTCCTGTTAAAAGGGAGTTTTTCCTCTCCACCGTCGCCAAGTGCTTGCTCACAGGGGATCGCCTGATTGCTGGGGTCTTTCTGCAACTGTGGGGGTCCTCTCTACAGTTGATAGTGCTATGAGATGACTGTTGTTGTGAAATGGCGCTATATAAATAAAGTTGAATTGAATTGAATTGAATTGAATAGAAAAGCGCTATATAAGTGCAGGTTAGTTAGTTAGTTAGTAGTCATAGCACTATCAACTGTAGGGGGAACCCCCACAGTTGCAGAAAGACCCCAGCAATCAGGCGATCCCCTGTGAGCAAGCACTTGGCGACGGTGGAGAGGAAAATCTCCCTTTTAACAGGAAGAAACCTCCAGCAGAACCAGGCTCAGGGAGGGGCAGTCATCTGCTACGACTGGCTGGGGGGTGAGGGGATAGAGAAGAAGAAAAGAACAGACATGTAGAGAGCAAACAGCACGATGGGGACTCAATCTATGGGAGAGAACAAACAAATGTTAATGACCAGCAAAAAAAAATATTTCATTGAGAGTGAGGAAAGGAGTGAGGCCCAGTGCATTACTGGAGGTCCCCCGGCTCACTAAACCTATTGGCAGCATAACTAAGGGAGGGCTCAGAAACACATGATCCCTCCCTAATTGTAGGCTATATCAAAAAGGTAGGTTTTAGCCGTATTCTTAAAAACAGAAATCGAGTCTGACTCCCGAATCCAGATTGGCAGCTGGTTCCACAGGAGAGGAGCTTGATAACTGAAGGCTCTACCTCCCATTTTACTTTTGGAGATTCTAGGTATTACAAGTAATCCTGCATTTTGGGAGCGTAGTGCTCTGTTAGGATAATACGGTAGTATCAGATCTTTTAAATAAAAAGGAGCCTGAATGTTTAGAGCTTTATAAGTAAGAAGAAGGATTTTAAACTTAATTCTAAACTCTATGGGAAGCCAATGAAGGGAGGCCAGAACCGGAGAGATATGATCTCTCTTTCTAGTACCTGTTAAAACTCTTGCTGCAGCATTTTGGATCAGCTGAAGACTTTTTAAAGATGTTTTAGGACAGCCTGATAATAAAGAATTACAATAATCTAATCTCGAGCTAACAAAAGCGTGGATCAGTTTCTCAGCATCACTCTGAGACAAGATGCTCCTAATCTTGGCAATATTACGCAAATGATAGAAGGCAGTCTTAGAAACAAATTTAATATGTGAATTGAAGGACAGATCCTGATCAAAAATAATTCCAAGGTTCCTCACAGAGCTATTAAGAGAAAGAGTAACCGCATCCAAACTGAAAGTTTGATTTGGAAAGGAATTTCTAAGGTTTTTTGGACCAACAAGAATGACTTCAGTCTTATCTGAATTTAATAGCAGGAAATTACAAGTCATCCAAGCTTTGATTTCCTTAAGACAGGCTTCTAACTTGGCTAATTGATTACTATCATCTGGCTTCATTGACAGGTATAATTGTGTGTCATCTGCATAACAATGAAAATGTATACAGTGCTTTCTAATAATGTTGCCTAACGGAAGCATATATAAGCTAAAAAGAGTAGGGCCTAGCACAGATCCCTGTGGAACTCCATGACTGAGCTTTGAGTTGAAAGAAAACTCATTATTTACATGAACAAACTGGAACCTATCAGATAAATAAGATCTAAACCACTGCAACGAAGTTCCATTAAGTCCAACATAGTGTTCTAATCTATCAAGTAGAATATTATGATCGATAGTATCAAAAGCTGCACTAAGGTCTAAAAGGACAAGTACAGAAACCAATCCATTATCAGATGCGATGAGGAGGTCGTTAGTGACCTTCGCTAAGGCTGTTTCAGTACTATGATGGATTCTAAACCCAGATTGAAACTCTTCAAGTAAACGATTTCCCTGCAGGTGGTCAAATAATTCAGAATCAGAATCAGGTTTATTGCCATTGTTCATGTGATACACAAACTAGGAATTTGTCTCGGTGCCATGCTGCAACATTAAAAACATAATGAGAAAAAGGGATAAACTAAAAAACTAAAGGACTAGAAACGTGCAATAAGTGTAGAAAAATAAGTAATAATAAGTAATAATAATAATAATAAGATAAGATAAGATAAGATAAGCCTTTATTAGTCCCACAACGGGGAAATTCCAGGATTGCAACAGCACAGGGATAGCAACACTCAGAGCAACAATCAGAAGGCAAGAAAAAAAACAAGCAAGCAAGAGCAGCTAATATACATATGTACATATTACAATAAAATATATATATACACACACACACACACAGACACACAGTGCAGAGCATTGTAGCTGGATGGAATAAATATATGAATATATGAACACACAGTGCAGAGCATTGTAGCTAGATGGAATAAATATGTAAATATATAAACACCCACAGTACGGAGCATTGCAGCTAGGTGGAATAAATATGCAAGTATATAAACACACACAGTGCGGAGCAATGTAGCTAGATGGAATAATATGTAGATATATAAAAACACAGTGCGGAGCATTGTAGCTAGATGGAATAAATATATAGATATATAAATATAAACACACCCAGTGCTGAGCATTGTAGCTAGATGGAATAAATATATAGATATATAAATATAAACACACCCAGTGCAGAGCATTGTAGCTAGATGGAATAAATATGTAAATATATAAACACACACAGTGCAGAGCATTGTTGCTAGGTGGGATGAAACAGCATAACCGTCTATTTAGTTATCCTACATGGTATGATTATGTGCCCATACATATTCTCACCCTCCATAGCGACCGGTATGTTCCTAGTTGTATGCCGGAGAGGACCATTGTGTAAGTCTATTGCATCTTTTGCATTCAAAAAAAAAACAAACAAAAAAAAAAACCTATTAGTTTGTTACGTCTTTTTGCTATCTCTGCGAGCAGCCCTGCTTAGGTTGTACAGTCTGACAGCCGTTGGTAGGAAGGACCTACGAAACCTCTCGGTTGTGCACCTGGGATGATGTAGTCTGCTGCTAAATGAGCTCCTCAGTGCATCCAGTATGTCCTGCATAGGGTGGAACTCGGACTCCAGCAGAGATGACAGTTTAGCCACCGTCCTTCTCTCTCCTATCTCCTCCATCGGATCAAGGCGTTGCCCCAGGACAGAGCTAGCTTTCTTAATCAGTTTGTTCAGTCTCTTCCTATCGGCTGCAGTAATGCCACTGCCCCAGCAGACCACTCCAAAAGTGATGGCTGATGCCACCACCGTGTCATAGAATGACTTCAGCAGCGCCCCTTGTACACCAAAAGACCTGAGTCTCCTCAGCAGGAACAGCCTGCGCTGTCCCTTCTTGTAGAGTGCGTCAGTATTGTGTGACCAGTCTAGTTTATTGTTCAGATGAATACCCAGGTACTTGTAGGATGTCACCATCTCGATGTCTGTTCCCTGTATATTTACTGGTGCTGTGAGGGGCTGCCCATGCCTGCGGCAGTCCACCACCAGCTCCTTAGTTTTCCTCGCGTTGATCTGGAGGCAGTTCCGATGGCACCAGTCCACAAAGTCCTGGATAAGCCCTCTGTACTCAGCTTCATCTCCGCTGGAGATGAGACCAACGATCGCAGAGTCATCAGAGAACTTCTGTAGATGGCAATGTGTTGTGTTGTGTGAGAAGTCCGCAGTATAAAGAGTGAACAGGAAGGGAGCCAGCACCGTTCCCTGGGGGGCCCCCGTGCTACTGATGATCGTGTCGGAAACACAGTCCCGGGTTCTCACAAACTGAGGCCGGTTCGTGAGGTAGTCCAGGATCCATGATGACAGGTGCTGGTCCACCCCTGCGCGCAGCAGCTTGTCCTTCAGGATCATCGGTTGGATGGTGTTGAAAGCACTGGAGAAGTCAAAGAACATGATCCTCACCATATTCCCGGGCTTCTCCAGGTGGGACAGAGAACGGTGAAGGAGGAAGATCACCGCATCCTCCACCCCAATGCCATGCTGGTAGGCGAACTGGAGTGGATCCATCGCTGGTTCCACCAGGGGGCGGAGATGAGCAAGGAGCAGTCTCTCCAGGGTCTTCATCAAGTGGGACGTCAAGGCCACCGGTCTGAAGCTGTTCAGGTCTTTGGGTTGGGAAGTTTTTGGTACAGGTACCACACAAGATGTTTTCCACAGCTGTGGTACCCTCCCCAGTTTCAGGCTCATGTTGAAGATATACGTCACAATCCCACACAGCTGGTCTGCACAGGACTTGAGGAGCTTTGCGCTGATACCGTCCGGTCCCGACGCCTTCCTCGCCTTGATCTTCCTCAGCTCCGTCCTCACCTGGGTCTTGGTCAGGGTCAGGATGGGGGGCTGTGTGTTGGGAGTGGGGGGGGTGTCGGTGGAGTGGGGAGTGGGCAGCAGGACTTGATTTCTTAGTGGCAGCAGTGGTTGTTGTGCAGACAGGGGGGAGGGCGGTTGGTCAAATCTATTGAAAAACAGATTCAGGTTGTTCGCCCACTCCCTGCCCCCCGTGGCCTGGGGGGAGGTATTCTGGAGCCCCGAGATGGTTTTGAGGTTTCTCCAGACCCCGCTGATGTCGCTCTGTTGTAGCTTGTCCTCCATCTTCTTCCTGAAGCTGTCCTTGCCTTCTCTGATCTTTCTCCTCAGCTCCCTCTGTACGGACTTCAGCATCTCCCTGTTCCCCGACCTGAAGATCCTCTTCTTCTCTCTCAGAAGTGTTTTTATCTCAGGGTTGATCCAGGGTTTGTTGTTTGAGTGACGCCGTATGGTCTTGGTGGGAACGGATTTGTCCACACAGAAGCTGAGGTAGCCCGTGAAGGTGTGAATGAGGCCATCGATGTCCTCACCATGTGGATCGCAGAGCTGCTTCCAGGCAGTGGCTTCAAAACAGTCCTTTAGAGTGTCCATTGTCTCCTCAGACCATAACTCCACAGTGTGCATGGCCGGAGGTTGTCTGTGCACTAGGGGTTTGTACACCGGTCGGAGATGAACCAAGTTGTGATCCGATCTCCCAAGTGGGGGGAGTTGTGATGAGGTGTACGCCTCCTTAGTGTTTGCGTAGAACAAATCCAGTGTTTTATTGTCTCTAGTGTGGCATGTGACATACTGGGTGAAAGTGGGCAGAATGGGAGACAGTGAAACGTGGTTGAAATCGCCTGAGATGAGGAGAAGAGCATCTGGGTGTTCTGTCTGCAGCCTGCTGGTTACTGAATGGATGACGTCACGCGCTGTCCCAGCGTTCGCCGTCGGATTTGCATAAACAACAATGCAGATCACGTGTGAGTGTTCTCTCGGGAGATATGTAGGCCTCATGCTAACAGCTAGCAACTCAATGTCTTTGCTGCAGTGTCGTTGTTTAACAGTGATATGTCCCGGTCTACACCAGTTGTTGTTAACATACATTATCACTCCACCGCCCCTAGTTTTGCCACTCTCTGGTGTTCGGTCAGCTCGTATCATGTGAAAACCCTCCAGCTCAATGTTAGCATCTGCTGCTAGTTCAGTTAGCCACGTCTCAGTAAACAAAAGGAGAGAGCACTCCTGGTAAGTGCTATCATAACGGGAGATAGCCGCTAGCTCATCTAACTTTCCCAGTATCGACCGTACATTTCCCATGACAACAGATGGAAGGGAGGGTCTGTACCTTATATTTTTTGTCCTCCGCCTTATTCCAGCCCGGCAGCCGCGGCGTTTTCGCCTCAGTTCTCTCGGTATGTCGAGTTTTTCCAGTGGGACCGGGTGGCGGTTAAATGCTAGCAGCTCTTCCCTGTTGTATCGAATTCTGCTATAAACAGTGGCTCCGTCCACCGGCTCAGGAGACATTTGGGACGATCTGTGTGTCCGTGATATAAGTGGGGTGAAAAAAAAAAAAAGTGATCAAAAGAGAGAGGAAGGGAAAAAAAACTCGGAATCGAGCCGCTGTTGCAAAAGGCAGCCGACTGGTGTGGCGCCGAGAGATACAATACTAGTAATAATGAGTAGTACTAGTAAAGGCAGTTTAAAAAATTAGCATGTAGCAGATAATGTGAAGTACCACATAGTGCAGTCAATAATGCAACAGAAAAACAGTGATGAATGACATGAGTCTGGTTGAGCTGCTGTACATAGTGCACGAGAGTCAAAAGTCACTTAGTGTTCAGCAGTCTGATGGCAGAGGGGAAAAAGCTGTTCAAGTGCCGAGAGGTTTTAGTCCGAATGGACCGAAGCCTTCTACCTGAGGGGAGGGGGGCAAACAGCACGTGACCAGGATGTGAAGGATCGGCTATGATCCGGCCAGCACGCCTCCGGGTCCTGGAGATGTACAGGTCCTGGAGAGATGGGAGCCTGCAGCCTATCACCTTCTCAGCAGTGCGCACGACGCGCTGCAGCCTTAGTCTGTCCCTGGCAGTGGCTCCTGCGTACCACACAGTTATGGAGGAGGTGAGGATGGACTCGATGATGGCCGTGTAGAACTGCACTAACATCTTGGTGGGTAGCTTGAGCTTCCTCAGCTGCCGCAGAAAGAACATCCTCTGCTGGGCCTTTTTGATGAGGGAGCTGATGGTTGGCTCCCATTTGATGTCTCGGGTGATGGTGGTGCCCAAGAAGCGGAAGGAATCTGCAAAGGTGATGGGAGAGCCTGTGATGGTGAGGGGGGGCAGGGGGGATGTGACTTTCCTGAAGTCCACAATCATCTCCGCTGTCTTCAGAGCATTCAGCTGCAGGTTGTTGTGGCTGCACCAGGACACCAGCTGGGCCACCTCTTCCCTGTAGGCGGACTCGTCACCGTTGGAGATGAGCCCGATGAGGATGGTGTCGTCCGCAAACTTAATCAGCTTAACAGACTGGTGGGAGGAGGTGCAGGAGTTGGTATAAAGGGAGAAGAGTAGGGGGGAAAGTACACAGCCCTGGGGTGATCCAATGCTGATGCTAACAGAGTCTGAGACAGACTTCCCCAGCCGCACATGCTGTCTCCGGTCCGTCAGGAAGTCGGTGATCCACCTGCAGAGGGAGTCAGGTTGCGTAGCAACAACTCTTTCTAAGATTTTTGAAATGAAAGGGAGATTAGAGATTGGTCTATAGTTAGCTAAAGCTCCTGGATCTAACGTTGGCTTTTTGAGTAAGGGTTTAATTACAGCCGTTTTAAAAGCCTGCGGTACATGGCCTAAAGTTAAAGAAGAATTGATTATATGAAGAATAAAGCTACCAATAAGTGGGAAGACTTCTTTAAATAACCTGGTAGGAATAGGGTCAATATGTCAGACAAAAAAGCCCTGCAGAGGATAGTTAAGGGAGCTGAGAGGGTAATTGGAGTCTCCCTCCCCTCTGTCCAAGAACTTTTTCAGAACCGTTGTAGGAGCAGGGTACTGAACATTGTCAAGGACCGTTCTCACCCTCTGCATAAACACTTTGAACTTCTGCCATCTGGCAAACGATTCTGGAGCATCAGAGGCAGAACCGCCAGACTGATTAACAGCTTCCTTCCACAAGCAGTTAGGATGCTGAACAGTTGATCGGGGATCTCTCATACATACTAGTGCACCTACGGACATTATGTATATTATTTGTATATTATAGTTCTGGTTAGTTTTCAAGTATGTCTAAGGGAAATGTGAATGGCTGTGTTGGGGTGAGGGGGTGAGGGTACATGTATGTGTGAGTGTGTCTTAAATCATGTTCTTTTTACTTATATGGATGCCGAGAGAAACGCAATTTCATCTTGCCTGCACTACAGTTGTATGTACAGCAATATGACAATAAAGGTTGATTTGATTTGCTGCCCTTCATTCGGTGGGCGACACCACAGTCCAGTCATTGTCTGCGTTTTTTTGATGATAACTGGTTTATGCAGGCATGGTTGTAAATATTGTATTGATCATCGACAATGACTTTTGGGTTTACACAACATGCTAAAAAATGTCAAAATCGCGTCATCAGACCCTTAAATTGTACCTATAGTTCCTTTGGTGGAAACGATTCTAGTTTTGGTAGGCCAGTTTGTTTTTCTAACTCTGCTATTTTAGCTTCTTTTGAAGGCTCAAATATTTTTAGTGGCTCCATGCAGATTTTTTTTTTTTTTTTTTTTTGCCAAAATTGCTCAATTTTTTTTTTCTTTCATAGAAGTTGCTGAGTACTGGACTAGAATCAGAATTATTGTTTCATGCTCCTTTTAAGAGTTTTTTTTTTCTGAAATCACATAAAACCAAAGGATTCAAAGTCACAGTTTGAAAAGGTTTTTATAGGCTTTTTTTTAACTGTAGAAAGATCAATGATTAAATTATTGTGCAAAAAAACAGCCACAGGGGGTGTCCAAGCCAGTGTACTCCTCGTGCCTGTCCCAAGCCCGTGTAAATGGGGAGGGTTGTGTCAGGAAGGACATCCAACATAAAACCTTTGCCAAATCTAATATGCAGATCATGATGAATGAGTTTTGTACCGGATCAGTCGAGGCCCTTGTTAACAGCGACTACCACCGCTGCTGTTAATCGACAGGGTGCCGGTGTAAATTGGCCTACTCTTGGTGGAAGCAGGGTTTTCTCTGGTAACATTTCCCAGTGGCGGCCCGCTATGCCAGAAAAATTTCTGCCACTCTATCAGGACATAAAAATTTAAGAAAAATTTATGAAGGAATGACGATCTGCAAGCGCGCACACGAACAACGCGTGTGACCATGATCAGCGCAGAGAGAAGCGCCCCGCCCGTGTGTTCTAGTCACCAGCCAGGCAGAGTGTCTCGCTACTAGTGCAACTGTCTGAGACAAACATGAGCTTATTAACCTCTTGCACTCCGGTGTACCGCGGGCAGGCACGTCTCTGCGTCCTAGGGCGCATGAGGGCGCACTAGGACGCACACTGTGCATCTCAGAGCACACTGGAAAAAAAAAAGCTGCATTTCCGTTCTTCTACTACAGACACAGCTGCGAACAGAAAGCCAAAGGAGTGCTTTGATTGGTTTAGATGTGATTGAACGCTCATTCGACTAATAAGAGCCTTGAATTGGGTTTCTGAAACCTTGAAGAACCAATGACTGAAAACCTAGCAAGAAGGACCCGCCTACCAACGGCTGCAAATGCAGCGAGCCAATTGAAGCACAGAAGTTCGAAAGCGTGCGTCCCTTGCAAAATCCGTTTTGTGTAAGGCTGGGTGAAGAGAGACTGACTGTTGCAGCAGATGAAAAAAGGACCCGCAGGAAGAACCGCCACAGACCCAGCAGCATGGAGACCACCCACAAGGGCGACCTGTGTGACGGAGACTGCCATTCGCGCATCGGCCTGTTCAGCCACAGGTGGTGCTGTTCCAGCAGAGTAGACATTTAAGATTCTCTTCCGTGGTCATCATAGACCGACTGAGACCGACGACGAAGGCTGGGTGATACACACGTGTTCGCCATTCTTTTTTTCTTACTAATGTTCTTATTTGTTTTGAAAAATCGTTCGCCAAAACCGCAATCATGGAAACGCAAAACCGCAATAATGGAATTATGGTTTGACTGGGTCGCGTGACCAGAACGACGAGTCCGTAACAAGCGGACCAGCGTCATGTTCGTCTGACAATGAGGAAGAGAAGTTCGCCAGCGACAATGCTGTTGTGGACAGGTAAGTGTTATAAGCTAAATTATTCTTTATCGCTGAAAATTGTAATCAAAAATGACTTTTGACCGATCGGTAAATTACAACTGTGCGTAGTAGACCGCGGTGCACGAAGTCCGAAGTTCGTGCGCTGCGGTACACGGTTCGTGCGTCGCGTCCGGACCGTGAAGGCCCCCCCCCCCGCTACTCTTCTGTAGCGGATTGCAGATATATTGCAGATATTTTAGTACAGCTGTGCGTAGTAGACCACGGGGACTGTGCACCGCGGTCGCCACATCGCCACATGACTGTTCCATCATGTAGCGATGGGCGATGTCCGTCCTCTGTAGCGGGGGGGGGGGGGGGGGGGAGTTGTTATCTTCTACATTACAAATATTTTAGAATAATTTTTAGTGCACTGTAGGTTATTTTTTCTTGTAAAAAAAAAAAAAAGCCACACATTTTTTACGTGGCATGCTTCTTTGTGTGTGGGGGCTTGTTTGTTCATTCATTCATTCATTCATGAATGAATGAATAAACAACCCCCCTCACATACACACGCACGCACGCACACACACACACACACAGAGCCCTGAGTGTCACCTTTCATTAGAGCCCAAGATCAAGCTTCTATATTGAATCATTCAAAAGTGAGACGTTTTTCCAAACTGTGCCATTTGGCACAATTTGGCACAATTCAAAAATGCCTGGGAACAACCTGAGAACAAAGCTGTGTAATATATTCATTTTTTGTGGTATTGTTACAAAATTTTGACCTCAGCCGGATAACACTTGGTTCTACATTTCTGTTGCATTTTCCAGCCAGTATCTGACAGCTGTGTGTTATTTGCAAGCATTTGTATCCAAAAAAACACCCAGAATGATGGGAAAAAGAAAGTTTGGAGAAGAATTGGAACAGCTCATGATCCAAAGCACACCACATGTTCTGTAAAACATGGTGGAGGCAGTGTGATGGCATGGGCATGCATGGCTTCCAATGGCACTGGGTCACTTGTGTTTATTGATGATGTGACAAAAGACAGAAGCAGCCGGATGAATTCTGAAGTGTATACGGATATACTCTCTGCTCAGATTCAGCCAAAGGCAGCAAAGTTGATTGGACGGTGCTTCACAGTACAGATGGACAATGATCCAAAACATACTGCAAAAGCAACCCAGGAGTTTTTTAAAGCACAGAAGTGGAATATTCTGCAATGGCCGAGTCAATCACCAGATCTCAACCCAATCGAGCATGCATTTCACTTGCTCAAGACAAAACTTGGAGGCAGAAAAAAAAAAAAAAAGGCAGAAAGACCCACAAACAAGCAACAACTGAAGACAGCTGCAGTAAAGGCCTGGCAAAGCATCACAAAGGAGGAAACCCAGCGTTTGGTGATGTCCATGGGTTCCAGACTTCAGGTAGTCATTGCCTGCAAAGGATTCTCAATAAAATATTGAAAAATAACATTTTACTTAGGGTTATGTTTATTTGTCCATTTACTTTTGAGCCCCTAAAATGAGGAGCATTTGTATAAAAATAGCTACAATTCCTACATGTTGAATCATATATTTTTGTTCAACCCCTTGAATTAAACCTTAGTCTGCACTTCAATTCCGTTGTAGTTGTTTCATTTCAAATCCAATGTGGTGGCATGCAGAGCCCAAATCATGAAGATTGTGTCACTGTCCAAATATTTCTGGGCCTAACTGTAAATAAGATCTAAACCACTGCAACAAAGTTCCATTAAGTCCAACATAGTGTTCTAATCTATCAAGTAGAATATTATGATCAATAGTATCACAAGCTGCACTAAGGTCTAAAAGGACAAGTACAGAAACAAGTCAATTATCAGATGCAATCAGGAAGTCTTTAGTGACCTTCGCTAAGACTGTTTCAGTACTGTGATGGATTCTATACCCAGATTGAAACTCTTCAAATAAACCATTACCCTGCAAGTGGTCAAGTAATTGCGTAGCAACAACTGTTTCTAAGATTTTTGAAATGAAAGGGAGATTAGAGATTGGTCTATAGTTAGCTAAATCTCCAGGATCCAGCGTTGGCTTTTTGAGTAAGGGTTTAATTACAGCAGTTTTAAAAGCCTGTGGTACATGGCCTAAAGTTAAAGGCCAAATGTCACGTAATTTTTTTTTTCTAAATGACAGCGAATTTTGATAAAATACACTTTGCTTAAACCAGATATTCATACCGGAGACCATATCACCCACCCGTATTTACATAATTGCACAAAATACACCAGGCGAAGGCCCCGCCTTGCTCGCTGGCTTGTGACAGTCAATCCAGACCGCGGCCATGATTTTGACGTCACAAATTTCACCCTGGCTGCCCTGCCGTATCCACATTCACACTTATCAACATTGGACAATCATGACGGAAAGTGACAGCGATTGTGAGGAAATTAGTTTAGTTTTGTCCTCTGGTGAATCGGACTTGGAATTCAGGGAAGACGACACCCCAGATACTGATGACAGTGGTTCAGACAGTGACAGAGGCATAGAACCTTACAGGTTCGAGCCGTCCGAGACGGAATCAGATGCTTTGTCTGATGACAACAGTTCCGACGATGACCAGAGAGCAGAACCAGTGGAAAATGTCATTGAATTGGACATTAATCGCCTCCAGAATTGGGAAGCCGATGGGGGTCTGTCAAGGGCGCCCCATAAATATCGATTTTTCGGAAGCCATTATTATGACGATACAGTGGGGCGCTAGCTTACAGTAGAACCCTTTCTTTCCTCATTCAGTTGTAGCAACAAAATCAAGGATGAAATGGAAGTAATTGTGGAAAATGACTTGTATTAAAATCCCCAGGGTCGTGTGTATAGGGCCATAACCAGGAATGTTCCTTTCTCACTGTAGACGAATTAGAAATCTAGCTTGTTGATTTGTACGCCAGCTTCAAGGTTTGATAACTAGAAATAATTGGGAAAAAACTGTCTCTAGCACATGGCACTTCATGGGGAGGGCTTGAAAGTTCTATTAATAAACAAAGACAACATGAATAATGCAATGGATCTTTTCACTTTATTTTACATGAGTTCTGCAAGGCATTTATGAGGTGGATATGGTGTAAATAATATGGACAGGATGTGAACACATTATTGAATATTATATATATTATATTGTTACAAAATTTATAAAAGCTCACAATTGCAATATCAACAAACCTGTGCTTACAATATCAACAAACAAGCATATTTATGTATACATGCATTCAGAAAATATTTGCAAATTCTTGTACTTGGATTTTTCAATAGGTGCACCTGTGAGTGTTGCCAAGCAATGCCAACAGTGGAGGAGAGCCGCTGCTGTCAAGAAATTGATCAGATCAGCATGAGAATGGAGGCGCATACCTGTCAAGGGATACGTTTTCGCCGTATTTTAATATGGGGAAAATGCAATTTTAGCAAATACGGGCGTATTGCCATTTCTGTACGCCCAAAAGAAAAATATACGGGAAAAAAAATTATTGAGTGTGTTGAGGAACACGTCGTGTGTGTGATCCCCCACAGCTAGGGGGCTGGCAGAGCGCTCAGTGTGAGCTATTATCACTACAATGAGAAGTGTGGACTCAATCATTAGGCTGATGGCCGGGGTGGGCAAAGCGCTCAGCGTGAGCTATTATCACTACAGTGAGAAGTGTGGACTCAATAATTAGGCTGATGGCCTCACACTTTCTACTGTCTTGCGGCTCCGGAACAGAGAGGAATCGCCTTCCAAATCCAGAATTCTGCTTTTTTTATTTTGAGCAGGACGCTGAGTTGTGTTGTTATTGTCAAATATCCATGAATCCTTAAAATATTTGACAATAACAACACGAATTACATTTAAAACATTTCCCAGAAAAGTGTCCCTTATTACACAGCCGTCCCTTATAGCCCCGTTTTACGGTGCCATCCAGCAATACGATACATGATTTATTTCTAAGGATAAAATTGTTGGTCGTTGTTACGTTGGTAACGAGGGGTAACTATGAACAAAAATAGTGATTGCCTTCCACAAACAAAGGAAAAAAAACTGTCTATGTATTAAAAATATGCGGTGCCTCTTCCAGTCTCCATCTAAACAATCAATCGGGATACCCCAAGCATCAAACTAAGGTACAATCTATTTCGTCGCTTCCGCCTTCTTCCCCCGGCGATTCCGGGGGCCGTGAGTAGGAATGTCAGGCCAAGCGCGGCAGTTTTAAATTAATGAATATTCCGGCGTTACTGAAGCATATGCACCAAGACCCAAACGGATCGGTTCCCTTTTATATCTAGTTTGAAGACATTTTAAGGACCCTGTTACGTGACATTTGGCCTTTAATGAAGAATTGATTATTTGAAGAATGAAGCTACTGTGGCGTGTGTAAATGAAGAGGCAGATTCATTTCAGACGATTTATTTCACACTCACATCTCACAAGCAAAGAACAGACTGAACTTTTCAGCAGGCACTCTCCTCTTAAGTTTCATGGATTTCTCCACACACAACATGACATTTGCATCACACTGCATTCAACCCCCTACGTCCTTGACTCCTTCCTGCTATCTCACCAGGAACCTCCCGTGCATTGTTCTCCCATGTTTATCCACTGTCTCTTGTCTGAGATGCTAAATAATCTGGCTCCCTCAAGGTGCTACACTGCCCCCCCAGCATCTTGGATAGAACAATAGAATATCAGTCCACATGCTGTTTGGGCTTCCGTCTCCTCCCGTATCTGCTGTAACTGGGGTTTACCACCTCCGTGGCGCTGCTGTGCCGGTGGGGGGCTGCTGGGAGTGTGTCTGACTGCGGGTGAGCTGTTACTGGGGGGGGGCTGCTCTGGTGAATCGTTTCCCTGGGGAGCTCTCCGTGGGGGTCTTCCATGCCGAGGGACCCTAGCCAACAGCACTTGCTCGTCCGCCACAACGAAAGCGGGTTTGAGTCTGTCTATGCTAATCTTTTCCCACCTACCCCCCAAGTCTAGCAAAAAATGCTTATCCCCTGTTTCCAGCACTATGAACGGTCCATCATAGGGTGGGCGCAATGGAGGGCGGTGGGCATCGTGTCTGACGAACACGAACTCAGCACTCTTCAAAGTTTTAGACACGAAAACACGCGGAAAACAGTGGTGGGCAGGGCCCGGCAGCGTGCCTGTGTTTGCGCTACGCTGCAAAAGCTGAGACGGGCAGCTGTCTGGTGCGGGATTATCTGGTAGAAAATCCCCGAGTAGCCGTAGGGGCTGCGCAAAAACGAGCTCTGCCGGGGAAGCTTCCAGAACCTCTTTTGGCGCGGAGCGCAACCCCAATAAAACCCACGGCAGCCTGTCTACCCAATTTGCATCCGTCAATGAAGCCCTGAGTGCTGCTTTTAGTGACCTATGAAAACGCTCGCATAACCCATTGGCCTGTGGGTTGTACACGGTTGTGCGGTGAATTGTAACACCCAGGCTGCGGGCCATCGCGGACCAGAGTTCGGAAACAAATTGAGGACCCCTGTCGGACGTAATGTCCGACAGGACTCCAAAACGTGCCACCTATGCTGTCAGAAAAGCGCGCACTTCGTCTGCGGACGTGGTTGCCGCCAGTGGGACCGCTTCTGGCCAGCGCGTGGTGCGGTCCACCACTGTCAGGAGGTACGTGCACCCCTGTGATGGCGGGAGGGGGCCCACGAGGTCCACTGGAACATGGTCGAACCTCTTAGCCGGAATGCGAAACGGCTCCAAGGGAGCCTTTGTGTGTCTGTGTACCTTGGCTCGTTGGCACGCCACGCAGGCTGCAGCCCAGTCTTTCACTTGTTTGCTAGGCTCGGCCACACAAACTTTTCTCCCACCATTTTGACTGACGCGCGCACTCCTGGGTGCGCTAGAGTGTGAACCGACTCAAACATGCGGCGGCGCCACGCGACCGGGACCACCAGACGCGGGCAACCCGTGGAGACATCGCAGATTGGGGGGGGGGGGGGGTTGCCATCTTGCAGCACCCTGCTCTCCAGCCTTAACCCTGTTGGTCCAGACTGGAGCGCGCGCACATCTGCATCGCTAATCTGCTCCGCGGCCATGGCTGCATAATCTATCCCCACGCAGACCGGGGCCACCACGGCGCGCGAGAGGCAGTCCGCCACCACATTCAGTTTACCCGACACATGTTGAATATCGGTAGTAAACTCTGAGATCGCGGCCAGCTGTCTCTGCTGCCGGCCCGACCATGGTTCAGAAACCTTGGCCATTGCGAATGTTAGCGGCTTGTGGTCCACGAATGCGGTGAAGCTGCGCCCTTCCAGCCAGAACTGGAAGTGGGGTATGGCCAGGTGAAGAGCCAGCAACTCTCTGTCGAACGCGCTGTATTTACGTTCGCTGTCGCGCAAAGTTCTGCTGAAAAAGGTGAGCGGCTGCCAAGCCCCGGTGACGCGCTGCTTCACAACAGCCCCTATGGCCACGTCTGAAACGTCTGTGGTAAGCGCTATACGGGCCGCAGGGTCCGGATATGCCAGCAGTGCGGCGTTTGCCAGGGCTGCTTTAACTTCTGAGAACGGCCGCTCTCGCTCCGGGGTCCATTCGACCCTATCCGCGGGTTTCTGTTTCTTGAGTGCGGCGTACAATGGTTGCATGAGCTGTGCCGCACAGGGAAGGAAATGGTTATAAAAGTTCACCATTCCCAAAAATTCCTGCAGCGCCCTAACCGTCTGAGGCCGGGGAAAATCCGCCATGGCGCGCACTTTGTCGGGCAGCAGGATCGCTCCTTCCGGAGAGACACGGTGCCCCAAAAAATCAATCTCCGTCACGCCGAACTGGCATTTCACCGGCTTGATTATTAACCTGTGCTCCTCCACCCTCCAGAAAACCGTCGTCAGGTGGGTTTCGTGTTCGTCTTCGGACGCACTGGCTACCAGGATATCGTAACACGAACGGGAGATCGCACAGCACTGCATCCATCATGCACTGGAACATCTGTGCTGCTCCTTTTAACCCGAATGGCATGCGCAGGAACTCGAATAAACCGAACGGAGTTATTACTGCTGTTTTGGGTACGTCCTCAGCGCGCACTGGGACTTGGTGGTAACCGCGGACCAGGTCTATTTTGGAAAAAATGCGTGCTCCGGCAAGGTGAATGGAAAAATCCTGTATGTGGGGAATTGGGTAGCGGTCGTGCGCTGTGGCGTTGTTCAACCTGCGGAAATCCCCACACGGTTGCCACGATCCCTCAGCCTTAGGGACCATGTGTAGCGGGGATGCCCATGGGCTGTTCGAGCGCTTGATGATGCCCAACCTTTCTAGGCTGGCGAACTCCTCGCGCGCTATGGCCAGTTTAGCTGCGTCCAAGCGCTGAGGTCTTGCAAAAACGTGCGGCCCAGTGGTGATGATAAAGTGCTCCACCCCGTGTTTAGCGATGGCCGTGGAAAACGTCGGGACCGTGAGTGTTGGGAACTGAGTGAGCATTGTGTGGAACTTACCGCCTATAGCTGTGATGTTGGCTTGTGCTGTTGGCTTGGTCACTCGAGCTATACAGGGGAGAAATTCACAGGACAGTGCATTAATCAGGCGCCTGTTAGCAACATCAACCAGTAAACCATGTGCACACAGAAAATCAGCCCCCAGGATATAGTAATTCAGTGCTGCTATGACAAAAGTCCACTCATATGTACGGCCGTGTAGAGATAAGAGCAGAGTCCTCTCACCAAAGGTCTTAATATCCGAGCCGTTTGCTACCAACATCTCGGGGCCGCTAGGTCCTGCCAGCCGGTCAGCGTAGGTCGGCCGGATGAAGCTCTTCTGGGCTCCGGTGTCTACGAGGAAACGCCTCCCCGAGTGTGCATCCGTCAAGTAGAGCAGCTTGTTCTCTTCACAGAGGGTCGCAGCTGCTACTGACCCCCGGCCTTGGCGTTTCCCGAGCGTTTGTATTGGCACGGTGGCGCACATCTGCGTGCGTTCTCTCCGAAGCGGTGGTGGTAGAAGCAGAGCATGTCTCTCTGGCGCTCCTTGGCCCCCGCTGCTGCTACCGTTGGTGGCTCCTCGCCTCCTCTGGTCGTCTCGCTGGGCTCCGCCGCTGCCGCGCTGACTGTGATCACCCTGGTGGTGAGGATGATCCGGTCTGCCTCCTGGGCTAGCGCACGGTAGTCGCGCGCAGCCAGCATCGGCGAATTGGCCAGAGCCGCTCTCGCCACTGTCGGAAGGCTCCGGAGGAAGAGGTAGGCAAACAGAAAGTGCCCGTCGCCTGTGCCCATTAACACCAGTATCTTCTCCATCAGGTCTACGGCCGAACCATCTCCTAACTCGGTCCGCGTCAGGAGCCTATCTGCTCTTTCACAGTCCGAGAGCGTGTAGCGCTGGATGAGTGCAGCCTTGAGCGTCTTATATTTGCTTCTGACTGGTGGCTGATCGAGCAGGCTCGCTACCTGCTGAGCTGTGCGGGCGTCGAGCGCTGCAACCATGTGGTAGAATCTGGTGTCGTCTGCCGTTACTCCCCGGAGGGCGAACTGGGCCTCGGTGAGGTGGAACCAAGAGCGCCGGTTGTGCTGCCAGAAATCCGGTAGCTTGACTGAAACCGCACACGCGTGGCTGGAGGTTCCAGTCCGGGCTGTCTGTGGGATGGCTGCCGCCTCGCTGTAGCTTCCTGACCGGGCCGGCTCCGGGGATCTTGCCTCGTGTTCCATAATATGTCTTGGGTCACCAGTGCGGAGTGTGTAAATGAAGAGGCAGATTCATTTCAGACGAGTTATTACACACTCACATCTCACAAGCAAAGAACAGACTGAACTTTTCAGCAGGCACTCTCCTCTTAAGTTTCATGGATTTCTCCACACACGACATTTGCATCACACTGCATTCAACCCCCTACGTCCTTGACTCCTTCCTGCTATCTCACCAGGAACCTCCTGTGCATTGTTCTCCCATGTTTATCCACTGTCTCTTGTCTGAGATGCTAAATAATCTGGCTCCCTCAAGGTGCTACACTACCAATAAATGGGAAGACTTCTTTAAATAACCTGGCAGAAATAGGGTCTAAAATAGAAGTTGAAGGCTTGGATGAGGAAACTGCTTTGTCTATTTTGCCTCACTCTTAAAGGTCAATTGGAATAAACTGATCCCAACAGATGTCAATTGAAGGAGTCCTGACTCATTGTCAGCCTGGCTACAGTGCTGAAAAGAAACCTGGGATTATTCTTGTTCTCTTCTATTAATGCAGAATAATAACTCGTTCTAGCTTTTCTAAGAGATTTTTTTATAAATTAAAAGATGATTTCGCCAAGCTAAATAGATTTCCTCTACACTACCGTTCAAAAGTTTGGGGTCACACAGGCAATTATTTTGTGTTTTCCATGAAAAGTCACACTTATTTACCACCATGAGTTGTAAAATGAATAGAAAATATAGTCAAGACATTGACAAGGTTAGAAATAATGATTTGTATTTGAAATAATAATTTTTTCCAGATACTCAAACTGCTCAAAGGAAGGTCAGTTTAATAGCTTCTCTAACCAGCTAAACTGTTTTCAGCTGTGCTAACATGATTGCACAAGGGTTTTCTAATCAACGATTAGCCTTCTGACGCAATTAGCAAACACATTGTAGCATTAGAACACTGGAGTGATAGTTGCTGGAAATGGGCCTCTATACACCTATGTAGATATTGCACCAAAAACCAGACATTTGCAGCTAGAATAGTCATTTACCATATTAGCAATGTATATTAGATATTAGAATGTATTTCTGATTAGTTTTAAGTTATCTTCATTGAAAAAAAACAGTGCTTTTCTTTCAAAAATAAGGAAATTTATGTGACCCCAAACTTTTGAACGGTAGTGTAAATAAGAGGAGCGCCATTTTCTTTCTAATTGATGAGTCTTCTGTTTTAAGCTACGAGTTTCTGTGTTGAACCAAGGAGTTAGAAATCTCTGATTAGACTTTTTCTTTTTTTAAAGGGGCCACCAAGTCTAGAGTCTGATGCAGAGAAGCTGTAACACTATCTACCATGCTATCAATTACAGAAGGAGCAAGCTGTCTATAGCTTATTTCCTTTGTGTTGACACATGGCATAGAGGAAACGATGTGCAAAAATTTTGTAACAACGTCATCTGAGAGGCATCAGCTGTACTAATATTTTCTCTTGGGAGACAGAAATAGTAACATCAAAGGTTAACAGACAATGGTCTGACAGTACAGGGTTATGAGGAGACACTACTAGATTTTCTATTTCTATGCCATACGTCAGAACAAGGTCCAACGTATGGTGGAGATAATGGGTAGAATTTCCTACTTTCTGAGAAAACCCCATCGAGTCTAATATTGAATTAAATGCCAAATTAAGGCAATCACTATCTACATCTACATGTATATTAAAGTCCCCTACTATAATTATTACCTCCGCCAAAGTGGGAGGTTATGTGATCATCGGCGTTGGTTTGTTTGTTTTTCTGTTTGTTTGTCTGTTTGTTAGCAAGATAACTCAATAAGTTATGGACGGATTTTCATGAAATTTTCACAGATTGTCAGAAATGGGGTATCCTACAGATGATTAGATTTTGGTGGTGATCCGGATCACCGTCCACAAGAAAACTGCAATTACGCAAAATGCCATTTTTGTCAATAACTACTGAACCACTAATCCTATCATTGTGAATCCAATTGCTAGTCATATGTTTTCATGGTCAAGGAATCTGAAAACGTACACACAAACACTGTATGGGGGGAACTGTGGCGTTTGGCGGAGGTCTGCGCTCTCCGAGTGCTTTTCTAGTTCTATCTGATTTCACCACTAAATCAGCTAAGAATTTGGCAAATTCGGATAAAAACTCTGAGTAGGTTGATGGAGGACAATAAACTATGGCAAATAAAATTGGGTTTTGCCTAAAATTGCTAAAATGCCCAACACTGAGGACCAGGCCCTCAAAGGAATTGTAACGTGTTTTTTGCTTTACATTAACTAGTAATTTGGAATGGTATATTGTTGCTACTACTCCTCCACAATCAGAACTTCTGGGATTTTAACAGTTTAAATAACCAGAGGGAATTGATTCATTCAAACCAGCATAATCCTCTTGCCCTAACCAAGTCTCTGTAAGGGATATTAAATCCATCTGATGATCAATTAACAGATCATGGACAAGCAGAGACTTTGGAGTTAGAGATCTAATATTTAATAAACCACATTTAATTTTGAAATTATGTGGAGGAACAGAGGCCAAATCATTAAATTTAGAGATTTCATGTTTAATTTGAGTTTTACCAGCTTTTTGTTTAATTACTTTGCGATGCTTATACATTCTATTTTTATTTAGTTTGGAGGGAGCAGACAATGATTCTGTGATGTGGAAGACAGGGGCTAAGTTGAGGGGTGGCGGATGAAGAGGAGCTGCAGAGAGGCGTGCAAGACTGCGACTCTGCTTCCTGGTCCCAACTCTGAGTTGTCAAGGTTTTGGAAATTTGGATAAAAATGATGCCAGATTGTTAGATAAATGAGAAGCACCATCCAAAGTGGGATGGACGCCGTCTTGTCTAATAAGACCAGGTTTTCCCCAAAATGAGCTCCAATTGTCTGTGTAGCCCACATTGTTTGCAGGACACCACACAGACAGCCAGCGGTTGAAGGATGACAAGCGGCTAAACATGTCATCACTGGTCAGATTGGGGAGGGGCTCAGAGAATACTACAGAGGCAGACATTGTTTTGGCAAAGTCACACACCGATTCCACATTAAATTTTGAGACTTCCGGAGTCGGACGTCATTAATGCCGGCGTAGATAACAATTGAGGAGTATTTACAGTTACTTTTAGCCAACATTTTCAAATTTGACTCGATGTCGCCTGCTCTGGCCCCAGGAAAGCATTTGACTATGGCCGCTGGAGTCTTTAGGTTCACGTTTCTGACTACAGAGTCGCCAATGATCAGAGTTTTTTCCTCAGCGGGTGTGTCGCTGAGCAGGGAAAAGTGATTAGAAACATGAACAGGTTGGTGGTTAACCGGGGCTTTGCGGCTAGGCTTCCTTCTCACAGTCACCCACCCAGTCTCCTTGCTGCTGAGGATGACCGGAGGACTGCTAGCAGGCCGCCTTAAGCTAGGGAGCTCCGCTGCAGCTAAGGGACGTCCATCGTTATTAACTGTTTCAATACAGCAGAGCCGGGATTCCAAATCAGACAACCTTGCCTCGAGCACCTCAAAAAGACAACACTTATTACATTTACCGTGATCACTAAAAGAGGCAGAAGTGTAGCTAAACATCTGACACAGAGAGCACACCAGAGGAGAAGGGGAAGGAGAGCTAGTAGCCATAGCTAGTGGCTAACCCGAAGCTAGCAAAAACACTGATGAAAGGTGAACAGAAGGCTAAAGAGGGTGATTAGATGACATTGAGTGCGCACACAGGTGCAAGAGGCTTGATAAACAGAAGTGAGAGCTAACGGTAGATGGAAAAAAGGGATTAAAATACAGTTAAAGGCAAAATCCTCGGGAGAATGAGGAGAGCAAACCACAGACAGCCAGCAACACAGGAAGTGATGATATGTTACCACAGGAAGGTCCCACACTGACTGATAAAGGGACTGCTGGGAAACTGCTGCCTGAGAGGCGGGGGTATTCCTCTGACGGTCTGGAGCTGGGTGGCGGCATCTTGGAGCCGATGGAGCAGGATTGGGCGAACTGGAGGTGGAGCAGGACGTCTGTCACAGAGTGCGCTTCTGTGTCGGCTTCGGGCTTGCTGGAGGCGCACGTCAGCCCGGGGAAAGATTGTTGGAGGATTGAGAACGTGGCCAATAACTCCGCGAACTGGGAAAACCTCCACAACCCTGGGTGCGCCTTGACAATAACGGTCACCAAATTAACACTCTCCCAGATCTTCTTTGGGCTGTGGGAGGTGAGAGCTTCATCCACGAATCCCTGGACGAACTCGGCAACCCACTGCTCCTCGACACTCGGGTTGCCCGCTGCCGATCTCACTTTGCTTGGTGGAGATCAATGTACTGAGGACATGATGACTTCACAAATAGGTGAGTGAGGAAAAAAAAAAAAAAAGAAATACCACAACCTACAGTAGCTGGATCTTCAACTGGTTGGAACCTTCTGTCATGAATTGCCCCTCGAGGCAGTAACGAAGACCCACACACAGAACTGTAGTTGTGATATTTATTGAAGGGAACAAAAAATCCAAACAGTTTGCAAAACACAAAAATCCCAATAGTGCACAAAATAGCTTACAGACAGAGAAGGTAATGGAGAAGATGGGATTAATCAGGAAATTGCACCAGAACGGGGAATGGGTTCTGATGCACAGCGACAGAAAACAGAGGCTCCAACAATGAATGACAGAAACAAGGAACTTAAATAGGACATGGTGTCAATGAACACAACTGGATGCAGGTGTGGATCACATGAGCGGGCAAGGGGTAACAAAGATTATAATAGAGATCAGCTGGGAGTAATGAGAGGGAGAAGACGGGACTGACAGCTGACAGGAGCACCGCCCACAACAGAGCAAAAAACCCGAAGCTGCCACTGACAGCAGCAGCCCTGGAAAGGGAGAAAAAAAACACAACAGGATACAATTATGATATGATGGCAAATAAAGACAAGTACCTCAAATACGTAAATAACAAAACTATAATGAACGTAAACAGGAAAATAAATCATACTAAGAAACAATACAGAATATGTGAACATCAACCAAAGATAAAATAACGGGAATAAGGACTCAAAAATACAACACCATACATACATACATACATCCGGGGGGGTGGGGGCTGGAGCCTATTCCAGCATCTTTTGGGCGAGAGGCAGGGTACAAATATAAAAACAAAAGGCAAAGAGAGAGATAATGGTGCAGTCCCCCCCCCCCCCCCCATGCTCAGATTGTGATAGCCAAGGCTCTTATCTTCTCACAGTGTGTTAGCATGAATCCTCCAACACTACTGGAGAGACTCTGATGCACTTTTCACCAGAACTGGCTTGTTGCCTACACATGAACCCATTACATTTTGGAGGTGATCAGTGAGGGACAGAAGGAGCCTTGGAGGAGGTATGCCCTCTCTGAGTTCCTTTCTAGTTTTGTTTGTGAAATCACAGTAGGCCTGTTCTGTTATACTTGTTTACTACACACTGCAGTGATATGATACTGCACTGTTGGTTATATTGCTCAATAATTATGAACCTTGTCAGTAAACTATAAGGTAGAAGAGAGGATGGAAAAAAATCTCAAAAACTGACATGAAATATTCAATAAACCATAATGCTGCAGTTTTTCCTCTGGCTGAAAGACCTTGGCGCGGTCGCAACATATTTTTCCGGGGGGGGCAGTAAACATATGACACGATGTTTACCGGAATATGTGAACCTCTTGCACTCCGTTGTACCGCGGGCGGGCAAGTCTCTGCGTCCTAGGGCGCACGAGGGCGCACAAGAGCGCACTTGTGCGCTCTCGGACGCATGATAGAGATACTGATGGTGGTGATGTAGTTGGTGTTGGCGTCCAAGCGCCACTGAAATAAAAGCTGCAGACACAGCCGCGAACAGATTAGTTCATCTGATTGACCTCTCATTCGACTAATAAGAGCTTTGAATTGGGTTTCTGAAACCTTGAAGAACCAATGAATGAAAACCTAGGAAGGAGGACCCGCCTCCCAACGCTTTGAATGCAGTGAGCCAATTGAAGCAGAGAAGTTCGCAAGCTGTTTTTTTTTAAGGCTGGGTGAAGACTGGCTGCTGGAGCGGATCAAAAAAGGATGCAGGAAGAGCCCCACAGACCCAGCAGCATGGAGACCATCCACAAATGCAACCTGTGTGACAGGGAGTGCCATTCGTGGATCCGCATGTTCGGCCACAGGCGGTGCTTATTTTGTATTGGTTCCAGCAGAGTAGACGTTATGATTTCTTCCATGGTCATCATAGACCGACGGAGGCTGACGACGAAGGCTGAGTGACACACACGCCTTTGCCAGTCTTTTTTTAATTACTACTGTTATTTGTTTTGAAAAATCGTTCGCCAAAAACCGCAATCATGGAAGCACAAAACTGCAATAATGGAATTATGTTTTGATCGGGTCGCGAGACCAGAACCAGAGCGGACCAGTGTCGCATTCGTCTGACAGTGAGGAAGAGAAGTTGGCCAGGACACTGCTGCTGTGAAGAGGTAAGGTGTTATAAGCCAAATTATTTTTTATCCCTGAAAATTGTAATCCAAAATTACTTTTGACCGATCGGTAAATTACAGCTGTGCGGCGCACGAAGTCTGAAGTTCGTGCGCCGCGGTACAAGGGGTTGCTCGCCGCGTACAGGCTGTGAACGCCCCCCCCCCCGCTATTCTTCTGCAGCGAGGGGGGGGGGAGCCGCAGTGATTGCGCTGCTGTCCCACATCACCACATGAGGCTAATCGGTTGTGTAGCGAAGTCCATCCTCTGTAGCAAGCGGGGGGGGGAACAACCCCCCCCCCCCCCACACACACACACACACACAGACAGCCCTGAGTGTGACCTTTCATTAGAGCCTAAAATGAAGCTTCTATATTGAATTATTCAGAAGTTACAGACGTTTTTCCAAACTGTGCCATTTGGCACAGTTCCAAAACGCCTGGGAACAGCCTGAGAATAAAGCTGTGTAAAATATTCATTTTTTTGTGGTATTGTTACAAAATTTGGACCTCAGCTTGATAACACTTGGTTCTACATTTCTGTTGCATTTTCCAGCCGGATCGGACAGCTGTGTGTTATTTGCAAGCATTTGTATCCAAAAAAACACTGTGGCCAAATTTATTTTCTTCAAGTTCAGTATGTTTAGATGACTGTAACTCAGTGGCCGGAGCACATAGAGAGATTATGTTTTTTTTGCCAAAAACTTCAAAGTGTTTTCTTTTAAATGAGACCAACCCCATGAAGATGCTGCAAAGGGTTGAAGAACAGCTTTCGATTTACTTTGGGCACGTTATTTTTTGGCGTTTTTAGGAAAATTGCCCGGAGTGCAAGGGGTTAATTTTATTCAATTTATTTCTTTTTTTTTAAATTTTGCACAGTAACTTTGCATATGGAACTGACCATTTGAAGTATTGTACAACCGAGGCTTGAATACTGGAATATTGAGCCAGTTGGGGTCCCACCCAGACGTCCTGTGTTGAGACTTTATAGTGGTGCTATCCTTCTGTCCTTCCTCTGCTCTCACCTCTCCTGGACCATCTGCCTGAACACTTTGCTGTCCTTGGCCCCTCTCTTCTGTCCCATCTTTCCCTCTTTGAGCTCTGTCTAATTCAGGTTCTCTCCCTGTCTATGGTGGTGTAGAAACAGGTTAAAAAATATCAGGTGTCCTCTTTTGTCTTGCAGGATTTTTTTGTCATGGTTTACATAAATGACAAAAATATGTGTAATTTTTTTGTATTTTTATTCTAGTGTTTCTTATTTTTCCATTGAAACAGTAGGGAAGGGAAAAAGCATTCATAATAGTAATGTACTCATGCATACTTAAATTATATGATCAGATGGGTGTCGTAACTAGAAATTCTACTCATGTAAAAGCAGTGCTTTGAAATTAATAATTAAAAGTAGTCAACCAAAAATTTCTAGTTGAGTTAAGGGTACAAAGAGCACCCACTTAAAAACTTGAGTAATGACTTCAGTCTTGAAGGTTTGAGGTTTTTCTCAAAAATTTATAACAATTTTCTTAAAGTTTTCTACTTTTCTCTGTAAAGTTATCTAAATTTGAAACCATTTTCCTCAAGTTTGTAATTTCCTCTTGTAAAATTGATGTTTTTTGTACATTTTAAACTTTTTTATAAATGTGTCAATTATTTTATGGCTTGTTTTTGGATATTCGCCTTCAGGATTTTTTGGCAGAGAGCAGAATTAATAGGTCCATTTACCACAGCAAGTCTCCCAGGTCCTGAAGCAGCAAAACAGCCCCAGACCATCACACTACCACCACCACATTTTACTGTTGGTATGATGTTCCTTTTCTGAAATGCTGTGTTACTTTTACGCCGTATGTAATGGGACACACACCTTCCAAAAAGTTGAACTTTTGTCTCATCAGTCCACGGAGTATTTTCCGAAAAGTCTTAAGGATCATCAAGGTGTTTTCTGGCAAAATTGAGATGAACCTCTATGTTGTTTTTGCTCAATAGTGGTTTTTGTCTTGAAACTCTGCCATGAAGGCCATTTATGCCTAGTCTCTTTCTTATGGTGGAGTCATGAACACTGACCTTAACTGAGGCAAATGAGGCCTGCAGTTGTTTGGATGTTATTGTGGGGACTTTTGTGACCTCTTGGATGAATCATCGCTGCACTCTTGGGGTAATTTTGCTCGGCTGGCCACTCTTTCACCATTTGTGGATAATGGCTCACATTGTGGTTTGCTGGAGTCCCAAAACTTTAGAAATGGCTTTATAACCTTTTCCAGACTGATAGATCTCAATTACTTTGTTCCTCATTTGTTGCTGAATTTCTTTGAATTGCAGCATGGTGTCTAGCTTTTGAGGATCTTTTGGTCTCCTTCACTTTGTCAGGCAGGTCCTATTTTAAATGATTTCTTGATTGAGAACAAGTATGGCAGCAATCAGGCCTTGATGTGGCGAGATAAATTGAACTCATTTTTCCAAAGATGTGATAAACCACAGTTAATTTATGTTTTTTTTGTTTGTTTTTTTTGGGGGGGGGCACTTTTTCCACACAGGACCATGTAAGTTTGGATTTTTTTTTACCCTTAATAATAAACACCTTCATTTAAAAACTGCATTTCGTGCTTACTTTTGTTATCTTTGTCTAATATTCAAATTTGTTTGATGACAAACATACATGTGGGAGGAAACCGGAGAAATCCCGAAGTAAACCCACACAGACACAGGGAGAACATGCAAACTCCACACAGATCACTGTTGGTCGGGGGCTGGGATCGAACCCAGGATCCCCCGGCCAAGGGTGAGTTGCTGTGCTGCCGCAGTGCAAAAACATGCAAGTTAGGTTAATTGGCATCAAACTGGGGATTCTCAATTGTCCTTAGTATGACTGTGAGAGTGAATGGTTGTCTGTCTCTCTGTGTTGGCCCTGCGATGGACTGGCGATCTGTCCAGGGTGAACCCTGCCTCTCGCCGAAAGATGCTGGGATAGGCTCCAGCCCCACCACGACCCGAAAAGTATTAAGAGGAAGAAGATGGATGGATGGATGCAGAAAATTCGAAAGGGTTCACAAACTTTCAAGCACCACTCTATATTAACAGCAGATTGGGGTCCAATACTCATCAGTTACTTTGTGAAATCTTGGAAAATAATTTTAAAGGCAATCAATTACTTCTGAAAAGTAATTGTACTTTTCATATAATTTTGATCCTATGCCGACCGGCTGGTGGGAACGAGCAGCCCCGAGCTGAAGGCCGCAAACAGCTCAGACATTAAGACCTTTGGTGAGAGGACACTGATTGTATCCTTGCACGGCCATACATACCAATGGACATTTGTCATAGCGGCATGCAGCTTCCCCATTTTGGGCGCTGATTTTTTGTGTGCACACGGACTCCTCGTCGATGTTGCTAACAGATGCCTGATTAATGCAATGTCTTTTGATTCTCTGCCCTGTACAGCTCGAGGAACCGGGCCAACAACACTAGCCAACATCACAGCTCCAGGTGGTAAGGTCCACACACTACTCACCCAGTTCCCAGCACTCACGGTTCCGACGTTTTCAGCGACCATCACTAAACACGGGGTGGAACACTTCACTACCACAACGGAGCCGCCCGTTTTCGCACGACCTCACCGCCTGGACGCAGCTAAACTGGCCATAGCGCACGAGGAGTTTGCCAACTTGGAAAAGTTGGGCGTCATCAGATGCTCAAACAGCCCATGGGAATCCCACTACATATGGTTCCTAAAGCCGAGGGATCGTGGCGACCGTGCAGAGATTTCCGCAGATTGAACAACGTCACAACACACCACCGCTACCCGATCCCCCATATTCAGGATTTTTCTGTTCACTTCACTGGGGCACGCATTTTTTCTAAGATAGACCTGGTCCGCGGTTACCACCAGGTCCCGGTGCGCGCTGAGGACATACCTAAAACGGCAGTAATAACCCCGTTTGGTCTTTTTGAGTTTTTACGCATGCCTTTTGAGTTAAAAGGCGCAGCGCAGACATTCCAACGCATGATGGATGCGATGTTGTGCGATCTGCCGTTTGTGTTCGTCTACCTGGACGACATCCTGGTGGCCAGCGCGTCAGAGGACGAACACGTAGCCCACCTCAGGACAGTTTTCCAGAGGTTGGATGAGCACGGATTAATAATAAACCCGGCCAAGTGCCAGTTCGGGGTGACAGGAATCGATTTTTTGGGCCACCGCTTTTCACCAGAGGGCACGATACCCTTACCGGACAAAGTGCAGGCGGTGGCAGATTTTCCCCAGCCTCAGACGGTCAGGGCGCTGCAGGAGTTTTTGGGGATGGTTAACTTTTATAACCGTTTCCTCCCCTGCGCAGCCCAGTTCATGCAGCCGTTGTACACCGCGCTCAAGAAACAAACTGGCGGACAGAGTCGACTGGACTCCTGAGCGAGAGCTGGCGTTCTCTGAGGTTAAAACAGCCCTGGCGAACGCCGCACTGCTGGCGCACCTGGACCCGGCGGCTCGGATAGCGCTCACTACCGATGCCTCAGACGTGGCCATAGGGGCCGTCGTGGAGCAATGTGTCGCCAGTTTTTGGCAGCCGTTCGCCTTTTTTAGCAGGTCTTTGCGCAACAGTGAGCGTAAATACAGCGCGTTCATCAGAGTTACTGGCTCTCCACCTGGCCATACTCCACTTCCAGTTCTGGCTGGAAGGGCGCACCTTCACTGTGTTCGTGGACCACAAGCTGCTAACGTACGCGATGGCCAAGGTTTCGTAACCATGGTCAGGCCAGCAGCAGAGACAGCTGGCTGCGATCTCAGAGTTTACAACCGACATTCAGCTTGTGGCTGGTAAACTCAACGTGGTGGCGGACTGCCTCTCGTGTGCGTTAGTGGCCCCAGTCTATGTAGGGATAGATTACATGGCCATGGCCGCGAAGTAGATCGGCGATGCAGACGTTTGCTCGCTCCAGTCTGGACCAGCAGGGATAAGGCTGGAGAGCAGAGTGCTGCAAGAGGGCCCCCTCCCCAATCTGTGACGTCTCCACAGGCAGCCCACGCCCGGTGGTCCCACACGCTTGGCGGCGCCATGTTTTTGAGTCGGTTCACTCCCTGGCGCACCCAGGAGTTCGCGCATCAGTCAAAATGGTGGGAGCGAAGTTCGTCTGGCCAAGCCTGTGCAAACAGGTGAAAGAGTGGGCTGCAGTCTGCGTAGCGTGCCAACAAGCAAAAGTACACAGGCACACAAAGACCCCCTTGGAGCCGTTCCATGTCCCAGCTAAGAGGTTCGACCACGTTCACGTGGACCTCGTAGGCCCCCTCCCGCCATCGCAGGGGTTCACGCACCTCCTGACAGTGGTGGGCCACACCACACGCTGGCCTGAAGCAGTCCGGCTAGCTTCCACCGCGTCCGCAGAAGTTGCACGCGCTTTTTTCACGACATGGGTGGCACGTTTCGGCACCCCTTCGGATACCATGTCCGATCGGGGCCCATAATTTGTTTCCGACCTCTGGTCCACCATGGCCCAGAGCCTGGGCGTCACAATCCATCGCACAACCGTGTACAACCCCCAGGCCAATGGGTTATGCGAGCGTTTCCACAGATCGCATAAAGCAGCGCTCAGGGCTTCGTTAATGGATGCAAATTGGGTGGACGGGTTGCTGTGGGTTCTATTAGGGTTACGTTCAGCACCGAAGGAGGATTTGGCAGCCTCCCCAGCAGAGCTGTTTTTTTTCCCAGCCGCTGCGGCTCCCAGGGAAATTTTTGCTGGACAGCCCCGCACCAAACACCGATGCATCCCTGCTTTCACCGCATAGCGCAGTGGTAGGGATGGTACCCGGTCCGATCTACCACTGTTTTCCATGCGCTTTTGTGCCAAAGACCTTGAAGGACGCGGCGTTCGTATTTGTCAGGCATAATGCCCACCGGATCCCCTTGCACCCGCCCTACAATGGCCTGTTCAGAGTGCTGGAACCTGGGGAGAAACATTTTGTGTTAGACTTGGGGGGACGCAGGGAAACAGTCTGCGTAGACAGACTTAAGCCCGCCTTTGTTTCAGCAGACGAGCAGGTGGTGTTGGCCCGAGCTCCTTGCCGCGGAAGACCCCCACTGAGAACTCCCCAGCTAAATGACTCTTAAGACCAATCACATGAGCATGCTAAAGGTCCCCCCCCCCCATTGTCCCCCCACAGACCGGCATATCCCCAGGAACCCCCCAACGGTACAACAGTGCCTCGGAGCCCGAGATTCCCCTTTACAGCAGATATGGGCAGATACGCTGAGCCTTAACCTTCATGTCCTTTGGGCATGAAGGTTAAGGCTCAGTCTGAGACTCTGGGGAGGGGCCGTGTGGGGAACCCACGCAGTAGTTTTCTTCTCAGACTGAAAGGCTTAGCTGATCAAAGGTGCTGGGGGACAGAGAGAATAATGGTGATTTAATATGTAAATGCAGCACCTGTTGTAGTGGAGGTGTGGGGTGAAAAAAAGGGAGTGTTTGCAACCTTTGTATTTAATTCTTTTGACTCTGGAGGATGTGAGAGAGATGGAGTGAGAATAAAGTCCCTTATACCGTGAACGCTTGGCCTGGTTATTCATCTCTCCACACTATCAAACATTTAATGTTTTCAGCGTATATCAAGTCGATACACAAGTTTGTTTCCACATCAATGAGTGTGTGGAATACTTTTTTGAAAAACTTTTTCACAGCAGTGCATGTTCACAGCCTGTTTTTGTGTTCTTCCTTGTTGCTACAGGAACATGAAAGGAAAAATAGAGTGAAACCTCAGAAGCTTCAGGAAGATGAAGATCCTCCAACTGCAGCAAATGAAGCGAAATCACACAGTGACAAGAGTAGAAAAAGAATACAGAGAAAATGCCACACAAGGCATAAACAATACTTTTGTGAAGAATGTGGGAGAGGTTTCACACTGTTGGGTAGCTTAAAGAAACATGAACTCATCCACACTGGAGTGAAGCAGTTTGTGTGTGGTCAGTGTGGAAAGGCCTTTACTCAGATGAGACACTTAAGAAGACATGAACTCCTCCACACTGGAGTTAAGCAGTTTGTGTGTGGTCAGTGTGGAAAGGGCTTTACTCAGATGAGTCACTTAAGAACACATGAACTCATCCACACTGGAGTTAAGCAGTTTGTGTGTGGTCAGTGTGGAAAGGCCTTTACTCAGAGGGGTCACTTAAGAGCACATGAACTCCTCCACACTGGAGTTAAGCAGTTTGTGTGTGGTCAGTGTGGAAAGGCCTTTACTCAGATGAGTACCTTAAGAACACATGAACTCGTCCACACTGGAGTTAAGCAGTTTGTGTGTGGCCAGTGTGGAAAGGCCTTTACGGAAAGTGGTAGCTTAAGGAAACATGAACTCATCCACACTGGAGTTAAGCAGTTTGTGTGTGGTCAGTGTGAAAAGGCCTTTACTCAGATGAGTAACTTAAGAACACATGAACTCATCCACACTGGAGTTAAGCAGTTTGTGTGTGGTCAGTGTGGAAAGGCCTTTACTCAGAGGAGTCACTTAAGAGCACATGAACTCCTCCACACTGGAGTTAAGCAGTTTGTGTGTGGTCAGTGTGGAAAGGCCTTTACTTTAATGAGTCACTTAAGAGCACATGAACTCATCCACGCTGGTGCTAAGCAGTTTGTGTGTGGTCAGTGTGGAAGTGCCTTTACTTTGATGAGTAACTTAAGAACACATGAACTCATCCACACTGGAGTTAAGCAGTTTGTGTGTGGTCAGTGTGGAAAGGCCTTTACTCTGATGAGTCACTTAAGAACACATGAACTCATCCACACTGGAGTTAAGCAGTTTGTGTGTGGTCAGTGTGGAAAGGCCTTTACTCAGAGGAGTCATTTAAGAACACATGAACTCATCCACACTGGAGTTAAGCAGTTTGTGTGTGGTCAGTGTGGAAAGGCCTTTACTCAGACGAGTAACTTAAGAACACATGAACTCATCCACACTGGAGTTAAGCAGTTTGTGTGTGGCCAGTGTGGAAAGGCCTTTACGGAAAGTGGTAGCTTAAGGAAACATGAACTCATCCACACTGGAGTTAAGCAGTTTGTGTGTGGTCAGTGTGGAAAGGCCTTTACTCTGATGAGTAACTTAAGAAGACATGAACTCATCCACACTAGAGTTTAACATTTTGTATGTAAACAGTGTGGAAAGGCCTTGACTCAAATGAGCACTTTAAGAAAACATGAACTCATCCATAGTGGAGGTAATCCATTTGTGTGTGTTCAATGTTTGAAGGCCTTTATGAAGAAAATTAAGTTCGACAACATCAACTCCCCACAGTTAAGTTAAAGAAACCTATGTGCTGAACGTGGAAAGGCTTTTACTGGCGTGATTGTCTTCAAATCACAGGGAATGATCCACAGTAGAGTTAAAAGTGAGACACCTTTCACATAGACTTTGATCTCTTGTGAGACAGGAAGCTCCTCCTGTGGTTACAGGTTCATGTTTAGAAACCTTGAGACACAGGTTGCGCTAGACTTTTTCTGTCATTTTGACAGACATGGTTGTAAAAATTCTGTTATGATCTATTATCTCATTTTAATGAGATCACCTTCAGTGTAATCTGTCAAATGACAGCTTTCAGAATTTTCTGTCATTGCTGAAAAATATCTGTCAATGAAGGACAATTTTCATTTCATGCAACCTCTGCCCTGAGATCAGGCTGTACTGGATTCAGATCCCTTCAATGTCTGAACCAACATTTCATGTAGAAAGCAGAGATGCTCCATGTTTTGATTGTTTGCCTGACTTTTCCTTCTTTGTTGTTGTTGCTCAATCCACTCAGTTCACTTCATTTATTTTCAAATCAGCTTCATTTGCATAGTGCCAGATCACAACCAGGGTTGCCACGGGTGCTGGAAATCCTTCAAAATGCTGGAATTTTAATATTGTCTTTTAAGGGTTTTAAAAGTGATTGAATTTTACAAAAAGTTCTTGACAAAACTTGAAATTGTAAGGATGTTTCTTTCTCAATAAATGTCTGTCTGAATAAATAGTTACCTATACCTCACTTGTTCTATGGAGAAATAAAATAAATTGGAGAACCTAAAATGCCCGCTGCTCACCCTGTGCCTCGGTTGGCTTCTGTGTGACTGTGGTCAGTCAGTTTTCAGGTGTGACCTCACCGCCCACCAAGACACACAGGTGTAGTCACTGCACCATCATGGCGTGAACAGTGGCATGGCGTGGCTACATTTGTTTGGGGACGCCAAATAAAACAGAGTTGTGTGGGAGTTTCTGAGGTCATTATCTGTAAAACTGTTTCATTACACTGACATTAGACTGGATAAATGTCAGAAAATTGTCTATACATGTTATTTTATATCCATTTTATATAATCAAGTGTATATTGTATGCATATTATCATCTTTTATTAAAAAAACATGTTTATTGCACACTGTTTCATTTTTGGATAATGAGAAGACTTAGTGTCCTTCATGTGTAAAACTAAGATGTGCTTAGTTTGAGAAGTAAAACTGTCTCACTAGATAAAACTGTGTACGTGATAAGGGGTCTGGGAATAAGGGAAAATTAATCTTGTTTTCCTATGAAATGCTGTGACTATGATTAACTTGGAGTCTGGACTTAATGTGAAGCACACCTGCAAGGTCATGCTGTTTTTCTTTCGGGCCGATGTTTGCATATTCCTGTTATGACTGTATATGGTATTATGGCATTCAGCAGATGTTCTCTTGTGATTATATGACTGACGATGTATAAAAATCTCCGGATTGTTGAACTCTTTATTGCTGAAATTCTGTTAACCTCTTGCGCTCCATTGTACCACGGATTGGCAAGTCTCTGCGTCCCAGAGCGCACGAGGGCGCTCTCGTGCGCTCTAGGACGCATGATGTAGGTGGTGATGGCGTCCAAGCGCGCACTGAAAATAAAAGCTGCAGACACAGCCGCGAACAGATTAGTTCATCTGATTGACCTCTCATTCAACTAATAAGAGCCTTGAATTGGGTTTCTGAAACCTTGAAGAACTAATGACTTAAAACCTAGCCAGAAGGACCCGCCTACCAAGTCTGTGAATGCAGTGAGCCAATTGAAGCAGAGAAGTTCACGAGCTGTTTTTTTTTTAAGGCTGGGTGAAGACTGACTGCTGGAGCAGATCAATAAAGGACCCTCAGGAAGAACCGTCACAGACCCAGCAGCACGGAGACCACCCACAAATGCAACCTGTGCGACAGCATTCGCGCATCGGCATGTTCGGCCACAGGCGGTGCTTATTTTGTTTTGGTTCCAGCAGAGTAGACGTTATCATTTACTTCCATAGTCATAGACCGACGGAGGCTGACGACGAAGGCTGAGTGACACACACGTCTTCGCCAGTCTTTTTTTAATTACTACTGTTATTTGTTTTGAAAAATCATTCGCCAAAAACCGCGATCATGGAAGCACAAAACCACAATAATGGAATTATGTTTTGATCGGGTCGCGAGACCAGAACCACGAGTGGACCAGCGTCGCGTTCGTCTGACAATGGGGAAGAGAAGTTCACCAGGACGCTGCTGTGAAGAGGTAAGGTGTTATAAGCTATATTATTCTTTATTCCTGACTATTCTTCTGTAGCGAGGGTGGGGGGGAAGCCGCGGTGACTGAGCTGCTGTCCCACATCCCACATGAGGCTAATCCGTCATGTAGCGATGGCCGATGTCCATCCTCTGTAGCGAGGGGGGGGACAACCCCCCCCCACACACACACACACAGACGCAGCTCTGAGTGTGACCTTTCATTAAAGCCCAAAATGAAGGTTCTACATTGAAGCATTCAAAAGTTAGACGTCTTTCCAAACTGTGCCATTTGGCACAATTTGGCACAGTTCCAAAACGCCTGGGAACAGCCTGAGGAAAAAGCTGTGTAATATATTCATTTTTTGTGGTATTGTTACAAAACTTTGACCTCAGCTGGATAACACTTGGTTCTACATTTCTGTTGCATTTTCCAGCCCGGATCTGAAGCTGTGTGTTATTTGCAAGCATTTGTATCCCAAAAAAACACCCAGGCCAAATTTATTTTCTTCAAGTTCACTATGTTTAGATGACTGTAACTCAGTGGCCGGAGCACTTAGAGAGATTATGACTGTTTTGCCAAAAAATTCAAAGTGTTTTCTTTTAAATGAGACCAACCCCATGAAGATGCTGCGAAGGGCTCAAGAACAGCTTTCGATTTACTTTGGGCACATTATTTTTTGACATTTTTAGGAAAATTGACCGGAGTGCAAGGGGTTAAAGGTATGCACTCCTGCAGTAAAGGCTCATATGAGAACTAATATTCTGTGTCATGAATCTTTATTGAGGTAACGAACTGACATACGATCACTGAGTTTTCAGATTTTGACATACTTGGTGCCGGTGACCCGGATGGGCAACATCTAGAGGACAGCTAGAGGCGACGCGCTCCAGGTTTAAACCCATGTGCATGGTCTGACTGCATACAGTCAGTATTGGACTCCCCATTGAGGAAATCTGGACTGCGCAAGACTCTAGGCGTCGTCTAGTGAAGCCCATCCTCGATAAAAAGAAAAGTAAGTGACGTCTTTTTTATTATTAAAGAGAAAAGGATATAGTATATACTCTCAGATGCGTTAGAAGACCCTCCTAATCGAGCCTGAGTGAGTAATGTGATAAAAATAAAAAGGATATATCCTCAATGCATTACAAGACCCTCATAATCCAACCACGATTGACTGACATAATAAAGAGCCACAAGAATCTTTTAAAATAAACAAGTGAGTGCTGCTCATAAATGAGAGAGGAGTATAATACTAAGTGAGTTTAACAGTTTGGTTGTACAACCCGGTCGGGGACCGTAAAAGTGAAGCGCGCGGAAGTGGTCCGGGACCACGAGTAGGTTGCAACGAGGTAAAAAGTTTAGTTTGGGTTGAAATACCTGGTCTGGGACCGAAAAAGGAAGAGGTTGAAATACCTGGTCTGGGACCAAAAAAGGGAAAAAATAATTACCGGGTCGTCGGGGACGTAATGGTAGCGGGTTTCAATTGAAATAATACACTTTTCCTGGTAAAACATTCTAATTCCTGTGGAATTATCAAGGGTTAAAAATAAAAATAAATTAAAATTAAACCTGCAGGCAGGTGTAAACGGGCCTTCGCCCCCCGCGCGACCGCGGAACCCGGCGCCCGTCCTCCCTCACTGGCTCGGAAAATGTGCCGTCATCACTGCATGGGCTGCATGAATAATAAAGTAAACCATTTGACATAGATCTTCCTGTGAGCAGTAAGTGGCACTATCCCTTTTGTCAAATCTTTTTATGTAGGAGTGCGCGGACTTGGGCTCATCTCTTTCATAGCAATTCCGGCAAAAAATTGATCAAGTGGAAAAGATATGTGCACCTCCAACCCCTCATTTTTGTGGGTGGGCCATATGTGTGGAGGGGGAAAAAGTGCAGTTCACAGACGGATGGGTGCGTGACTTGTAGATGTACAAGGTAGACTTGAAGACAATTGTGCTCACAAAGGTGCTTTTTTTAATTTCTTGTTTTGATTACAAGTATTTATTTACTAAATAAAATAAGTGCATGCCATAAATTGAATTATGCACCCAATATACATGCGAAAGTGTGCTTATAATGTTTTATAATCAACCCCTCCTTTCTGAAGTTGGTGCAACCCCTGATGCACTTGTGTCCTGCACCTGTTGTGAAAAAGGCTGTGTGGAAATAAAATCCCCATATAAGCACCGCAACAACATCCTGCAGGCCTGTGCAGACAAGGATTTTTACCTGAAACTCTCTGATGGGAGACTAGAACTCAAGCACAGTCCCAAGTACTACAAGCAGGTACAAACGCAAATCTTTGTGACAGGCTCACATTTCTGTGACTTTGTTGTGTGGACCACAAAAAGTTGTGTTGTTGTACGCGTCACACCAGATTCTGACCTGTGGGAGCAAACACTTTTACCAGTAGCCCAGAACTTTTTTTATAAAGTTGTCCTACCTGAGCTTGTTGCCCGTCACTTCACTGACTCTGACCCCACAACACAAAAGAGGAAAGCTGCAGCTGATAAACCCACCCAGAAGCCCAAAAGACGACGTCTACCTGCATTACAGCCAGGTCCCACACACAATCCCAGAAGACAGGCACAGAACACAGCAGCAGTGTGGTGGACTTGCAGGCAGCCAGAAGAGCTGGATGACATGGTTGCCTGTGAGAACCAAAACTGTGAAATTCAGTGGTTCCATTTAGGATGTGGGGGACTCTGAAGCACCAACCCCACAGCAGCCGTGGTTTTGTGACGTGCACATTAGAGTAGTGCTGTAGCATGAGACAGTTATGCGCTATAACATGGTAGAACAATGATACATATTGATTATGCATGTCAGACACAGTTTGTCCAAATTACAACTGCCCAACATATGACGATCAAGTAAACCCAGACATGTGGGTCAGCACTAGGTGATGGCTGCGGCTAAGGGCCACAATTATGTTGTTTGCATATCTTGAGGTGATGCACACCTCACCCAAATTTTGCAAGAAAGTGAACCCCAACACCACTGGGCCTGTGACTGAGATGGATAATGTAGCTCCTTTATATTCAGGTAGACTTTTTTTGGCATACGTTTGTCTTTGTGAAATGTGTCTTGGAATTCATGTTCATTACAAACGATATTAAGTAAAGTAATATATATATTGACCAAGTTTAAATTAAATTAAATCACCCTTTATTGTCATTAAATCCATACAGCCAATCATGTACAGTAGAATGAAATTGTGTTTCTCTTATCTACAGTGTTAATCACACACACACCCATATATAGAATCAGAGGGGTCGCTGCCATGCAAGGCGCCTCCACCGAATTTCAGTACAACACAGAGTCATGTCACCTGCAGAAATTCTCTGACAACTCAGCTGTTGTGGGGCGTATAAGAGGGGGAAAGGAGGGGGAGTACAGGACGCTGGTAGACAGATTTGTGGAGTGTACGGAGCAGAATCACCTGAGGTTGAATGTCAGCAAGACCAGAGAGATGGTGATTGACTTCAGGAAGAGGAAGGCTCCTTCTCAGCCACTGCAGAAATCTAAAAATCACTCACCATCACGTACAAGACGTTACGCCATGATCAAAAAGTGGCCTGTAGTCTGTTGACTTTACATACGGACTTCACCTCCCAAAATGCATTGTGTGTTTATCACGTGGGCAAGCTTCCGAAGATAGCCTGCTTAGATAGGTTGTAGTTAAATTACAATACTGTTTAAAACCTTTTTTTAAGTGTTGCAAATTGCGGTTTGACGTTTCTTCAGAATACGGACAAGTTCATGATGTTACGCCGTGACAAAAGACTACACCGCAGTCTGTTGATGTCACATGCGAACTTCACCTCCCAGAATGCATTGTGTGTTTGTCACGTGGGCATGCTTGCGAACATAATGTTTAAAACATTTTTTTAATAAATTAAAAGTTGTTAAGAGTGGTAAATTTGTTAGCAGCAAACTAATCTGCAGAAGTCACAATTTAATAACACGTGAGAATTTATGTGAAAAAATGACAAAGAAGCACAACTAGCATATCCTTTTAAGTGTGCACAGACTTCCAAACATTTCACAACCTAAATTATTGTCTGTCACGTGGGCAGACTGTCAGTGGCTCAGGGACTGTTCAGGGTGGGACTATTATCCACTGTCAAATATTTAGTGAAAATCAGACAAAGTTTGTCCAAGATACAACTTTCCAAAATTTCATGATGAGTAGTAAATAGTTGTACTTACAGTACATAACTGTAAGTTATGTGATAGACACCCATATAACACTATATGGGACAGTCAAGTCAACCTATATTCCAGATTTCATGACTCCAGGACGTTCCCACCCCTCCCCATAAGCTCACGAATTGAATGGCGAGGAGGGCAAGTCCATGGTAACACATTTGATGTCATACTAATGTTGATGTTCAGTTATGATCATGGCTGTGTTCTGATGAATCTCAGAAAATTTCACATTATTCTGCCCAACCGCTTGTGAGTAATAAATAAAACAGTTTTCAGCAATTCTTTCATTAACCACTATGTGGTGCTATATCGGTTGTCAGGTATTTTGATGTCATTGCGTCCGGGGTGGCACTATTTTCCTTCATGGAAAGTTTTGTGGACATCGGATAAATTTTGGACGAGTTACAGGTGGTTGAAGTTGAAAGGGGAGGAGTCAAACTTCGCCATGGCGCCATGGCAACACTTCCTTGTCAGTTATGTGTTTTCCACCCATATTGTACTATATGTGACAGTAACCTAAACCTATGTTCCAAATTTCATGACTCCAGGACGTTCCCACCCCTCCCCATAAGCTCACGGATTGAATGGCGAGGAGGGCAAGTCCATGGTAACACGTTTGATGTCATACTAATGTTGATGTTCAGTTATGATCATGGCTGTGTTCTGATGAATCTCAGAAAATTTCACATCATTCTGCCCAACTGCTTGTGAGTAATAAATAAAACAGTTTTCAGCAATTCTTTCATTAACCACTATGTGGCGCTATATCGGTTGTCAGGTACTTTGATGTCATTGTGTCCGGGGTGGCACTATTTTCCTTCATGGAAAGTTTTGTGGACATCGGACAAGTTTTGCGCGAGTTACAGCTGGTTGAATTTGTAAGGGGAGGACTTGTACAGGTGAAGTCTCCGCAGCTGCATAAAGCGATAGGATAAATGAACAAGTGAAGTGCGTCTGGATAGTATAATTGTGATAGTATCACCCAAACATTATTTGCCAATGCATTTCCTGAAGACTGCTTTTCTTTTCTTGTACACGCAATGACATCAAAATACCTGACAACCAATGTAGCGCCACATAGTGGTTAACAAAAGAATTGCTGAAAACTTTTATTTATTACGCACATGCGGCTGGGCAGAATGATGTGAAATTTTCTGACATTCATCAGACCACAGCCATAATCATAAGTGAAGTGAATCATAGCAGTGAATCATAAAGCGATAGGAGAAATGTGTAACCCTTGGTGGTAACTATGCAGAGAAAGACTAATCAGATGACTTCTTTGACAGACTAATCACATAGAATGAAACATACGTCCATGACTATGATACAGAAACTAAAGCCCAGTTGAAGCAATGGAAGCGTTATGACTCACCACCTCTGAACAAGGTACATGTCAAACCCTTGGCAGGCAAGGTCATGCCAGTCTTTTGGGACCAGCATGGAGTAGTGATGATGGATTGCCTGGTAAAGGGTACCACAATTACCGGGACTTTCTACACTTCAGGTGGTGAGTCATAACGCTTCCATTGCTTCAAATGGGCTTTAGTTTCTTTATCATAGTCATGGACATATGTTTCATTCTATGTGATTAGTCTGTCAAACAAGTCATCTGGTTAGTCTTTCTCTGCATAGTTACCACTAAGGGTTACACATTTCTCCTATCGCTTTATGATTCACTGCTATGATTCACTTCACTTATGATCATGGCTGTGGTCTGATGAATCTCAGAAAATTTCACATCATTCTGCCCAGCCGCTTGTGAGTAATAAATAAAACAGTTTTCAGCAATTCTTTCGTTAACCACTATGTGACGCTATATTGGTTGTCAGGTATTTTGAGGTCATTGCGTTTGGGGTGGCACTATTTTCCTTCATGGAAAGTTTTGTGGACATCGGACAAGTTTTGGCTGAGTTACAGGTGGTTGAAGTTGTAAGGGGAGGAGTCAAACTTCGCCATGACACCATGGCAACACTTCCTTGTCAGTTATGTGTTATCCACCCATATTGTACTATATGTGACAGTAACCTAAACCTATGTTCCAAATTTCATGACTCCAGGACGTTGCCACCCCTCCCCATAAGCTCACGGATTGAATGGCGAGGTGGGCGTGTCCATGGTAACACGTTAGATGTCATACTAATGTTGATGTTCAGTTATTATCATGGCTGTGTTCTGATGAATCTCAGAAAATTTCACATCATTCTGCCCAGCCGCTTGTGAGTAATAAAACAGTTTTCAGCAATTCTTTCATTAACCACTATGTGGCGCTATATTGGTTGTCAGGTATTTTGAGGTCATTGCGTCCGGGGTGGCACTATTTTCCTTCATGTAAAGTTTTGTGGACATCGGACAAGTTTTGGCCGAGTTACAGGTGGTTGAATTTGTAAGGGGAGGAGTCAAACTTCGCTATGGCGCCCTGGCCACGCCTTTTGAGATTTTGACTTAATTTATATAACTTTTAATGGGCAATGCCTGTAGATGCCCCCATGTAAAAATGAGCTCAATTGGATCTGGTCCCTAGGACAAGTGCGTTAAAATGCGAGGTGTGACTTTTTTCCGAATTGGAGGTGGGGCGACTTTGAGGCAAGATGGCAGCCTTCCTGTTGGTGGTGGGTATGGGCCACAATGATGTTTTTTGCATGTCTTGAGGTGATTCACACCTCACCCAAATTTGATGTGTCTACGGCAAAGTTTATGGTCTCCAGTCTCCATAGACCTTGTACGTTTGACCCCACCCACAAAAATGAGGGGTGGGGGGGCACATATCTTTTCCAGTTTATCGAATTTTTTGCCCGGTCAGAGGGGTTTGCCAAAAAAAATCGCGTTTTGGTTAACGTTCAGAGGGTGAAAAATGCAATCATTTAGGCAGAATAATAACGAAAAATAAACGCTAGCAGATACAATAGGGCTTTCGCCAACTGACGTAGTCAGTGGCTCAGGCCCTAAAAATGGGTAACTGTGTGGGGAAGAAAGAAAATAAACAAAAAACCAAACAGCAGAAAAAAGAACAGACAGCGCGTCGAACAGTGAAAAATTACAATGATCGGTTAAAAGAAAAAGACCAGGGACTTCCGGTCTGGACACCATGTTGATTGCAGTTTAACGCTGAAGCTCCCAGACCTAATCCAGGAAAATATCTTGAAAATCAGACTTATCGGATTTTTGGAAGAGTGAAAATCAAAAGACAAAATCACCATGCCTAAAGGAAAACAGAAGAAATCGACATTTTCCAGGCCAGGACACGCATCGGCCGAAGAATCTGAACCGGAAGATTTCCGTTCAGAAGACGAGGAGCTGAATGTAGCTAACAAGAAGGTTAGCTTGAAAACGTTATTTGAAGAATTACGACGATTCCGCCGAGAGGTTTGGGCCGAATTTCATGAATTCAGAGATGAATTAAAAAGGACAAACAGCAGAGTGGACCAGGCCGAGAACCGAATCTTGGAAGCAGAAGAAAGAATAAAAGTGCTTCAAGATTCCGTGCTGGATCTACGCAAAAGACAGTCAACAATAGAGGCTAAGCTAACCGACCAAGAAGGAAGACTGAGAAGAGACAACATAAGAATTCACGGTCTGAAAGAAGGAGCCGAAGATGGTCTCAACACAATGGCAGAATGCGTGGAATCTTTACTGAGAGAGAAGTTGGATATCCCCCAAACCATCGACTTGAAGATAGAAAGGGCCCATCGTACATTAGCCGCTAGGCCAGCAGCGGAAGCACCCCCACGTTCGGTGGTGGTGAGATTTTCCAATTTCAAAATAAAACAAGAGGTTGTAAGACTGGCTTGGCAGAAAAAAGGATTTATGCACCAAGAGAGAAAAGTCTTCGTGGAACACGATTACGCCCCGGAGGTTCTTAAAAAGCGCCGGGAATACAACGACGCAAAAAAGGTGCTACGAGAGAAAAAACTGCGCTTTCAGACGCCATTTCCTGCGAAGTTAATGGTCTTTTACGGTGAAGAGACATGTCTCTATAATTCGGCGGAAGAAGCAACAATTGACATGGCGAGAAGAGGGCTCCCGGTAACGGTGTTTAAACCCGCAGCAGACCCGAGCGATAGGATCAAGGCTCAATCGTGGTCCACACAGAGACCTTCAAAATCCACGGGCCGGCAACGGGAAACCCAGCGCCAGAGCTACAAGGATAAGCTTGCCGTTTTCAGGAGGGAATAGCAACCTTTTTTTTTTTTAGTCATTCTGCACTTCCAACCCCCCTCCTACAAGGTAACAAACATTAAAGGAGAGGCAGAATCAGCATGTGGTAAAACATTTCATGGAACAGTCATAGTATTAGAAACAAATAAGTCTTTTTAATATTAAAAAAAAAAACTTGTTAAAATAGAAATGTGACAATAATCCACATGTTCTCCCCACACTAACAAATACTGTATTAGCGTGAATGTTTGCTGTGATGGGGGTGGGAGGATGCACACAATTTCATAGGGTATAGGCATAAAAAAAAAAAAATCATTACAAGTTCGGATTGGGATCTGAAATTCACATTAAAAACATGGGACAACTTACAGGGGTAAGAGAGGGCCCTCAACACGTAACAGAGTTTGAGGAATTTCCCTCAGAGCCTACACTCCATCAAGGCTCTTCTAGGGTCTTTAAAAAGACCTCAGCTCAGGAAGTTCTTTTGACAGTTTTTTGTTTTAAAGTTTTATACACTATGTTCTTAATGTTTTTTATGTTCTTAATGCTCTTTCAGTTTCTGAGTAGCATAAAAGAGGGCCACCACACTGTTATACTAAATAAGACAATACAATGGAGAAACAGGGTGTAACCAAAATAATCTCATATAATGTAAAAGGGATCCTGAATCCAGTTAAAAGATCCAAGATTCTCGGCAAAATGAAAAAAGACAAAGCAGGAATAATATTTTTACAGGAAACCCACCTAACAGACGTGGAACACACTAAACTCAATAGACAAGGGTTTAAAATGATCTCTTCATCTTCATATAAGTCAGGGAGGAGGAGGGGAGTAGCGACATTGATATCAACCAAAATTACATTTGAAAAAAAAAAATCAGAACACAAAGATAAAGAAGGGAGATACAGTTTGGTAATTGGGCGGCTAGAGGGAGAAGATATCACCCTGCTGAATGTATATGCACCTCCAGGGGCTAACTGGAAATTTTATAAAAATGTATTTGACCTAATGATAACTAAAGCCCAAGGTTTAGTGATATGTGGTGGAGACTTCAATCTAAGACTGAATCCATACTGGGATGCATCAGGTAATTCTCTACATCAAAATAACACTCAAAGTAGGAAAACTCAGATGCTACTAAAAGAAATGGGAATCTGTGATGTTTGGAGGGAATTCAACCCCAGTGTAAAAGATTATACATTTTACTCAACGCCACATTCATCTTACTCAAGGATTGATTACTTTTTTATGTTTAATAGAGACATTGGAAGAGTAAAAACATGTAAAGTAGGACTGATGGATCTCTCTGGCCACAGTCCGATCTATATGGACTTAAGTTTCCAAAAGTACACAAATAATACATTTTCTTGGAGGTTAAATTCAAATGTCCTGAAAGGACCACTGAAAGATGAATTGGAATCAGATGTTCTCAGATATTTGGAAGAAAACGATAATGGAGAAGTATCCCCTTTAATACTGTGGGATGCATGCAAAGCTGTAATAAGGGGAAAGATTATTGCAAAACTGGCAATCCAAAAGAAACTGAGACAAGAAAAACTAATCACATTAGAGTCAGAACTTAAGAACCTAGAAAAAGAACACAAAGGCAACACTCATTCTAATGACTCACTCAAGATTAAGGAAATTAAAAATCAAATAAATGAGATCTACACAATAGAATTTTTATTTATTTATTTTTTTTTTTTGTTACTTATTTGTACCCGTAGGTAGATTTGGTTTGCAGTCTGGTGACGAGCCACCGGCTGCTGGTCGCTGTGTGCGCGAGCGCCCTAAACCTACATGTTTTTGGTATGCGGGAGGAAACCGGAGAAATCCCGGAGTAAACCCGTGCAACACGGGGAGAACATGCAAACTCCACACAGCTCACTGTTGGTCGGGGGCTGGGATCGAACCCACGATCTCATGATCCCCGCGATCCCCCGGCCGAGGGTAAAACTGTGCTGCCACAGTGCTAAACCACTGCGCCACCGTGCAGCCCAATCCAGAAGAAACTTACATTTCTGAAACAAAAATACTATGAAGCAGGCAGTAAATCAGCAAAATTACTAGCCTATAAATTGAGGAAACAACAAACAGAAAGAGCAATCTACAAAATTAGAGACCCAGTATCAAAGGAAATAAAATTCAGAATTCAGGATATTCTTAAAAGCTTTGAGAACTACTATAAGAACTTATACTCCCTCAAAAAACATAAAAACACATCCGAAGCATTCCTAAACACATTAAACCTTCCCCAACTTACGGAGTCTCAAAACAAAACACTACTGTCAGAAATACAACCTAAAGAATTGGAAAAAACAATTATGAAACTTAAAGCTAACAAATCCCCAGGAGCAGATGGCTATACAGCAGAGTGGTACAAAACCTTTAAACAGCAACTATCTCCTCTCCTCCTGAAAACATTTAACTATGTCCTCCACGCAGGGGAAATCCCCCCCTCCTGGAGAGAAGGGGTCATTGCAGTTATACCTAAACCTGAAAAGGATAAACTAGAATGCTCCAACTACAGACCAATCAGTGTATTAAATCAGGACTATAAGCTTTTTACCACTATCCTTGCCAAAAGGTTAGAAAATATACTGACAGACTTAATTCATTTAGACCAAACAGGTTTTATAAGACAAAGACAGACACAAGACAACATTAGATGCACTTTACACATAATTCATCATATAAAAAAATATAACTTAAATGCAGTCATATTGGGATTAGATGCTGAAAAAGCATTTGATTTGGTTGATTGGTCTTTCCTATATAGAATCTTATCCAGTTTCAATTTTCGTAACAACTTCATTAGAACTATCCAGGCACTATATAAAAAACCAACAGCTAAAATAAAGATTAACGGTAATTTATCATCATCTTTTGAGCTGGAAAGAGGATGTCGTCAGGGCTGCCCCTTGTCTCCACAGCTCTTTGCAATCTTCATAGAACCTCTGAGCCAATGGATAAGACAGAATCAAAAAATTCAGGGTATTACACTTGGTCAGAAGGAACATAAAATAGCACTCTTTGCTGATGACATTTTAATATACCTGGGGCAGCCGGACATCTCTTTACCAGAACTAATCTCAGTTTTTTCAGAGTATGGAGATTTATCGGGGTACAAATTAAACATGCATAAAACCCAAGTTTTAACATTCAACTAGAACCCAAATCATTATTCACTAAGCAAACTCAAAACTAACTGGGAGATGGAATCTATGAAATATCTGGGGGTCAATATCCCGAAACAACTCAACAAAATTATAACACTAAACTATGATCCACTGGTGGCAAAAATAAAATCTGACCTAGCAAGATGGAATATGATACCAGTCTTGGGTACTGCACAAAGAATTGAAGCAGTCAAAATGAATATACTTCCACGTCTTCTATACCTTTTCCAAACAATACCGGTAGAACCTCCCACAAAAACATGGCAGGAGCTGGACAGAAGGATCTCAAGATTCATATGGCAGGGCAAGGGACCTAGAATCAGATATAGAACTTTACAGCTAAACAAAGACAAACGTGGGCTTGCGCTGCCAAATATCAGGGACTATTTTAAAGCTGCACAAATTAAAACTTTAGTAGAGATATGTAACCCAGTCTACACTGCACAATGGAAGGAGATCGAATGCCAAATAACAAGTGACATCCCCCTACAGACAATAATAGGGAACAATGCCTTACCTAAACTTTTGAATAGCACTAACCCGTGGATAGAGACCCCACTAAAAATTTGATTTAAGATAGTCAGCGAGAATCAAACTAAAGAGCCCTATCGATTTCTGCAATGGATTGCCTATGATCAAGACTTTACTCCTAATAAAACAGACACTAGATTTAAAAAGTGGAAAGAGAACGGACTGATAAAATATTATGATTTTTTTTAAAGGGCAAATTTTAAGAAGTTTTGAAGATTTGAAAAAGCAAGGTCTAATAAATCAAGACCTTTACAGGTTCTTTCAGCTTAGACACCACATAAACAATATACTTAAAAAGGAGGATTTGGAAAGGGCCCAGTCAGGTGTTCTGAATGTCTTCTTATTGGCATATAAAGGGATCCCAGGGATCAGATACATTTCTAAAATATACCAAGGTCTTCAAGACTTTAAAGGAGACAACACATCATATATAAAAGACAGATGGGAAAAAAGAGGGGAATTTCACTTTACAACTGGAAATATGGGAAAAGCTAAATAAACAGCAATGGAAAAGTACCTCATCCCTGCAGTGGAGAGAATTTGGATGGAAAAATTTGGTAAGATTTTTCAGAACACCTGCACAAAACAAATTTACCCATAAGGGGTTGAACTGTTGGCGCTTGTGTGGTGAAGAGACTGCAAATCATTTTCATGTGTTTTGGTCTTTCCCAGTTATCCACCAATATTGGACCAATGTACAGACAATATTGGGGAAAATATTCAAAATAACAGTCCCCTTTTCTTTTGTAACTTTGTATTTGGGTTTACTACTGGATTCACTGGTAAGATGAGGAGAAAAATACTTATTCACTGTTTTAATATTGTCAAGTAAAAAAGCCCTAACGAAAAAATGGATGTTGAAGGAGTGTCCTACACCTGAAGATTGGATTAACGTGATCCAAGACATTTACTCGATGGAAAAGTTGACATTCGCAGTGAGACAGGACATGGATGGGTTCTTGAACTTTTGGCAACCCTGGATTGCATATGTGTCTTCCATTAGATCTAATCTTTGACAAATACCATTTCAATAATGGCTCCGCTCTTTGTTCCAACGCTACTCAGATGCTCTTTTATTTTTAACTATTTATTTTTATTTTTCTGTTTGTTTGTTTTTTGCTCTTTTGTTTTGTTTTTTGTTTTTTTTATTCGCTTTAATTTCACTTTTTCTTTCACTTTAAAAAAAAAGGGGGTGTTGTAATAATTATTCTTCCACTGTTGTCAAATAGCAAAAAAATAAGGGAACATGTGATGAAAATGTAAACAATGCAATGCTGTAATGACCTGTATACCCTTTACAAGAACTTAAATTTAAAAAAAAGAAAGAAAAAGACCAGATGAAGGATCCTGAAAAGTATTTAAACAAATGGGAAAAAGATTATTCCTTTAAACTCACACTGGATGTGGATGAATGCGCAGTCTTGGCGTCGACGGTAAAACTTACAACTAAAATAAAAATAAAAACAAAAAAGATAAATATCAAAACCAACCGAGTATTGAACCATTATTAAATGAAAAAGATAATCCTCCCCCAGCCTATCCATGCCCCGATCCTAAGGAGGGTCCATACAGCAAATTATTAAAAGAAGCCCAAGAGGTTGGGAAAAGGAGGAAGTAAATAAAATCATAATAATAACTTTATTCTATAAGATGTTGATATTAGACTATAAGATCTAAAGACGGTCGGGTTAAGTGGCAACAGAACCGGATAATGCTAAAATGGACAATGAGAAACACAGTTTTATTTTTGTGTGTGTGAGTCTTAGATAGAGGCAGCGGCAGTTTGGGTTGTTTTGTCTTTCTCTAGTTTTTGCAGTATACTCCAACATGGGACAAAGGGATGAGAGTTCTATGCGGAGGCGGAAGGAGCAGGTTTTGAAGTGTTGTAATTTTTGGCATAAAAGGATTGATTGTCTAATTGTTATCCTTCAGAGAAAGTTTTAAGATTACAGGTATCTGAAAATAGTGGCCTTGAGCAGAAGGAGTCGACTAGTTTTGTGTTATGGCAGTGTAGAGAGAATGGAAGGAGCTGCTTCGACCTTGTGGAAATAATAACAATTCTCTGTGTATGTGTGGTTGATCTGTGTGAAAAAAGTAGTCTAAATATGGGTATTTTTACAAGGTTTGGGGTTTTTATCTTTTCAATTTAACTTTGTGGGGATTTAATTAATGTTGCGTACATGATAAACTATACATATTTTTTAAAAGCAATTTTGACGCATTACTGACCTTTTTTCTTTAACTGAAACATGACAGTGCACTTTATAGGAAAAAGGACTGACGTGACAACGTGACTACAGGCCATACTATGATCATATTATGATGCCATTTAATAATGCCTAATCACTGAAGGTTTTATGTTTACCCTATATCACATGATTTAGAGCTCAGAGGTTCAAAAGAGATTGGTAATTAATGTGTCTGTGCATATGACTTGCCAGAGGCTATGGATTATCAAACAAAGGTCTTGGAGAAAGGACCCTTAAATTGATGAGCATTTTTTGGAGCTAAGCATGACTTTGTATGACATTGTAGATGGCATAAGGTGTACTAATTCAAATGACTGTGACTTTACAAATGTAGTGTTTATATGATTTTATATGACTTTGCACTGTAGGATACATTTGATATTAACACATAATGGTGCGGAAACATCATATTTCAGAAATGTGACAGTAAGGAGGAATGTGTTTTTCCTGATTCAGCAGTGGCCAAGCTGGGTCAGGGTAAACTACATTCACCCCATAATTTACCAAGGAATATATAAAATGAGGCATTCGTGGTAAAAAATTTTAATCAAATTCTAATTAGGCAAAAGGTCCACCTTTCCGTTGACTGAAAGAGTGTGACTCAATCTTTATTCATTTATTCAAATTCAGCCCATCTGTGTTCAACTGGACAAACTGATCTCATTTATCAATGCTGAAGCCTGTTGAAAATGCACAGATAGTTATTTTGTTTTTCTTGAATGGAATTTGTAAATTAGTTCAAGAGATGTCACAAAAGAAGCTATGATTATTGAAATCTTATTTTTGAAGGAACTGGGCTACCCACACGTTTTCATATAAATTAAAAATGGTAGCACACTTCCTTTCAGTAAAAGAATCAAGCAAATACCCTGTAACTTTGCTGCATGTGCGTCTCCATGTATCAAAACGGGGTATCAAGCAATCCTCAGAAAAATAGGTAATGCATAAAAATTATCAATAAATGATTGATAATGGATTCAATTGAACTTTATTTACATAAGCGCTATTTCACAACAACAAACACCTCATTGCACTTTGAAATATAGGGACAACCCCCTTACTTGCACCCCCATACTTGCAGAAAGACTCCAGCAATCGGGGGACAGAGCCCTGACAGCCTGGCTACAGTGCTGAAAAGAAACCTGAGATTATTTTTGTTTTCTTCTATTAATACAGACTAATGACTTGTTTTATCCTTTCTAAAAGATTTTTAAATTAAAAGATGATTTCTTCAAGCTAAACAGATTTCATCTAAATAAGTGAAGTGTCATTTTCTCTCTAAAGAGGAGGAAAAATGAAGAAAAAAAAACAGAAAAAAACTGCTACACTGTGACATTTTGAAAAATGCAAACGTTACACCAGCCTCCAACTTAGAATTGAGAGCTGAACATAAAGAGCTTATTGATGCTTATGTGCGTTAGCCTTGCTAAATTAGGACAGGACTTTTATTTCATTTCATTTTCTGTTTTTCTGTGATGCCCAGGATAAACATAGGACTGCAGTTATAACTCAAACAGACCGCTTTCTTATTATTCATGGAATGATAAGAGTTATGAGATCATGCCCTCTAACTATTGGCTTTGATTACAGCACTTATATGGGATACTAACCTGAATGTATCTGTCCACACAGACAGTAAATATGCTTATAATGCATGTCACCTGCATACTACTACCTCAACACAGGAAAACCAGTAAAATATAGACAGCAATTATTGCAGCTACGTAATGTTTTGATGCTACCACCTTATGTGGCAGTTATTCACTGCCCTGCCCACACTAATAGCACTGACTTATTTAGTGGCAACAATCGCTTGGCTGATATCGCTGCTCACCGTGCTGCTATTGGTCTTTTAGGAACCGCCTGTTTTATTAATAATATTGATGTTGATGTTTGAAGAGACTGTCAGAATAATATGGACCTCCCTCCTGTTGCATGTGTAAATAATTTAGATATATATTTGGCTTGTCTGATGGAAAGTTGCTCTGCCACTCACATTATACAAATGGGCTGCCCTGGTGGCACATGGACTATCAATGTGCCGACAGGAGGGAATGATGAGGATGTTGGAAAACTGCCCTAATATTTTAAAAGAAGTAACAAAAGCATGCCAAAAGTGCATCACTTGTTTATAGCAATGGGAAGCTACAATATTGCTTGGTGTTTATTGACACCTTTACAAAATGGACAGAAATTCATCCCACATCCTCAGCAAATACCACCTTTGGGGTTCCAGAACTGATTTATGCAGATAATGGAACTGATTTTACAGCACAAACAGTTCAAGATTTAACCCAAGCTGTAGGAAGTAAGATCAAATTTCATAGTGCCTACCACCCACAGAGTGTAGGCTTTGCAAAAAATAATTTAAAAAATGGTTCAAGCAAACTAACGATTAACTCTATACCAGACACAAAGACAGGATTGTCACCTTTTGAATGTGCTTTCCATCATCCTTATGTATTGCCTGACCTCTCACCACTAACCACACCTAACAAATACACAAATCTTAGTGAACATCTCAGAGAATGCTTAAACACCAAAGAATACATTGATTCTGTCAGAGCTCTCTCTGCTCCACAGAAAGAAGCGGATAACCCGTTGCAACCTGGAGACTATGTCTTCATAAAGAACAACCACCGTCAACACTGGGACTTGGTAAGGTGGCTTGGACCATTCCAGGTACTGTTAACCACCCCCACTGCAATACGTATTGCTGAACGACCATCTTGGATTCACCTTTCACATGTTAAAAGACTACGGGTGCCTGTAAGTGAACTGACTTGTTTCCCTGAGCAAAAGTCCAGCTACAAAGGGGATATGCACTTCCTGTGCGTGTGGGGCCATAGCGTGCCCCCTCGGTTTAGCGAGATCGTCTCAAACCTGGTGAAGATAGGGGCCCGGATGGGTACTCTCTCAGGTGGAAACATGGCACCAAAAGTACTGATGACTCTGTGTTCCGCACTTTTCATGACAGTGGGGTGGTGGACTCTTTTTGATTCAAAGACAAGGAGCCCACAAAGCACGGACAATGGACAATACGTGGATTATATGCATAACCTGTGGTTACCAAACAATGGTGATTTCGGTGAGAGGACTGGGAATCAATACTTCTTGCTATGTGTGTTCGTTGCTACCCCATTCACACAAGACTGCAATACCCATGATTCCTGTTCCGCTAAGTGAAGAGGAAACAGCCGGAGCGACAATAGCTATGAACTCTCATCTCAGTCTGCTTAATTCAAGTAATAATGTTGGACATTGGTTGGTGGGGATTTGTCAGAAGGATATCTTAATAGATTAAATGTCACTGTTACCGTTTACACTGGGTCTAAGATAAGAATATTCAATACTACTGGGATTGGAATTTCTTTGCTTGCAGTTAAGAAGCCTTTAATGAAAGTAAATCCTACACTGTTTACTTCACCAATCTGTTTTCACAAAAACTGTAGTAAAAACAATTTCAACTTTGGTTTTTCACCAAGATGTAATGATACAAAGGAAGTGGCCTGTGGAGTGCGATGTCATGATTCTGTTTGTAGAAATGCATTTCATCTTCCCTATATTGCTGCTGGAAATTTCACCCTAAAAAGCAAAAACTGCACTGTTAAGTGTAGTGATAATCCTATCGTTCTTTGGCCAAATGATGATGGGTATGGATGTTTGGAAAACCATGTTTGGGTTTGTGGATCTAATGTTTACTCATTGCTTCCTCCAGGGTGGTGTGGCAGGTGTTACATGGCTATATTGTTCCCACACATTAGCATGAGATCAAATCTTACACATAAAATGAAAACATCATACTCCCATTATTATCATCCTGAACAAACTGAAATACACACCAGGGCAAAAAAGAAGCACAAAAATAGACATACAACAGTTAGTAGGTAAACTATCTGGAAAAAAGAGGATTAGTGATTTTAAAGGTGTTATGGGTACTCTTTTTCCAATGTATGGCAGTGCTCTAGCTATACACCACATAAATACAGTGGGGCAAAAAAGTATTTAGTCAGCCACCAATTGTGCAAGTTCTCCCACTTAAAAGATGAGAGAGGTCTCCAATTTTCATCATAGGTATACCTAAACTATGAGAGACAAAATGAGAAAAAAAAATCCAGAAAATCACATGGAAGGATTTTTAATGAATTAATTGGTAAATTCCTCTGTAACATAAGTATTTGGTCAATCCCAAAAGTTCATCTCAATACTTTGTTATATACCCTTTGTTGGCCATGACAGAGGTCAAACGTTTTCTGTAAGTCTTCACAAGGTTTTCACACACTGTTGCTGGTATTTTGGCCCATTCCTCCATGCAGATCTCCTCTAGAGCAGTGATGTTTTGTGGCTGTCGCTGGGCAACACGGACTTTCAACTCCCTCCAAAGATTTTCTATGCGGTTGAGATCTGGAGACTGGCTAGGCCACTCCAGGACCTTGAAATGCTTCTTATGAAGCCACTGCTTCGTTGCCTGGGCGGTGTGTTTGGGATCATTGTCATGCTGAAAGACCCAGCCTCGTTTCATCTTTAATGCCCTTGCTGATGGAAGGAGGTTTTCACTCAAAATCTCATGATACATGGCCCCATTCATTCTTTCCTTTACACGAATCAGTCGTCCTGGTCCCTTTGCAGAAAAACAGCCCCAAAGTATGATGTTTCCACCCCCATGCTTCACAGTAGGTATGGTGTTCTTTCTCCTCCAAACACGACAAGTTGAGTTTTCATCAAAAAGTTCTATTTTGGTTTCATCTGACCATATGACATTCTCCCAATCCTCTTCTGGATCATCCAAATGCTCTCTAGCAAACTTCAGACGGGCCTGGACATGTACTGGCTTAAGCATGGGGACACGTCTGGCACTGCAGGATTTGAGTCCCTGTCGGTGTAGTGTGTTACTGATGTAGCCTTTGTTACTTTGGTCCCAGCTCTCTGCAGGTCATTCACTAGGCCCCCCCGTGTGATTCTGGGATTTTTGCTCACCGTTCTCGTGATCATTTTGACCCTACGGGGTGAGAGCTTGTGTGGAGCCCCAGATCAAGGGAGATTATCAGTGGTCTTGTATGTCTTCCATTTTCTAATAATTGCTCCCACAGTTGATTTCTTCACACCAAGCTGCTTACCTATTGCAGATTCAGTCTTCCCACCCTGGTGCAGGTCTACAGTTTTGTTTCTGGTGTCCTTTGACAGCTCTTTGGTCTTGGCCATAGTGGAGTTTGGAGTCTGACTGTTTGAGGTTGTGGACAGGTGTCTTTTATACTGATAATGAGTTCAAACAGGTGACATTAATACAGGTAACGAGTGGAGGACAGAGGAGCCTCTCAAAGAATAAGTTACAGGTCTGTGAGAGCCAGAAATCTTGCTTGTTTGTGGGTGACCAAATACTTATTTTACCGAGGAATTTACCAATTAATTCATTAAAAATCCTTCAATGTGATTTTCTGGGGGGTTTTTTTCTCATTTTGTCTCTCATAGTTGAGGTATACCTATGATGAAAATTGGAGACCTCGCTCATCTTTTAAGTGCGAGAACTTGCACAATTGGTGGCTGACTAAATACTTTTTTGCCCCACTGTACATTAGCATGGACAATGGAAAATCTAACTGTATTAATGGAGCAAGGTTTCACGGCTTTAAATGAAGAACAAAAATTATCAAGAATGATGACGTTGCAAAATAGAATGGCCCTAGATTTAACATTAGCTGCACAAGGAGGAGTATGTCATATTATTAGCCAGGAGTGCTGCACGTGTATCCCGGATCAATATCAGAACCTTTCTCACGTTATTAGCCATTTGAATGATATTTTACACTTACAACATACTTTAGACCAGTGATTCTCAACTGGTGGGTCGCGACCCAAAAGTGGGTCGCGGACCTGTTTTCAGTGGGTCGCGGGCCTTTGCCTGGGCAAATAAAATATCAAGAAATAAATCAACATAGTGTCATTCACACTCCTTAACAGTAGATGGCAGTAGGTGGTGGGCAACACCATATTTCGCACCATAGAAGAAGACTCGCACCGTTTGTTTGTATATGCTAATTGAGCATGGCAAAACGGACTGGATACGCCAGTGGTCCCCAAACTACGGCCCGCGCCGCCTCCACATTTGGCCCGGCCCCCTGAACAATATCAGACGCTTACCCCCTCCACCCCCTCCCGCACCTCGCTTCCAAGTCGGCCGAGCGCCGTCTCGTTCCCCTGCTGAGCGTGTGCTCAGCTATGCATTCTGTGCCATGGATTCTCTGTATCACTGTATAAAGAGCTACCTGTTCATGCCTCACTATCGCACTTCGAATTCGTTCTTAGACATCTGCTCAGAGCTCTCTCACAGAGCGCTGGCTGAGCCTCGTGATGGAGGAATAAAACACCTTTAAACTTCGGCTTGCTGTGTCCGCCTGCACTGATTTTTCCTCCTCACTGGTAAGCGTGATGATTTTTTTTTTTTTTTTCAGTCTGGCCACGCGATCGAGACTAATACACGCATAGAATGTGACATTCTGTCTGTGCCCCTATCTGAACACCCCCCCCCCCTCAGAAAAAAAAAAATAAGTAAATCCTAGACTCACCCCTGTCAAATAAAATGGAATAATGGTGAAAAGGTTAGCTAAGAGAAAAATTTATTCAGAATGCAGGGTATTTAACCTGCAGTGGACAAACGATTATTTTTTTGTTCAATGCAAAGAAAAGGCTGTTCAGCAGCGGTGTCTACAAGCCTGCTGGAACCTACAAAAGGATTATAAGGAAGAAACACAAGAACTTTGAGAGACTGCTCATATGAGTCATTTAAGGAAGAGATTCTGCTCTGACAACTAAGCTGAGCTTTTACCTGTTCAGATTGTGCACGGCACAACACAAAGTTAATGTTCCATGGACTTTTTTCTGTGAAGAACCCAGAGAGGGTTATTTGGTTATTATTTATTTCATTAATAGTGTTATTATTTATTTTCTGACTTTTTTTCCTGTGAAGATCCCAGAAAGGGTTATTAATATTTGGTCATTTGTGGCTTTCTGGAAAACAATAAATGTTTACGTTTAGGCACCCCTGTGATTGTCACACTTTTTCTGTTACAAACTGACCCCGGCCCCCATCAGAGAAGGCAAAAGTTATGTGGCCCTCACAGGAAAAAGTTTTGGGACCCCTGGGATACGCGATCCCTTTGGAATCGACATGGAAAGCGTTACGTTGCCAAGCAACGAAGAGAGTCAGCTGGTGGAGCTATCATGTGACCGCACGCTGAAAAAGAGGTTCACGGAGGTAAGCCTCTCGCAATTCTCGTGCAGCACTGTGATGAGCGAGTATCCTTCTCTTGCCATTCGAGCAGTAAAAACCCTCCTACCTTTCAGCACTACCTATCTCTGTGAGTGTGGCTTCTCAGCTCTGGTTCAGTTGAAGACAAAACAGAGAAACAGACTGGACATTGAGCATGACCTCAGAGACGCTTTGTCTAATATAACTCCAGACATTGAGACTCTTGTCAAGAGCAAAAAACATCCCCAGTTCTCCCATTAATTCCTCCAGACTCAGGTCTATGATGTCACTGTTACAGGTTTTAGTGAGTGTTCCTTCATTTTCTTCAAAGCACATAACCTTATCAGTAGGTAAATACTGAAAAAACAATCAGAAGAAAAGTCAATTTTGAGACTTGAATTCTTTTGAATTGCACTTTTTGTTTAATTTTTAATTTAAAATGCAGCTAATTTAAAGGGAATTGTTCCCTCTGTTGTATTGCCACTTACTGGTCATTTTGGTTAATCATTAAATTTGTTTTGTGTTTGTATACTGTGATATTCTCTTCTTCTACCTCAGGTTCAAAATGCACAATCTTTACATTCAGTAAATTTGAGAATTTGAAAATCTTTGATTTGGGTCGCGGCTTGTCATCGAGGGGTGATGGTGGGTCCCAAAGCCAGACCAGTTGAGAACCACTGCTTTAGACGAAGGTTGGAGTCCCTGGGTTTGGTTTCAAAGTGGAACTTGGTGGCAGATTCTTTTGAAATGGTTAACCCCATCGATTGTGATATTAATCTTATTCTGTGTGCTTTTTATGTGTGTTATTCCCTGCATGAGATCTATGATCACACAAGCTATTACACACCATACTTTTCTGTTGCAAACTGCTATGCTAAAACTTGAGTGTAAAGGACAATATGCAGCTCTTTCAAAAACTGATGATGACTTTGACCACAAGGATGACTGTGATTAGTCGCCTGTGTAATTGGAATATGATGCAAATGACGGGCATGTAGAAAATCGAGAGAAGTTACATGTTCCTGATGAATAAAGACATCCCTAAATAAAATATAAAAGGTAATAAAATGATAAACAGGAGGGAATTGTCAGAAAATTTTATATACGGTGGGGCAAAAAAGTATTTAGTCAGCCACCAATTGTGCAAGTTCTCCCAATTAAAAGATGAGAGAGGTCTCTAATTTTCATCATAGGTATACCTCAACTGTGAGAGACAAAATGAGGGGAAAAAAATCCAGAAAATCACATTGAAGGATTTTTAATGAATTAATTGGTAAATTCCTCGGTAAAATAAGTATTTGGTCACCTACAAACATGCAAGATTTCTGGCTCTCACAGACATGTAACTTCTTCTTTAAGAGGCTCCTCTGTCCTACACTCGTTACCTGTATTAATGGCACCTGTTTGGACTCGTTATCAGTATAAAAGACACCTGTCCACAATCTCAAACAGTCAGACTCCAAACTCCACTATGGCCAAGACCAAAGAGCTGTCAAAGGACACCAGAAACAAAATTGTAGACCTGCACCAGGGTGGGAAGACTGAATCTGCAATAGGTAATCAGCTTGGTGTGAAGAAATCAACTGTGGGAGCAATTATTAGAAAATGGAAGACATACAAGACCACTGATAATCTCCCGCGATCTGGGGATCCACGCAAGATCTCACCCTGTAGGGTCAAAATGATCACGAGAATGGTGAGCAAAAATCCCAGAACCACACAGGGGGACCTAGTGAATGACCTGCAGAGAGTTGGGACCAAAGTTACAAAGGCTACCATCAGTAACACACTACGCCGCCAGGGACTCAAATCCTGCAGTGCCAGACGTGTCCCCCTGCTTAAGCCAGTACACGTCCAGGCCCGTCTGAAGTTTGCTAGAGAGCATTTGGATGATCCAGAAGAGGATTGGGAGAATGTCGTATGGTCAGATGAAACCAAAATAGAACTTTTTGGTAAAAACTCAACTTGTCGTGTTTGGAGGAGAAAGAACACCATACCTACTGTGAAGCATGGGGGTGGAAACATCATGCTTTGGAGCTGTTTTTCTGCAAAGGGACCAGGACGACTGATTCGTGTAAAGGAAAGAATGAATGGGGCCATATATCGTGAGATTTTGAGTGAAAACCTCCTTCCATCAGCAAGGGCATTGAAGATGAAACGTGGCTGGGTCTTTCAGCATGACAGTGATCCCAAACACACCGCCCGGGCAATGAGGGAGTGGCTTCATAAGAAGCATTTCAAGGTCCTGGAGTGGCCTAGCCAGTCTCTAGATCTCAACCCCATAGAAAATCTTTGGAGGGAGTTGAAAGTCCGTGTTGCCCAGCAACAGCCACAAAACATCACTGCTCTAGAGGAGATCTGCAAGGAGGAATGGGCCAAAATACCAGCAACAGTGTGTGAAAACCTTGTGAAGACTTACAGAAAACGTTTGACCTCTGTCATGGCCAACAGAGGGTATATAACAAAGTATTGAGATGAACTTTTGTTATTGACCAAATACTTATTTTACCGAGGAATTTACCAATTAATTCATTAAAAATCCTTCAATGTGGATTTTTTTTTTCTCATTTTGTCTCTCATAGTTTAGGTATACCTATGATGAAAATTGGAGACCTCTCTCATCTTTTAAGTGGGAGAACTTGCACAATTGGTGGCTGACTAAATACTTTTTTGCCCCACTGTACATGTTATCATTTTATATCCATTTTATATAATCAAGTGTATATTGTATGCATATTATCATCTTTTATTAAAAACATAAGTTTATTGCACACTGTTTAATTTTTGGATAATGAGAAGACTTACTGAGTGTCCTTCATGTGTAAAACTAAGATGTGCTTAGTTTGAGAAGTAAAACTGTCTCACTAGATAAAACTGTGTACGTGATTAGTGGTCTGGGAATAAGGGAAAATTAATCTTGTTTTCCTATGAAATGCTGTGACTATGATTAACTTGGAGTCTGGACTTAATGTGAAGCACACCTGCAAGGTCATGCTGTTCTCCTTTCAGGCCGATGTTTGCATATTCCTGTTATTACTGTATATGGTATTATGGCATTCAGCAGATGTTCTCTTGTGATTATATGACTGACGATGTATAAAAGTCTCTGGATTGTTGAACTCTTTAGTGCTGAAATTCTGTTAAAGGTATGCACTCCTGCAGTAAAGGCTCATATAAGAACTAATATTCTGTGTCATGAATCTTTATTGAGGTAACAAACTGACATACGATCACTCTGTTTTCAGATTCTGACAATAAAATATTGAAGATGACCAAAAAACTCAAAATTCCTGCAGCTCAGCACCTGTTGAAGTTACAAGTCATATCAAATATCAGTGAGCTACCTGTATTTTCTAATATCATCTAAATGATATGAATAAAATAAAAACATTGAAAAGTATTTCCTCTGCCAGAATAGAAGAAAACTGACTTTAATTGAGGGCAGCTCAGCCAATCAGGGAGCTTTACATTTTCTCCTCTTTATGATGTTTAATAAGAAAAGCAGCTAATAGCCCACTGTGTGGAAGAATAACGGCTCCCCGGTAGCACTGTTTTTCAATCTTTCTTTACAAGAAAGTGCACACATTCAGGCTTTTGTTGCCCGGGCAACAGCCCATTTTCTTTGTCTGGCTGAGTGGCCCTTCTGAAGGGAAAATAAACATTTAAACAAAGAACTGTTGTGCCTTGATTGTGTGTCCGACACGATCATCGGTAGCACAGGGGCCCCCCAGGGAACGGTTTTGGCTCCCTTCCTGTTCACCCTTTATACTGCGGACTTTTCACACAACACAATGCCATCTACAGAAGTTCTCTGATGACTCTGCGATCGAAGCTGAGTACAGAGGACTTATCCAGGACTTCGTGGACTGGTGCCATCGGAACTACCTCCAGATCAATGGGAGGAAAACTAAGGAGCTGGTGGTGGACTGCCACAGGCAAGGACAACCCCTCACAACACCAGTAAACATCCAAGGAACAGACATCGAGATGGTGACATCCTACAAGTACCTGGGTGTTCATCTGAACAATGGACTGGTCACACAATACTGACGCACTCTAGAAGAAGGGACAGTACAGGCTGTTCCTACTGAGGAGGCTCAGGTCTTTTGGTGTACAAGGGGCGCTGCTGAAGACATTCTACGACATGGTGGTGGCATCAGCCATCACTTTTGGAGTGGTCTGCTGGGGCAGTGGCATTACAGCAGCCGATAGGAAGAGACTGACCAAACTGATCAAGAACGCTAGCTCTGTCCTGGGGCAGCGCCTTGACCCAGTAGAGGAGATAGGAGAGAGAAGGACGGTGGCTAAACTGTCATCTCTGCTGGAGTCTGAGCCCCACCCTATGCAGGACATACTGAACGCACTGAGGAGCTCATTAGCAGTAGACTGCATCATCCTAGATGCATGACCGAGAGGTTTTGCAGGTCCTTCCTACCTACGGCTGTCAGACTGTATAACCTAAGCAGGGCTGCTCACAGAGATCGCAAAAAACCGTGACGACTTCATAGTATTGAATGCAAAAGACGCAACAGACTTACACAAATGGTCCCCTCCAGTATACAACTAGGACAATATCAGTCGCTACGGAGGGTGACAATATGTATGGGTACATATTCATCCTATGTAGGATAACTAAATGCACGGTTATGCTGTTTATTCCATCTAGCTACAATGCTCCGCACTGTGTATATATATTTATATATTTATGTGTACATATGTGTTATGTCCGTGGGTTTCTACTTTAGATTGCCACTCGGAGGAACAAACACAAAGACACACGGCTGCAGGTCATTAGCTTGCTCGTTTACTCAGGCATACGCACACATACACGTTTTAGTTCAGTTCAATGAGCACACTCTTATACTATTGGCGATGCCACAGAATACAGTGCCCACCAATGGGGTGGCATATGCAAATCAGAATCAGAATCAGAATCAGCTTTATTGGCCAAGTATGCACAACACATACAAGGAATTTGACTTTGGCTAAAAACTTGCTCTCATTGTTCAGGTGGAGGATTTAAATAAGGATTCAATGACAACAGAGTATGTACAGTAAATTACAGTCTGTCCACATTTCTATAAAAGGATGCAGATATATACAGGAATATATGCAGTTATTTACTCAGACTAACCACACTTTGCAGAAATATATGAAAAAATATACAGTCACACAGTATATCAATGTGAACTCAGATTCAGTGATATAATGTGAATGAAGTAAAAAGCAGTGTGAGAGTTATGTGCAATGTAATAATGGATGAAAAGTCATGAGTACAGCAACAGGTAGGACTAGGTGAATGTTAGGAGTTCATCAGAGTGATGGCTTGAGGAAAGAAACTGTTCCTGTGACGGGTGGTTTTGACCTTCAGTGATCTGTAACGACGACCAGAAGATAGAAGTTCAAACAGTTTGTGGCCAGGGTGTGATGGGTCAGCACAGATGTTTCCCGCCCGTTTCCTGGTTATGGACCGATATAAGTTCTCAATGGAGGGTAGGTCGGTACCAATGATCCTCTCTGCAGACTTAATGATCCGCTGCAGTCTGGTCTTGTCCTGTTTAGTGGCAGATCCAAACCAGACAGTGATGGAAAAGCAGAGGACAGATTGGATGATGGCGGTGTAGAAGACAACCAGCAGCTCCTGAGGCAAATCAAACTTCTTGAGCTGACGCAGAAAAAACAACCTCTGCTGGGCCTTTTTCCGGACAGTGTCTATATGGGAGGACCACTTCAGGTTCCGGGAGATTGTGGTACCCAGAAACTTGAAGGAGTCCACAGTGGACACTGTGCTGTTGAGGATGGTGAGTGGGGGGAATGAAGGGGGGTGTCGCCTGAAATCCACAGTCATCTCCACCGTTTTGGATGGGTTAAGTTCAAGATGGTTCTGGCTGCACCAGAGGATCAGCTACTCCACCTCCCGCCTGTATGCAGACTCATCATCATCCCGGATCAAACCGATGACTGTGGTGTCGTCCGCAAACTTCAGGAGCTTCACCGAAGGGTCCTCTGAGGTGCAGTCGTTGGAGTAGAGGGAGAAGAGCAGTGGGGAAAGGACACATCCTTGGGGGGCGCCAGTACTAATTTTTCGGGAGCTGGATGTAAATCTCCCTAGCTTCACCTGTTGCCACCTGTCAGTCAGAAAGCTGGAGATCCACTGGCAGGTGGAGGGGGGCACCTTGAGCTGGAGGAGTTTCTGATGAAGAATGCCTGGGATGATGGTGTTGAACGCTGAGCTGAAGTCGACAAACAGGATCCTGGCGTACGTCCCTGGGGAGTCGAGGTGTTGCAGGATGTAATGTAGTCCCATATTCACTGCATCATCCACTGACCTGTTTGACCGGTAGGCAAACTGCAGTGGGTCCATCAGGGGGCCTGTGATTACCTTCAGGTGGTTCAGCACCAATCTCTCCAAGGATTTCATGACCACAGAGGTCAGGGCAACAGGTCTGTAGTCGTTTGATCCTGTAACAGAGGGTTTCTTGGGAACTGGAATGATGATGGAGCGTTTGAAGCAGGAAGGCACTTCACGCAGCTCCAGTGATCTGTTAAAGATCCGGGTGAAGATGGGGGCCAACTCGTTGGAGCAGACTCTCAGGCAGGACGGAGACACACCATCAGGTCCTGCAGCCTTCTTGATCTTTTGTCTCTGAAAGACCCGGCGCACCTCCTCTTCACAGATTGTTAGTGCTGGTGAGAGGTCAGAGTGGAGGAGGGATGGAGTTCCTGGGGCTGCAGATAATCCTTTTGTGTGGGTGGGAGGTGAGAACTGTAGGTTCTTTTCAAACCTGCAGTAAAAGCTGTTTAGGTCGTTAGCCAGCTGGAGGTTTTCCACAGGGTGGGGGGATGGTCTCCTGTAGTTGGTGATATTCTGCAGGCCTCTCCAGACAGAAGCAGAGCTGTTGGCTGAGAAATTTTTTTGTAACTTCTCACTGTAGCTCCTCTTAGCAAGCCTGATCTCCTTCGTCAGCATGTTTCTGGCCCGCTTGTACAGAGTCCAGTCACCAGTCCTGTAGGCCTCCTCCTTGGTCTGACGTAGCTGCTTCAGTTTAGGAGTGAACCAGGGTTTATTGTTGTTGTATGTGCAGAAGGTCTTGGTCTGCACACACATGTCCTCGCAGAAACAGATGTATGACGTCACAGTGTCAGTGAGTTCATTTAGGTTAATGGCTGCAGCTTCAAAAACACTCCAGTCTGTACAGTCAAAGCAGGCTTGTAACTTCAGCTTTGATTCCTCAGTCCATTTCTTCACAGTCCTTACAACAGACTTGGAAGTTTTTAGTTTCTGTCTGTATGTTGGAATAAGATGGAGCAGACAGTGATCAGAAAAACCCAGAGCAGCACGGGGGACGGCATGATAGGCGTTTCTTAAAACTGTATAACAGTGGTCAAAGTGTATTTGTGTCCCTGGTGGAACATTTAATATGCTGTCTGTATTTAGGAAGCTCATTTGTGAGATTAGCTCTATTGAAATCACCCAGAATGATAAGCAGAGAGTCTGGATGTTTTTGCTCCACGTCTGCTATCTGGTCAGCGAGGTGCTGCAGGGCCTCTGCTGTACAAGCAGCAGGCGGGATATAAATTCCGACCAGAATAAACGAGGAGAACTCTCGCGGTGAATAAAAGGGTTTACAGTTTATGAACAGTGACTCTAGGTTAGGGCTACAAAACTTCTTCAACACTGTGACATCAGTACACCAACCTTCGTTTATGTAGAAGCAGATTCCACCACCTTTAGTCTTTCCAGAGAATTCTCGGCTGCGATCAGCGCTAAACAGTTGGAATCCATCAAGGCGCACCGCGCTGTCCGGGATGTGTTCACTCAGCCAGGACTCCGTGAAACAAAGGGCGCCAGATCTGCTAAAATCCCGGTTTTTGTGAGTCAGGAGCAGCAGTTCATCCATTTTGTTCGCCAAACAGCGGATATTTGCCAGATGGATCGATGGGAGCGGCGTGCGAAATCCTCGTTTCTTCAACCTGACTAGCGCACCGGCACGTTTACCACGCCGCCTTCGTTTCCGGCCAGCGCCAATAGCCGCTGCTCCCACAGCTAAGATCAACTGAAAAAACTTCAGATCAGCAGCAGCAACTGGCGGAGAAGTTGCATTGGGAGGTAGTCTGAGTGAAAGTAGTTCCTCCCTTGAATAGGTGACTCGGACAGAAGAGCAGAAGTCCAAAAAAACACACAAAATTATCAAAAACATCAGAGAGCAGAAGCCAGTGGCTGCCATCCGCGGCGCCATCTTGGATTTTTGCAACTCATGCAACTCATGCAACTCATACCACTCATACAACTCCCATACATCACATCTCCTCCCCACTAAATGTTGTACCCACCCCCAAGATACACAAAACACACAACTTTCATTATTTTAAAAACACACACTAGCCTTGAGGCTGGGAGTAGACGATCCCAAACCCCTGAGTCAGTCAAGGGTTTATTCTGCCCTTTTTGGTGAGACGTGACTCTCTCATCAAACACATAAAAAAGGTCTCTTATTCAAAAATGTCCAATATATGTCTCTTAAAAGTATCTTAAACAAAGTTTATGGAACATAACGCTCTGGTGGTCTAGTAATACGAGAAGGATATCTCTTACCAGTCTCTGGAGGTGATGTGGTGTTTCCCTCTGAGGTTACCTGGGGTAATGGTGAGGGATCACTCACAGGAACCGGAGTAGCTGGTTCTGGAACAGTCTCTTCCAGCACAGGCAGGTCTGCTGAGATGCACGACGATGCAGCTCCGCCGTCGTCTGTAGAGGTATCCAATTCAACAACCCTGGCCAGCATCTGGTCCGCGTGTCGCCTCCAGTGCTGCGATGCGCCGATGTCAACGGTGTAGGATACAGGGCCAGTCTCAGCTGAAACAACCCCTGGTATCCACTTCTTCTCTCCTCTCCCGTAATTCCGAACAAGAACTGGATCTCCCACCTTGAACGTTCTGGCTTTTGCATGCATTCCTCGATACGCACACTGTGCCTCTTGTGCTTTCTCTACCTCTGATGTCACGCTAGGCTTCAGCAGGTCCAATCGAGATCGCAACTTGCAATGCATGAAAAGCATAGACGGGGACTCCTTCGTTGTAGAGTGTGGAGTGTTACGGTACGTGAGTAGAAAGGCATCCAGTCGGTGTTGAATGGAAGTGGTTCCAGTGGAACGCTTCAGTGACTGCTTGAATGTCTGTACAAAACGTTCTGCAAGACCATTTGTTGGTGGATGAAATGGTGCAGAGCGAATGTGCTTTACTCCATTGCCTTTCATAAAAGTGTCAAACTCGTGTGAGGTAAACTGAGGACCATTATCGCTCACTAACACCTCAGGGAGCCCATAACGACTAAATAACCCTCGGAGCACCTGGATGGTATTAGCCGTTGTAGTGGAACTCATAAGGTGTACCTCAGGCCATTTTGAATGGGCGTCTACAACCACCATAAACATTTGGCCTTGGAACGGCCCAGCAAAGTCGACATGAATTCTCTGCCACGGGGATCCAGGCCAGGTCCATGGGTGGAGTGGTGCTGGTCCCGGTGCTTTCTGTGTAAATTGACAGGACTGGCATGTTTTTGAGACCTGTTCAATTTGAGCGTTAATTCCGGGCCACCACATGTAACTGCGGGCGACAGCTTTCATTTTAACAACACCTGGGTGTCCAGTATGCAGTTCCGACAGCAGTCGTGATCTCAGTTTTGAGGGAATGACAACGCGCACACCCCACATAAGGCAACCTTGCTGGAGTGTCAACTCATCCCTCCGGCTGATGAATGGCGCCAATGTGCTGGCCACATCCTGGACCCTCGGAAAGCGACCTGTGGAGACCATCTCCAGGACTTGAGCAAGGACAGAATCACCCCTGCTCTCTCGGCAGATTTCTCAACAGTTCACAGGTAAGGCTTCTAGGTGTTTAATGTGAAAACTGTCCACAATACTGATTCTCTCTCTTGATGATGTTGGTAATGGAAGGCGTGAAAGCCCATCCGCATTTCCATGACGAGCTGCCTCTCGATACTGTATGGTGTAATTATGGGCAGCTAACAGGAGAGCCCACCGCTGCATTCTAGCAGCAGCCATAGGTGGTGTGGCTTTGCACGGACTCAGAATAGTGGTCAATGGGCGATGATCTGTAAGGAGTGTAAACTGCCTGCCATACAGATAATGATGGAATTTACAAACTCCAAATATAATGCCAAGAGCTTCGCGCTCAATGTGGGCATAATTGCGTTTTGCCTTATTCAGAGTCCTTGATGCAAAAGCTATAGGCCTCTCTTGTCCATTCGGGAAAATATGTGAGATGACACTACCTACACCATAAGGTGATGCATCACACGCCAGCCGAATGGGAAGTTGTGAATCATAATGGGTTAACACGCTTTGAGAGAGTAACTGCTCTTTTGCCTCTTTGAAAGATGCAGCACATTCAGACGTCCATTGCCATTGTTTTCCTTTGCACAGCAGCGTATTCAGTGGGCTTAGGATAGATGACAAATTGGGGATAAATCTGCTGTAATAATTAATTAGCCCCAAGAAAGAACGTAACTGACTCACGTCTGTAGGTGCAGGAGCCTCCACAATTGCCCTAACTTTCTCTGGTGCCTTGTGTAGACCCTGGGCATCAATGACGTGACCCAGATATTCCAGTGAATCCTTAAAAATTCACATTTTTCCTTCCGTACTCGCAAACCGAATTCTTCCAAGCGCCCTAGGACTGCATCCAAATTTTTCAGATGCTGCACACGATCCTGTCCACTGACCAATATATCGTCCAGGTAACAGTGAACATTCGGCAGACCCGGGAGGACTTGGTCCATGGCACGCTGGAATATCGCTGGTGCTGAGGTAATTCCAAATGCCAGCCTGTTGTAACAAAACAGACCCTTGGATGTGGTTATTGTGAGATATTTCCTGGAATTTCCCTCTATCACCATTTGCAAATAGACATGAGATACGTCCAGTTTACTAAAATGTTGCCCCCCCCCGAAAGTGATGCGAATAGATCTTCAATGCGTGGAATTGGGTATTTCTCCACACACAGGGCAGGATTAACTGTGACTTTAAAATCCCCACATATCCTAACATCTCTGTTCTTTTTCACAACGGGCACAATGGGTGTTGCCCATTCACTGAATTTGACAGGGGATATAATGTCCTGCTCACACAATCAGTCAATTTCAGCCTCCACTTTTGGCCTAAGGGCATAGGGAACGACTCTCGCTTGACAGAACCGTGGCACATGATCCGGCTTCAGCGCTATGGCTACTTCCATGCCTTTCAGAGTGCCTAATTCTTTCTTAAAGACCTCTGCATGTCTTTGTAGCACGCCCTCTAGCGTCTCCTCCCGGACCGTCTTTATTTCTCGCCAGTCAATTTGAATCCTCCGCAGCCACTCCCGACCAAAAAGTGGGGGTGAACTTCCCTGAACCACATACAGTGGTAGTCTAGCCCTCTGCTTATTCATCCTCACTGAAACGGTGATGACACCCTCTGCTGGAATCACCTCGCCCGTGTATGTTTTCGGCATTATATGGGTTTGGCGTAAGGGCAAGTCCTTAAAGTGTGCATCATACAGTTTTCTTGAAATCAAAGAAACAGCAGCACCGGTATCTAATTCCATAATAATCCTTTTACCTTCAATTTTTGGTTTAACACTCATGTATGACAAATTACTCTGCTGCGACACCATATGCAGGCTCACTTCAATGTCTGTAGTGCTACCATCACTAGATATTTCTTTTACATCCAGTTGGTGCACCCTTTTTTTCTTTTTAGCTTTATACTCCACTGGTTTCTCCTTATTTACAGTCTCTTTGTTCCTGCACATTTTCGAAATATGTCCTCTCTTACCACATTTATGGCATTTTTGCTCCTTATAAAAACAATCGCTCTCTTTGTGGTTCATTTTTCCACAGCGCGAACATTTTATGTGTTGTTTGTCATGTGGTGACAGTACATGTGTAACGGATGCCAACTAGCACTGTTCGGCGTAGAACGTTAGTAAACCTCCCTCCCGAAAGCCTCATACAGTATCGGTAGCGCTGAGCTATCGGTCGGACCTTTAGCTCAGCGCGATCGTGCTGTGCCTCCCATGCTCGAACTGTGTAGTTGACTGGTAGGTCGCGGGTTCGTGTCCCGAGTGGGCGAACTGCGCAGGATGATCTCAGTCACACATGCACTTTTAGCGCATTGCTCAGCTGATGTGTCTCGCGAGCTACTGTCTCCATTGACACTGCTAGTTCCATTGCTTTGGAAAAAGTAAGCTTCTCCTCCGTCAGCAATTTTTTCTGGATAGCTTCTATATTCAGTCCACAAACGAGCCTATCCCTCAATGCATCCTGCAGGTGCATACCAAACTCGCAGTGTTCAGAAAGCTTTTTAATGACTGCTATGTATGTGCGTCACAGTTTCTCCCTCTTGTTGGTTCCGTTTATGAAAGCGAAATCTTTCAGCAATCACAATTGGCTTTGGGGAAAAATGGTCTTTCAAAACTTCCGTGAGTTGAGCATATGTCTTAGCCCTTGGCTTATCTGGAGCTACGAGGCTACGTAAAAGTCCATATGTTGACGCACCAATTACACTTAAGAAAACAGCAAGCTTTTTCTCCTCTGCAATACCATTTGCCGTAACAAAATACTCAAACCTCTCAACGTAGGTTGTCCACTGCTCCACCGACTCGTCGAATGGGTTAATGTGTCCAATAACTCCAGCCATGGCGTGCAGTTAGCTAGCGTTTAGCAATCTTGTCACCTGGCGTCCTGTCACCTGGCGTCCTGTCACCCGGGGTCCTGTCACCTGGCGCACTGTCACCTGGCGTCCTGTCACCTGGCGTGCCGCGCCCAGCCAAACTCCCACCAGGACAAACGTTCCTCTTCCTCCGTCACTCGCAGTCAATACCGCGGCGAGACTTGGAAACCTAAAGTTATCCTCGTCGCCAATGATGTTATGTCCGTGGGTTTCTACTTTAGATTACCACTCGGAGGAACAAACACAAAGACACACACGGTTGCAGGTCATTAGCTTGCTCGCTTACTCAGGCATACGCACACATACACGTTTTAGTTCAGTTCAATGAGCACACTCTTATACTATTGGCGATGCCACAGAATACAGCGCCCACCAATGGGGTGGCATATGCAGATGCAACTCATACCACTCATACAACTCCCATACATCACAATATGTATATTCACTGCTCTTATTTTTATTTTTCTTATCTTCTGAGTTATTGCTCTGAGTGTTGCTATCCCTGTGCTGTTGCAATCCTGGAATTTCCCCATTGTGGGACTAATAAAGGCTTATCTTGTTACATTATTAGTGGTGTTGGACGATGAAAATTTTTAATCATGATTAATGTTTTGGAATGTTGAGTTAATCGTGATTACTAATGCTTTAATCACGTGTTTTTCCATACAGATACAGTGTACCTTAAGTTGGTAATTTTTCGTTTGTCATACTGTTATGAACATGGGAGTGGACATATATGCTTGCTGTCTTCACCTGCAGGTTTATTAAAGCTGTCAACATATCCAAAATGACAAAAACTATCCAGAATATTCTCCAGAAAATTCTCAAAAGTAAACTGCATGTGCAAACAACGGAATGCCAGGGCTCAATAATATCACTGCAGCACAACTCAGCATCCAACCAGCAGCCACAAATGGAGCTTGCTCTTTCTCCCATAGCAAACATCCACAACTTTTAAACACAAAACCATGGAGCTCATGTGTCACAACAGACACAATTTCCCTTTTAGCAGGAAAATTTTAAACAAAAACAACTATCTCGCCCATGATTGACACCCCACTGTGCTGCAAAAACGGCGGGGGAGTGAATGGACATTATGAACACAGCATGAGAATTTTTTTTAGACTGGTACTCGCCAACAGTTGGACCCAAAGCTATGAGGATAAAAACAGGCGAATTTCTGTCCGTGTCAACTGCTGGAGGTCGGCTGCAACTTAGCATGTAGCTACTAGCCAGCTAGCCTGCTTCTGCAGAAGAAGAACAACCCAACATCCAGGCGAAGTTTTGGAGGAGGCTGTAACAATTATCCAGGTGAGAGCTCCGACAGATAACGTTGTAAACTTAAACATGACAGCACTTTGGGGATTTCCATGGCTGTAATCCAGCTTGTTTGACTTCACAGTGTCTGCATGGTGTGCACAGTGTCTGTGGCCAGAGTGGCTTTGGTACGGAGAGCTGCTAGGCCAAAAAGCAATCACAAAATTTCTCACCGTTAATGGATGATTAACACGAAACCGCCAACACCACTAATATAAAGACAACATACTTTTACTCATGAACAGTTTCAGCAACTCTACCACTTCAATTAGACAGATTTTTGATTGCAAATGTGCATTTTTTACATCAATTTGGTAGTTCTCATTAACTGGTGACTTTTTCTTCTGATTATTTTTCTTTTTTGTTGAAAATTCGAGGCTTTTTCTTACAGTGTTGAAACTACTAAAATTTTTTCCACTTTTCACTCATGAGTTTACTTTTTTTTCTTGAAATTGTGACTTGTGTCATAAATTAACATCTTTTTTCTTCCTACTTTGCACTTTTGTCTCAATAATTTACCGTCTTATGTCTTTGCATCCTTTTGTAATTAAAAATTAGATTTTTTTTCCTTGTGAATGTGCTGCTTCTCTCTTGTAATTTTGAGACATTTTCCTCCAGAATGTCAAACCTTGTTGAACAAATGTTGTCAGTCTTTATAATTTCCTGTGTTTTCTGAGACATATTCAATGCTGCACGGTGGCGCAGTGGTTGGCACCGTGGCAGCACAGTTTACCCTCGGCCGGGGGATCGCAGGGATCATGAGATCGTGGGTTCGATCCCTGCCCCCGGCCAACAGTGATCTGTGTGGAGTTTGCATGTTCTCCCCGTGTTTGCGTGGGTTTACTCCGGGATTCCTCCGGTTTCCTCCCATATGCCAAAAACATGCAGGTTAGGGAGTTAAGGGGCGCTTGCGCACGCAGCGACCGGCAGTTCGTGGCTTGTCACCGGACTGCAGAACAAATCTACCTACGGGTACAAAATAAGTCCAAAAAAAAAAAAATGACTTATTGTTCACATGACTTTTTTCCTCAATAATTTTCAACTTTCCTAATGAATTTGTGACTTGTGTATCTTATAAATTCAGGTTTGCTTTTCTTGTCATTTTGCCAATTTTTTCTCATGAGTTTATTCCTTCTTTCAAATAAATTATTTCGTTCCTCTAAATTTGTTGTTTCTTTCTTGAAAATTTGAAGATTTTATTGTATAAATATTTGTGACTTTTTTTCTTGTCGTTTGATGTCTCTTGTCTTGATAGTTGTAAGTGCAGGCTATATTAAAGGAATGAGACTGAGAGGGCTCCAGTTGAGGTGCTGGCAGCCATTTATTTTTACAGGCAAAACAGTTACACTCCCAAGCCACAAGGGGGCGCTTAAGGAAAGTGTATGGACTAGGCCTCTACCATAACATCCCCCCTTCTCAGTACATTATGAACAATAATGTTAGATTAAAATTATTTTCAATATAATGCAGTAAGGTAACCATTGCATCTTATAGTATGTACTGTTAAGTATTTCATGCTGTAATAAAACCCCTTTTTTTTAAAATAGAACTACTTTTTTTTTTTTTGCTTTAAACTTGTATCAGAACAACTGTTATTTCAATGCAATTAATGAAAACATGAATTTTACTTGAACCATGGACTAACTATGAAGGTGGGATAGACGTCCCATACCTTCAGCTGAGTGAGGGGATTATTCTGCCCGGGCTGGTCACTCAGGTGTTCGAGAGTACCTACTACCTAGATCAAAGTCCTTAAGGTCCCTCGGAGGATTTCTCTCTCTGGTTGGATACCACTTCTCCGTAGCATGATTGTTTGGAGATGTAGGGAGTCGAGGAGTAGCAGGTGCATCAGGTGTTGAGTTGTTGTGCTCGGGCAGGACAGGATCAATGGGGTCCTCAGGTTCAGTCTTAGTCCCTGTGACTGTGACGAGATGACTCCGGTTGCGTCGCAGGAGTCCTCTAGTAGTCTGAACCAGGTAAGACCATGGTGTATCGGCTCTGGCTGAAACTGTCCCATTTTCTTTCATGTCTGTAATCCAAACCTGATCTCCTGGGTGTAGTCTGGAAAGGTTGCGTGCTCGGTGTCTGCTATTGAACCATTTCCACTGTTTATCTCTCTCTTTCTGTTCTCTCTCTCTCTCTTAGTGTTGTCATGTCAGTCCACTCTGGTTTGAGGCAGGATGGATAGATGGGCACTGTAGTGCGAAGTTTCCTTCCCATCAGGAGCTCTGCAGGGCTGTGGCCGTTGGCAAGTGGAGTGGTATGGTATGCCATGAACGCAAGATAGGGGTCTCTCTCTTTCTGCAGAAGGTTTTTCACTGTTCTCACGGCTCGTTCAGCCTCACCATTGCTCTGGGGAAGTCTTGGACTAGAGGTGGTGTGGACAAAGCACCATTCTGAAGAGAACTTTCAGAAGTGCTCTGATGAGAACTGTGGGCCACTGTCACTCTGAACATCCACAGGAATACTGTGTCTCGTGAATACGGACTTGATGTGTTCAATCACTGCAATAGAAGTAGTATGTGTGAGCTTGGCTACTTCTATGAATCTGCTGAAATAGTCCACTAAAAGCAGGTACTGACTGTTATTCCATTCAAAGAGATCAACACCAACCAACTCCCATGGACGTGTTGGGAACTCTGTGGGCAGTAGTGTTTCTCTGTGGTGTGGCCTCACCTTAGCACACGTGTCACATTCTGACACTAACTTCTGCAGTTGTGCACTGAGTCCTGGCCACCATACCAACTGCTTTGCTCTCTCCCTGGATTTTGCAATGCCCTGGTGACCTGTGTGCAGGCGGCCCAAAATGTCCTTTTTCAGTGACTTGGGAATGACTATGCATGTCCCCTTTAACAGTAGGCCATTTTCGACTGTGAGATCACCAGTGTGTTGATGGTAGGGAGCGCATGGTCCTGGTATGTTGTGTTAATCCGGCCAGCCATTCCAACAGTATTGTTTCACTTGTTTTAGTATTTCGTCTTTGTCTTGTTTTTCCTTGATTTGTTGTAATCGCCTTTCAGTTGCTGGAAGATTAGTGACAACTTGATGTGCGTACAAGCCCATTTCATCTTCTAGTGTTTTGTTACACACCGTCTTTTCTGGTGCTCTGGACAACACGTCTGCGGTTGCTATGCTTTTGCCAGGCACGTGAGAGATGGAGAAAGAGTACCTCATTAATCTCATTCTCAGTCTCTGTACTCGTGGTGGTAGCTGGTCAAGGTTCTTTGAGCCTATAAGTGGCACTAAGGGCTTGTGATCTGTCTCTACATGAAACTCAATGCCTATGAGAAAATCTGAGAACCGCTCACACGCCCAGGTTATGGCCAGTGTCTCCTTCTCAATCTGAGCGTACCTTTGTTCTGTCGGGCTGAGTGCTCTTGATGCGAATGCGACTGATTTTTTTTTTGATTTTTTTTTTTAGATTTAGTATACTTTATTGATCCCCAGAGGGGAAATTGAGGGTCATCCACCACCTAGATGGATGAAGCAGCCACGATACGGCGCTATCCCTTAACCATTCACACACACATTCACACCTAGGGCCACTTTAGAGTCTCCAATTAACCTAACCTGCATGTTTTTGGCATGTGGGAGGAAACCGGAGAAATCCCGGGGTAAACCCACCCATACACGGAGAGAACATGCAAACTCCACACAGATCACTGTTGGTCGGGGGCTGGGATCAATCCCACGATCCCCATGATCCCCCGGCCAAGGGTAAACTGTGCTACCGCAGTGCTAACCACTGCGCCACCGTGCAGCCCAATCTTGCAACCCGTGCAACCCCATCTTCTTGTTTTTGAAGCAGCACTGCTCCGAGTCTGAAGGAAGATGCGTCGGCTGATACTGTTGTCTATGCTTTGGGGTTGTAGAGTGCCAAATTTGGTGGCGCGCTCAGTTCTGACTTGATCGTGTCAAATGCTTTTTGTTGCACTTCACCCCAGCACCACATGTTCTTAGTGCTCAGCAGATCCCTCAGTGGCTGTGTTTTCTCTGCGAGGTGAGGAGGGTATTTTCCCAAATGATTAACCATCCCCAGAAACCGCCTCGCGCCACTGACATCTGTGGGTGCTTCCATGTTGCTGACTGCTTTCACTTTTTCCGGGTCTGCTTTGACTCCGGTGCTGTCAGTGATCTGTCCTAGAAACTTGATGGAGGTTTTAGAGAACTCACACTTCTCACTTTTCAGCGTTACTCCAGCTTTTTCGAGCCGCTGCAGAACTGCCTCCAGTTGTGTGTCCTGTTGGGCCTGCGTTTCAGCATACAGCATTATGTCATCCATCTGGCAGACCACGCCATCCAGCCCCTCCAAGAGCTGTGACATCCTTCTCTGAAAATGTTCTGGTGCAGATGAGATGCCAAAACGGAGTCTGTTAAAACAAAATCTCCCAAATGGTGTGATGAATGTGGTTAGGAGTGCTGATACCCTGGACAAAGGGATTTGCCAAAATGCTGAATTTGCATCAAGTTTTGAGAAGATCTTTGCATCCTGAAGCTGTCCTAGAGTGTGCTCTACTGACGGTAGCATGTGTCATTCTCGTTTGACAGAGTTATTCAGTTTTGTTAGGTCGACACACACACGTACCTCATGTTCCGTCCGCTTTGGAATCGGGACCACCCCAGCACACCAGTCAGTGGGCTGCTCCACTCTTGAAATGACCCCTAGCTCCTCCATGCGAGCTAGTTCCTTTTTGACTTTGGGTAACAGGGGTAGTGGGATGCGTGGAGGGTTGTCAGAGCAAATGGCTTGGCATCTTCTTTGAGCTCAATTTTATGTTCCCCCTCCATTTTTCCTAAACCACTGAACAGTTCTGGGAACCGCTGCTTTACTGCCTCTACTGATGTGAGTGACACTGCCTCCACTCTAGCCACCAATCCGAGAGCTACACTTGCTGGGCGACTGAGTAATCCTTGTATCAGATCTGCTACCACATACACTGCCTGTACTGTAGACTTATTGGCTGTGCTTAAGTTAGCTGTGAACTTTCCTTTAACTGCAAGAGGTGACATGCCTGCCCCATACAGTTTCAGTTTAGTTGGCTGCAGCTGTGGTCTCTGTGCTAGAGTATTGTACACATTTTCAGGGAGGACAGTAACATCTGCTCCTGTGTCTATCTTGAGCACACAGTCTAGATTGTTTACTTTAACTGTAGTAACCCATGCATTATCTGACTTATCTGAAGTCACTGAGCCTAAAAATGCAACTTCATTCTCACTGTCATTGTCATTACCTGCAGCCTGGATTTCTCTTACTGCTCCTGATCTACACACTCGTGTGTAGTGTCCTTTTTTCTTGCACAAATTGCAAAATACATGTCTGGATGGGCAAGTGTGTTTACTGTGAGAGGGCGCTTTACCACATCTGCTGCATTGTGTCTCATTTTTTGTGTTTCTCTCTTGGGCTTGTTCCATTGTCTTCACTGGTTTGTTGAATGTTTTTGTGAAAGTCTTTGTTTTAACTTTGACACTGTCCACATTGCAGGGGTTTTCTTGCTTGAAGTTGTTTTTCAGAAGGTCCTGCTGTTTCTTCACGAGCTCGCTTTGGCAAATTTTCATGATAGCTTTATCCAGTGTGAGCTCCGTATCCATCTGTAATGACTCAGAGAGCCGCTTGTCACATATCCCGACCACGAGTCTGTCTCTGATCATTTCGCTGTGCAGCGCGCTGTAGCTACAGTGCTCTGCCAGGGTGTACAATGATGTAATAAAACTGTCTTCAGTCTCTCCTATTTGTTGTCTTTGGTTAAACTTTGCATGTTCAAAAATTACATTTCTTCTCACCACAAAATGTGCCTCCAACTTGGCTACCATAGAGTTGTAATCACTCGCGTCCTCGTCGGTCATGTTCAATGAAGTAAGCACGTCCTCTGCTTCTTCTCCCATCATACAGATCTGCGTGTTCACCTGGTTTTCTTCTGGCTGTAGCTCGAGCCCAGAAGCTATGCTGAATCGTTCAAACCGATTGATCCATTTTGGCCACTCCTCTGGCTTTTTGCAGTCAAACTTTGGTGGCGGTGCGACTTGAAATGCCGTTCGGGCTGCTGCTGCCGCTGCCATTGCATTTCGCGGTCAGTGCTACATGGCGCTGCTATTTTGTTAGCTCTGCACTTACTGCGCTTGATTCTTCGAGCTTACAACGTGAGTTCACTCCGGACAGCAAGAGCAAGTTCTTCTTTTAATTTCTCGCTTCCCCGGACAACTTCTGACACCATGTCTTGATAGTTGTAAGTGCAGGCTAGTGATGGGTCTGGCAACACCGATGCATCGGCGCATGCGTCGAGCTCATAGAGCGAAACCCAGTTTTGGTGCGTGTCGGTGTGTCTCGCTTTAAAGAAAGTCAAGTGACCGATACAGGTACTGTATCGGTCACGTGACGCTAGGGCGTTGAAACAGGACCGATACAGGTACTGTATCGGTCACGTGACGCTAGGGCGTTGAAACACTGACGCGCCAGCATTTATAAGAAAGCGCATCTGTCAACGGGATGCATTTGCCCAAAGACTCGTATGTGTTGCGGACGGTCCTTGTACAAATTTATCACGAATTATGGAGCACGAGCAGCAGCGTCAAGGAAAAAGAAAGGTTTCCGCCGTGTGGGACCATTTTGATCTGATATCGGAAAATAAGGTATTGTGGCACATATGTGGGTTTCATATGCTTCACATATATATTACTGTGTGCTTATTGTATACTTCACGTCTCAGAGGAACAAAAGGACTGAACCTCCTAGGGGTAACAGGAGGATGTGAGATCTGGCCTTTTGGTATGCAAAGAGATGGCCTTGAGGGATTTCCTGACCACCAGTTACTTTAGGTGGAGGTGAGAAGACCTTGGGGAGATGCATTTTGTCTTGGGATTAAAAGACATGTGACTGTGTTCTTTGATGTCCTGGGGTATAAAAGGGACAGATTTTTGTGGGATTCATTCTCTTTCTGTTTTTGAATGTTGGAGAATGTGAATAAAACTGGACATGTGAAATAAACTCAGCCTCGTCCTTCCACACTCTCCACATTGGTGACCCTAAGACGTATCATAAGCAGAAGCAATTCTCCCGAGCCAGATTCGTCAGGAGCCAGCCAAACGAATGCAGCCACAGTGCAGCTACCGGACTTCTGGCAGAACAATCCGCGCTCCTGGTTTAACGTGGTCGAGGCGCAGTTCAACCTCCGGAGGATTTCAGTAGACGCCACAAAGTTCTACCATGTGGTTGCAAAGCTGGACAACCACACAGCCCAGCGAGTGGAGAGCCTGATCAACCACCCGCCGGACAGCGACAAGTACAGCACGTTGAAGGCTGCACTCATCCGTTACTTCACCCCCTCGGTGGAGGAGCGAGCAGAGGGGCTCCTGGCGCTAACTGAATTTGAGAGCGACAGACCTGCAGACCTGACGGAGAAGATGTTGAGGTTGAGAGACTCCGAAGATGATAACTTCATTTTCACCCACCTTTTCCTCAGGACCCTACCATCAGCGGTGAGAGTGACCCTGGCCAGTTCACCACTGTTGACCCAACGAGACTACCACGAGCTGGGCCAGGAGGCGCAACGACTCGTCAACGCCAATAAACGGTGTGCGGCTACGGCTGCAGCAGCGGAGCTAGGCGCAACGCCCGGAGACGGCAGGGGGCCAGAGGCTGCAACACCAGACTCACCGACGACGGCGGCGGCAGGGGCCAGGAGACACGGAGCAGACGACGTCCTTTGCTTCTACCATCGCCGCTTCGCAGAGAGGGCACGCAAGTGCATTCCACCGTGCCATTTCAAGCGCTCGGGAAACACCAAGACCGGGGGTCGGTAGCGGCTGTGGCCCTCGGAGAGGAGAACAAGCTGCTCTACTTGAGGGATGCGCGCTCGGGGAGGCATTTCCTCGTGGACACAGGCTCCCAGCTGAGTTTCATCACACCTTCCTACGCTGACCGGCTGGCGCCTTCCAGTGGTCCCGGGGTGTCAGCAGCGAACGGCTCGGCGATTAAGACCTTCGGTGAGAGGACTCTGCTTCTGTTTTTACACGGCCGTACATTCGAGTGGACTTTCGTCATAGCGGCAGTCAATTTCAACATGTTAGGGGCTGATTTTTTGTGCTCACATGGTTTGTTGGTCGATCTTGCTAACAGACGCCTGGTTAATGCACTCTCTTTTTATTCTATTCCCTGTACAGCTCGAGTGGCCCCGCCAACAGCACAAGCCAACGTCACAGCTGCAGGTGGTAAGTTCCACACACTCCTCACTCAGTTCTCAGCACTCACGGTCCCAACGTTTTCGGCGACCGTGGCTAAACACGGGGTGGAACATTTTATTACTACCACCGGACCGCCCGTTTTTGCAAAAGCTCGGCGCTTGGATTCAGCTAAACTGACCATAGCGCGCGAGGAGTTCGCCAACCTGGAAAGGTTGAGCATCATCAGGCATTCGAAGAGCCCATGGGCTTCACCGCTTCACATGGTCCCGAAAGCTGATGGCTCGTGGCGACCTTGCGGTGACTTCCGCAGGTTGAACAATGCTACAGCACACGACCGCTACCCGATCCCGCACATCCAAGATTTTTCAGCTCATTTGGCGGGGGCGCGCGTTTTTTCTAAAACAGACTTGGTACGCGGTTACCACCAGGTCCCAGTGCGCACTGAGGACATACCCAAAACAGCGGTAATAACTCCTTTCGGGCTTTTCGAGTTTTTGCGCATGCCGTTTGGGCTTAAAGGCGCGGCGCAGACGTTCCAACGCATGATGGACTCGGTCTTGCGCGATCTCCCCTTCGTGTTCGTCTACCTGGACGACATATTGGTAGCCAGCGCGTCCGAAGACGAACACGAAAACCACCTCACGGCAGTTTTCCGGAGGTTGGCAGAGCACGGGTTAATAATCAACCCAGCGAAGTGTCAGTTCGGGGTGACGCAGATTGATTTTTTGGGGCATCGCGTCTCCCCAGAAGGAGCGGTTCCTCTGCCTGACAAAGTGGGCGCAGTAACAAATTTTCCCCAACCACAAACAGTCAAAGCGTTACAGGAGTTTTTGGGAATGGTGAATTTTTATAACCGTTTCCTCCCCCGCACAGCGCAGCTCATGCAACCATTGTATGCTGCACTAAAAAAACAAAAACCCACAAATAAAGTCGAATGGTCTCCGGAGCGCGCATTCACTGAAGTCAAAACAGCCCTGGCAAACGCTGCGTTGTTGGCACACCCAGTCCCAACGGCCCGCATGGCGTTCACTACTGACGCGTCAGATGTGGCCATAGGAGCGGTCGTGGAACAGTATGTAGCCGGAGCCTGGCAACCGCTCGCCTTTTTCAGCAGGACCCTGCGCGATAGCAAACAAAAATACAGTGCATTCGACAGGGAGTTGTTAGCTCTCCACTTGGCCATTCGCCACTTCCAGTTCTGGCTGGAAGGACGCCGTTTCACCGCGTTCGTTGACCACAAGCCGCTGACTTTCGCAATGGCCAAGATTTCAGAACCTTGGTTGGGCCGGCAGCAGAGACAGCTGGCCACGATATCGGAGTTTACTACCGATATCCAGCATGTGGTGGGTAAACTTAATGTAGTGGCAGACTGCCTCTCGCGCGCCGTGGCGGCTCCAGCCTGCGTAGGGGTAGATTCTGCAGCCATGGCTGCGGAGCAGGTTAGCGACGCGGATGTGCGCGTGCTCCAGTCTGGACCAACAGGGTTAAGGCTGGAGAACAGGGTGCTGCAAGACGGTATGCCCCCCCCAATCTGCGATGTCTCCACTGGACAACCACGTCCTGTGGTACCAGCCGTGTGGCGTCGATGCGTTTTTGACTCAATCCATTCTCTGGCGCACCCGGGAGTGCGTGTGTCGGTCAAAATGGTAGGAGAGAAATTTGTATGGCCGAGCCTGCGCAAACAAGTTAGAGAGTGGCCGGCAGCCTGCATGGCTTGTCAACGGGCCAAGGTTCATAGACACACGAGAGCTCCCTTGGAGCCGTTTCACATTCCAGCTAAAAGGTTTGATCATGTCTACGTGGACCTCGTAGGCCCCCTCTCGCCCTCTCAAGGGTGCACACACCTTCTGACAATGGTTGATCGCACCATGCGCTGGCCGGAAGTGGTTCCGCTGTCGTCAACCACAGCCGAGGAGGTGGCGCGCGCGTTTTTAATAGCATGGGTGGCGCGTTTTGGAGTCCCGTCGGACATTACGTCCGACAGAGGCCCTCAATTTGTTTACGAACTTTGGTCAGCGATGGCCCGCAGCCTGGGGGCAACGATCCACCGCACGACGGCGTACAACCCGCAGGCTAACGGGTTATGCGAACATTTTCACAGGTCTTTGAAGGCGGCTCTCAGAGCGTCGCTTACGGATGCAAATTGGGTGGACAAGCTCACCTCTGTAGTCATGAAGTCCTTTGAGCGCCTGGTCCTGTCTCACCTCAAGTCCATCACCACTCCCCTCCTAGACCCGCTGCAGTTTGCCTACCGTGCTAACAGGTCTGTGGACGACGCAGTCAACCTGGCCCTCCACTCCATCCTGCAGCACCTGGACTCCCCGGGAACCTACGCCAGGATTCTGTTTGTGGACTTCAGCTCCGCATTCAACACCATCCGCCCCGATCTGCTCCAGGACAAGCTGTCCCTGCTCAACGTGCCTGACTCCCTCTGCAGGTGGATCACCGACTTCCTGACGGACCGGAGGCAGCATGTGCGGCTGGGGAAGTCTGTCTCGGACTCTGTTAGCATCAGAATCAGAATCAGAATCAGGTTTATTGCCATTGTTCATGTAGTACACAAACTAGGAATTTGTCTCGGTACAATGCTGCAACATTAAACATGATAAGATAAGAGAAATAAACTATACATGTAATAAAGTGTAGGATAAGATTAAGTGATACTGGTCAACAGTTAAAATATATATTAGCCAGCAGCAGATACTGTGGAGAACTATATAGTGCAGTCGGTAATGCAGGAAGAAAACAGTGATGATTGACATGAGTCTGGTTGAGCTGCTGTACATGGTGCACGAGAGTCACTTAGTGTTCAGCAGTCTAATGGCAGAGGGGAAGAAGCTGTTCATGTGACGGGAGGTTTTAGTCTGGATGGACCGAAGTCTTCTACCAGAGGGGAGGGGGGCAAACAGTACGTGACCAGGGTGTGAGGGATCGGCTATGATCCGGCCAGCACGCCTCCGGGTCCTGGAGATGTACAGATCCTGGAGAGATGGGAGCTTGCAGCCGATCACCTTCTCAGCAGTGCGCACGACGCGCTGCAGCCTTAGTCTGTCCCTGGCAGTGGCTCCTGCGTACCACACGGTTATGGAGGTGGTGAGGATGGACTCGATGATGGCTGTGTAGAACTGCACTAACATCTTGGTGGGTAGCTTGAGCTTCCTCAGCTGCCGCAGGAAGAACATCCTCTGCTGGGCTTTTTTGATGAGTGAGCTGATGGTCAGCTCCCATTTGAGGTCCCTGGTGATGGTAGTGCCTAGGAAGCGGAAGGAATCAGCAGTGGTGATGGGAGAGCCTGAGAGGGTGAGGGGGGGCAGAGGAGTAGTGACTTTCCTGAAGTCTACAATCATCTCCACTGTCTTCAGAGCGTTCAGCTGCAGGTTGTTATTGCTGCACCAGGACGCCAGCTGGGCCACCTCTCTCCTGTAGGCGGACTCGTCGCCGTTGGAGATGAGCCCGATGAGGGTGGTGTCGTCCGCAAACTTGATCAACTTGACAGACTGGTGGCTGGAGGTGCAGGAGTTGGTGTAAAGGGAGAAGAGTAGGGGGGAAAGTACACAGCCCTGGGGTGATCCGGTGCTGATGCTAGTATAGTCTGAGACAGTCTTTCCCAGCCGCACATGCTGCCTCCGGTCCGTCAGGAAGTCGATGATCCACCTGCAGAGGGAGTCAGGCACGTTGAGCAGGGACAGCTTGTCCCGGAGCAGAGCGGGGCGGATGGTGTTGAATGCGGAGCTGAAGTCCACAAACAGGATCCTGGCGTAGGTTCCCGGGGAGTCCAGGTGCTGCAGGATGGAGTGGAGGGCCAGGTTGACTGCATCGTCTACAGACCTGTTGGCTCGGTAGGCAAACTGCAGCGGGTCCAGGAGAGGGGTGGTGATGGACTTGAGGTGGGACAGGACCAGGCGCTCAAAGGACTTCATGACTACAGAGGTGAGCGCTACAGGTCTGTAGTCATTAAGTCCAGTGATCCGTGGCTTCTTGGGGACAGGGATGATGGTGGAGGATTTGAGGATTTGAGGCAGGATGGCACATGGCATAACTTAAGGGAGGTGTTAAAAATGTCTGTGAATACAGGAGCCAGCTGTTTCGCACAGAGTCTCAGGGTGGAGGGAGACACGCCGTCTGGGCCGGGGGCCTTGCGCGGGTTCAGTCTGGAGAACTGTTTGAGCACATCCTGCTCACTGATGATAAGGGGAGGGGGGGAGGTGGGGGGGGTGCCTTAAATGAAGTAGGGAATGTGGAGGCTGTGGAGCTGGAGGGAGGGGGGGAGTTGGACACAGATGACGAGGTGTCAAAACGGGCATAGTGTTGGGACAGTCTCTGACAAAGGGCTTTGTCATCCTGACCTTTAGGAGCCTGAGGCCGATAGTTGGTGATCTGCCTCAGTCCTCTCCACACGGAAGCCGAATCATTAGCAGTGAACTGCTGCTGGAGTCTCTCTGAGTACACAGATTTAGCCCTCTTCAGCTCTCTGTTAAACCGGTATTTAACCTCCCTGTAGCAGTCCCTGTCTCCACTTTTCAGCGCTGCTTCCTTCTCCTTCCTGATCTGTCTGAGCTTAGCTGTGAACCAGGGTTTGTCATTAGAGTAACTCACCCTGGTGCGTGATGGAAGAATGTTCTCTTCACAAAAGTGGATATATGAGTTCACAGTGTCCGTGTACTCATCCAGATCATGCGTGGCTCCTTTAAGCATGCCCCAGTCAGATATTTCCATGCACGTTTCCAGCTTCTCCTCAGCATCACTGGTCCGTATCTTCGTAGTGCTCACAACAGGTTTAGTGAGCTTCAATCTCTGTCTGTATGTGGGAATGAGGTGAACCATCACGTGATCAGATAATCCCAGCGCAGCGCGAGGAACAGCGCGATATGCGTCTTTCACTGTGGTGTAACAGTGATCCAGTGTGTTTAATCCTCTGGTGGGGCATTTAATAAACTGTTTGTAGCGGGGGAGATCGTGGCTCAGATTGCACTGATTAAAGTCGCCAGCCACAATAATCAGCGAGTCTGGAAAACTCCGCTCTGTGTGTTGAATGTGATCCGCGAGCACGCGCTGAGCTTCGCGCGTGTCCGCGTCGGGAGGGGCGTACACAGCGATCAGCATCAGCATTGGATCACCCCAGGGCTGTGTACTTTCCCCCCTACTCTTCTCCCTTTATACCAACTCCTGCACCTCCTCCCACCAGTCTGTTAAGCTGATTAAGTTTGCGGACGACACCACCCTCATCGGGCTCATCTCCAACGGCGACGAGTCCGTCTACAGGAAAGAGGTGGCCCAGCTGGTGTCCTGGTGCAGCCACAACAACCTGCAGCTGAACGCTCTGAAGACAGCGGAGATGATTCTGGACTTCAGGAAAGTCACAACCCCCCTGCCCCCCCTCACCATCACAGGCTCTCCCATCACCATTGCAGATTCCTTCCGCTTCTTGGGCACCACCATCACCCGGGACCTCAAATGGGAGCCAACCATCAGCTCCCTCATCAAAAAGGCCCAGCAGAGGATGTTCTTTCTGAGGCAGCTGAGGAAGCTCAAGCTACCCACCAAGATGTTAGTCCAGTTCTACACGGCCATCATCGAGTCCATCCTCACCTCCTCCATAACTGTGTGGTATGCAGGAGCCACTGCCAGGGACAGACTAAGGCTGCAGCGCGTCGTGCGCACTGCTGAGAAGGTGATCGGCTGCAAGCTCCCATCTCTCCAGGACCTGTACATCTCCAGGACCCGGAGGCGTGCTGGCCGGATCATAGCCGATCCTTCACACCCTGGTCACGTACTGTTTGCCCCCCTCCCCTCAGGTAGAAGACTTCGTTCGGTCCATTCGGACTAAAACCTCCCGGCACATGAACAGCTTTTTCCCCTCTGTCATCAGACTGCTGAACATTAAGTGACTTATTGCCTCTCGTGCACTATGTACAGCAGCTCAACCAGACTCATGTCATTCATCACTGTTTTTTCTGTTGCATTATCAACTGCACTGTGGTACCCCATATTATCTGCTACTTGCTAATTTTTTTAAAACTGCCTTGACTAGTATTACTCATTATCACTATTATTATTATTATTATTATTATTATTACTTATTTTCTACACTTATTGCACGTTTTTAGTCCTTTAGTTTTTTAGTTTATCTCTTTATCTCATCATGTTTTTAATGTTGCAGCATGGCACCGAGACAAATTCCTAGTTTGTGTACTACATGAACAATGGCAATAAATCTGAATCTGATTCTGATTCTGAAGCTACCATGGGTTTTATTGGGGTTGCGTTCTGCACCTAAAGAGGATTTAGAAGCCTCCCCAGCTGAGCTAGTTTTCGCACAGCCACTTCGGCTGCCCGGGGAATTTCTCCCAGATAACCCAGCGCCAGAGTGCTCCCCGGCTCAGCGGTTACAGAATAGCACGGGCCCGAGCACGCTACCTGGCCCAGTTCACCACAGTTTTCCGTGTGTTTTTGTGCCTAAGGCTTTAAAAAATGCAGAGTTTGTTTTTGTCAGACATGATGCCCATCGCCCACCTTTAAGCTCCCACCTTATGATGGACCATATAGAGTGCTGGAAACAGGGGATTGTGGAGATTTGTGGAAAGACGAGGCTGAGTTTTATTTCTCAAGATCGGTTTTATTCACCACCACATTCTCCAACATCCAAAAGTCAAAAGAGGAGGCATGCCCCCACCTCTGTCTCTTTTAAACCCCAGGACATCAAAGCACACAGTCACATTGTCTTTACATCCCAAATCACAATGCACCCCCCTTCAGGTCTTCTGTCTCCACCTGAAGTCCTGGTGGTCAGGAAATCCCTCACGGCCGTCTCTCTGCATACAAAAGGCAAGACTTTGCATCCTCCTGCTATTTCTAGGAGGCTCAGACCTTTTGTTCCCCTGAGACGTGCAGTAAACAATAAGCATACAGTAATAAGCATGTGAAGCATATGTAACCCACATATGTGCACCACAGGATAAGCATTTTTTGCTAGTGTTGGGGGGCAGAAAAGAAATGATTGGCATAAACAGGCTCAAACCCGCTTTTGTGATAGCTGATGAAGGTGTGCTGTTGGCTAAGGCTCCTCGGCGCGGCAGACCCCCTAGAGAGCATTCCCCAGAACACCCACAGAGATTGACTAACAGTTCTCATCCGCAGGCAGCAGCTCCACAGCAGGAAGACGCTGCGGAGCTGGTGCAGCCTGCTTACAGCAAATACGGAAGAAGACTGAGGCCCAAGCGGCACGTGGACTGATATGTAGTGATTTTATTATGACATGCAATCTGTGGTTATGTTGTTCTATCTTAGACGTTTGGGGGGGGTCATGTGGCACATATGTGGGTTTCATATGCTTCACATCTATTACTGTGTGCTTACTGTATGCTTCATGTCTCAGAGGAACAAAAGGACTGAACCTCCTAGGGGTAACAGGAGGATGTGAGATCTGGCCTTTTGGTATGCAAAGAGATGGCCTTGAGGGATTTCCTGACCACCAGTTACTTTAGGTGGAGGTGAGAAGACCTTGGGGAGATGCATTGTGTCTTGGGATTAAAAGACATGTGACTGTGTTCTTTGATGTCCTGGGGTATAAAAGGGACAGATTTTGGGGGATTCATTCTCTTTCTGTTTTTGGATGTTGGAGAATGTGAATAAAACTGGACATGTGAAATAAACTCAGCCTCGTCCTTCCACACTCTCCACAGTATTTCCAAAAAAAATAATATTTTTAAAATACTATTTTCTTTGTTTTAATTTCCTTGTTGTTTCATCCTGTTCCTCTCAGAGTTTCCACTTGATTTATCTGAATTCAAATTCATTTGAAAGTGACTCTTAGTTTACTCTTCATATTTTCTGCAGGCTAAATGTCGCATTTGTTCGACAGAGCTGTCGTATTTAAACAAAAGCACCTCCTCAATGCTGAGGCATTATAGGGCCAGGCATGAAAATGAAGTCCTGGATACACCCAGGATAGACTCAGGTATACAGCCCTACTACTACTTACTCACAGTTGCTTTATTGATAATTAATTCCTATTAATTTATTTTTGACTTCATTTTTAACCATCAAGCTTCCAGGAAGCAGATGCTGGATGAAGCTGTACTCAATTTCAGGGTGAAGGACTGCCAGCCCCTCAGCATTGTGGAGAGTGAAGGGTTCAGGGAACTGGTTCAGGCCCTTCAGCCCTCATATGTTTTGCCAAACAGAAAGGTTTGTGGAAATTATCTAAAGTAGTAGTTGATATATCCAGTTTATTTAATCTTTAATTTAAATATATGGATTTGCTTTTGGTTTGACTTGGTGTAATTTTCAGACCATCAAACAAATGCTGGCGAAAAAGTACGAGGAGGAACGGGAACGAGTGAAAAAGGAAGTACAGCAAGCTGTGGCAGTGAGTATAACAGCTGACATGTGGACATCTGTGAACATGGAGGCTTACTTGGCTCTTACCTGTCACTACATTAATGAGAATTTGCAGTTGTGTACGTCTGTGTTGGGAGTGCAGTACTTTCCACAAAGTCACACTGCTGACAATTTGGCCCAAGTCAAAAGGGGCATGATGGAGGACTGGGCCATAACCAATAAAGTAAAGTGTCTTGTGACCGACGCAGCACCCAACATGATTGCATCCACTCGACAGCTTCAAATTCGGCACTCAATTTGCATTGCACATAGTCTAAATTTATTAGTTAGTAAATCATGTGATCAGATCCCCACACTTACATCCATCAGACACAAAGCTAGGCACATTGTCACATACTTCAGATCAAGCACTACAGCCAAGGAGAAGCTCGCTCAAGTGCAGCAACAGATGGGACGACCAAGCCTGAAACTTATCAGTGAGGTGCCAACACGCTGGAACAGCACATATGAAATGTTATCAAGGCTACATGATGAGAGGGAACCAGCGTGGGCATCTCTGGCCTCTCTAAAAAGCGATTTGACTCCACTTACAGCTGATAAGTATACCATCATAGGAGAAACACTTCTTGTGCTTGCTCCTTTCCATCAAGCTACAGTGGAGTTGTCTGAAGAGAGGCGAGTGTCGGGGTCAAAGGTCATCCCGATGCTGAAAATGTTCTATCTTACACTAGAGTGTAATGCTTCAACCTTGCACACACAGGCAGCCAAACACCTACATGAACACCTGAAGCGTCGAGTCACAGACACTGCTTCCAACCTGGAGTCATTAAGTGTGTTGACCCCTAGCAACACTTCTAGACCCCAGATTTTAAATCACTCGGGTTCCGCAGTTCCTCCAAGTGCAATGACGCCATCAGTAGACTGCGGGCAGAATGTGCGTCTGTAATCGGACGCACAAATGAGCCCCAGCTGGGACCATCTTCACAACAGCTGTCTGCACCCACTTCAGGCATGTTATTCAGCATAATTAGTTGTTGTTTGGAAATCATGTACTAAAATGCCAATTTGTTGTGGTTTTTTTTTTGTTTTTTTTTAGATAACCTTTGGCAACCTTTGGACATCGAAGTGGGCAGGCAGACCAAAAACGCCACAGCTGATGCCATCCAGGAGGTGCAGAGGTACCTGGCAGAGGGCAATATTGCCAGGTCCCAGGATCCTCTGAGATACTGGGACAATCAAAAGGCCAGCTATCCCAACCTCTTCCAGCTGGCATTACAATTTCTCTGCACTCCAGCCTCATCTGTGCCATATGAGCGTGTATTTTCAACAGCTGGAGAAGCTGTGTCCAAAAAGCGCAACCGCCTGAATTTTAAAACTTTGGAAAAACTTATTTTTTTGAATAAAAATTTGTAAAAAGAATTTTTTGTAAAAAAAAAAAATAAATAAAAATAAATCAATAAAAAAATCACAGTCCACAAGCATCCTCATTCACAACATGTTCACTTAGATTTTCACGTTATGGTACATGTTCACATTATTTAAGATAAGATAAGATAAGCCTTTATTAGTCCCACAATGGGGAAATTCCAGGATTGCAACAGCACAGGGATAGCAACACTCAGAGCAACAATCAGAAGGCAAGAAAAAACAAGAGCAGCTAGTATACATATGTACATATTAATATAAATATATATACGAGTATATATATATATATATAGACACACAGTGCGGAGCATTGTGGCTGGTGAATGTGCAGCAGAAAGTCTAAGCTCTCTCTCCGCGGATGCGGCGGGCCAGCTGGATGTCTTTGGGCATGATGGTGGTGACCCTCTTGGCGTGGATGGCGCACAGGTTGGTGTCCTCGAAGAGACTCACCAGGTAGGCCTCACTGGCCTCCTGCAGAGCCATGACGGCGGAGCTCTGGAAGCGCAGGTTGGTCTTGAAGTCCTGAGCGATCTCCCTCACCAGGCGCTGGAAGGGCAGCTTACGGATGAGCAGCTCCGTGGATTTCTGGTAGCGACGGATCTCTCTCAGAGCCACGGTACCGGGCCTGTAACGGTGATACAAATTTATTGACTGTATCTAAAAATATCAATGATATTTGAAATTAAAATGAAGATATGAAATAATACAATATAAAATACAATGACTTAAATTATATACTGGTCCAAAAAATAAAGGGAACACTAAATAACACATCCTAGATTTGAATGAAATATTATTAAAATACTTTGTTCTTTACATAGTTGAATGTGCTGACAACAAAATCACACAACAGTATGTGAAATTGATTGTCAGTGTTGCTTCCTAAGTGGACAGTTTTATTTTTTTTTTAGCAGTATATTATTGTATATACTAGGTCATCAAATCGGTGTCAGTTGAGTCTGTCAACTTGGTTGCCTGTAGGGATTTTTAAGGTCCAGCAGGTGTCAGTATTCAGCGGCACAGTATCAATACAGTTTTGCAATGTGTCGAAACGCATCATGATGCCTCATGGACCCATCACTAGTGCAGGCTATATTAAAGGAATGAGACTGAGAGGGCTCCAGTTGAAGTGCTGGCAGCCATTTACTTTTACAAGCAAAACAGTTACACACCCAAGCCACAAGAGGGCGCTCAAGGATAGTGTATGGACTTGGCCTCTACCATAACACAAGCAGAAGACCCATTGGCTGTGCAGCACCACAGGCCGTCGCTTGATGGGGCGAGTTTAGGGAGAGATTGTTGTGGGGCGAGTTGACCATGGAGCGAGCTGGTTATGGGGAGGCTGTAACTGGCTGGAGCGAGTTGGTTATGGGGGAACTTGACGGTAAACCCCAACCAAAGCAGCCATAAATCAGCCTTTAGATCAGGCGTGTCCAATCATGTCCATGGAGGGCCAAGACCCTGCAGGTTCTCTCTTCTACTCAGTCTCTTCAGCAGGTGTTTTCACTGACCAGCGATCAGTGGGAAGAAGTTCAGTGAAATCTGCTGCAGAAAATGCTGGTTGGAGGGAAAACCTGCAGGGTCTTGGCCCTCCATGGTACATGATTGGACCCCCCTGCTTTAGATGCAGCCTAGCCGACCTGTGAGTGTTCTGACCTCCTGGGCCGCGGTCTTCCAGACTGCACCACCTCAACCGACACACATGCGCGTGCTCACCGCAAACTCGCACACCAAATCATGTGCTGAACCACAGAGCTAATATCCAAAACAGCTGGACAGCTGAAACAGTCCTCCAGACCACAGCGGCTAAGCTAGTTAAGCTAGCTGGTTTTAGCTTGCTTCACCATTCTTTTAAATCCTGTTTGAAAGCAGAAACAGAACCAGAACCTTCTCCGGGTCAGCTTAGTTGTTGTCCCACAAATATTCCTCACATCTGTTGGTGACCAACAAAAGTCTTTTGAACAGTTTTACCAGAAAGTCTCGGTTCAGGCCTCAAAGCTCCTCTGGTCTTGTCGCCAACTTGAATGGAAGAACGCATACGTCAAAATGACGTCACATTATTGAAGTACATCCACACACACTCAAAAAACCTGTCTTTTGTTTTACGTTTTTCTGGAACCATTTAACACTGCGTTATTAAGTCGAAATGAACAGATCACAGAAAAGTAGATCGTGCTGTAAATAAAAAGTTTTTGTAAATATCCGATCACGTGGCCGGATGTTGCTGCGGTTAGCTTTTTTAAAAACTCAGCTTTATTTATATTCAAGAAAACAAAGAAGAACAGAGAAAAAGAAGAAGAAGCCAACTTTATTGTCATTCAGTTCATACAGCTGTTGTGTGTGAGAATGTGTGTGTATGTGAAGCCGTGCCCACCCACAGGGTGACGTCAGGCGGGCACGGCCCACTCTGTATATAAACCTCAAGTTCAGTAATAAAGTTGAGTTGTTGGCTGCATGGAGAAGACTCCTGTCCGCTCCTGATTTACACACAGAACAATGGTGACAAGGATAAAAATGGAAGCGTGCTGGCTACCTCCACCACTGCTGCCGTTTCTGGATCGTGTGGGTGAGCCAGTGGTCCCGTGGCCGGAGTGGAGACAGAGTTTCAAGGAATACATTGGAGCATTGGGTCTCCATGGGCTTGACGGGAGACAGCGCCAGGCACTCCTGGTCCATAACCTTGGTGCGGATGGCCGGAGGATCCTTGAGTCGCTGGGTGCGAACGAGGGCTATGGCAATGCCGTCGAGTGGATGACCGCTTCGTGGACCAGGAGGCTATGGGTGATGGAGCTTTTGGCCCCAGGGTTGAGCGAGCTAGTTAGCTTAAGGAGACTAGCTACCCATTCTGCACCAATGGACGGGCTAGCGGACAAGCTAACTGCATGCCAAAACAAGGTTAAGGGCGTCAAGCTGGAAGCTGAAGAGGGGCCGAGACAAAGTTTAGGTTCAGGTTACTTTATTTGTACCTGTAAGTAGATTTGTTTTGCAGTCAGGTGACATCCATATTTACAAGCCACAGTTACATTCAACATGAACACAAACACAGGCACACATGAAGCTGACTATAAACATGATAAAAGTACTCAAGGCTCCACCAATCAAAAAAAAGTGAGGAAAAGTCCCCGATCACTGAGGACGGCGAGCCTGCCGTGGAGCCCAACCTGACGCAGGACCACAGCGCTGACGGGTTGGACGTTGCAGTGCACAAGGACGGCAGAGGGGAGAGGCAGCAGGAGTCAGCCCTGCTGCTGGAGGCTAAACAGCAGGAGAGTGGGACCATACAGGCTGAGGGCCCCGGGGTGGAGCAGCGACAGCCGGGCTCGGAGATGACGCAGCAGGGCACCTTAAGTGAGGATGCCGAGAACAGTGACAAGGTGCCCGGGTCGGAGAGTGGAGCCGACGAGAACGATGCTGAGGGCCCAGAGGGAGAACAACCATAACCGGACAGGGACTCTTTGCTGCGGAGCCCTTGGAACGAGGTGGCCGAGAGTAGTGACGAGATGCCCAGGTCGCAGGATTGCGCTAACGGGAGTGTCACCAAGATCCCTGAGGGAGAACAGCTGCAGCTGGACACAGTGACAGCGCAGCTGAGCACTGGGACCGAGAGCGCTGGATGCAGCAGCGAGGTGCCTGGGTCGGAGAACGGCATTGGCGAGGGTGTTGTGGTGAACACCGGGAGTGAGCAGCAGCTGTGTGCCATGGAGGTCGGGCAGTGCCTTAGTGCCGGAGCTCCATGTGCCTTGGACGAGGGCGCTAGGCGGTACGGCGAGGCACCCAAGGCTGCGAGCGGCACCGACGAGAGACCTTCGGTTCTTCCCAAAGTGTGACCACTGGAGTTATACTATTACCTTCGTTGGCCTCCGTCGGTCTATGATGACCATGGAAAAGAATCCTAAACGTCTATTCTGCTGGAACAGCACCGCCTGTGGCTGAACAAGCCGATGCGCACCGGTGTTCTACCTTCCAGCGTTGGGTGTTGGTAGGATTCAAGCCTGGGCAGGAAGATATGGAGGACAAGATGTTACCCATGCAGCATGTCCCCCCTCTCCACGTCACTGATGAATCCAAAGGAACAGCAGGGCTGCTATAGCTTGGCACCAACGCTGTTGCAGGAGCTGTCAAAACGATGTTGAGCACAACAGAGAACTGCCTTAGGGGCTCCGACTCCGGATTTTTCCTCAGGGTTGACTCCCGAAGCCTTTCCTGTGACCGGGTGTGCCGCAAGGCAGCGGAGGTTTGAAATCAGGGTTTACCTTCCCGTAGATGGGCTACCTTCCCAGGTTGACGAGCCACCATCTACCCAAAGCATCTGGTTTAAGGTGCCAGAGATCCGCCCTCGCCCCTTCTCCTATTAGTAAAAGCAGTTCCGCCGGGCTTAGAGACTAAACCACACGGGCAGGCTAGGAGTTGGACTTAGTTGTCAGAGGCTTTTCGAGACGCACGCCGTAAGGAGCATTTTATGAGCACTGGGAGCTTAACCCCAGTGCTGCTCCTGGCTATGACAACCTTGGAACCTACTATTACCTTAATGGAATGTAAAACGGGGGGACAGTTTTGATGGGATCATTCAGTTGAGAGCGATGACAACATCTGACCTAAAAAATAAGTTAGCAGAAAATGTCACATTAGAGCAGGGGTGTCCAACCATGTGCCATGGAGAGCCAAGACCCTGCAGGTTTTACCTCCAACCAGTGTCTTCAACAGCAGATTTCTGTGAACTTCTTCCCACTGATTGCTGATAAGTGAAAACACCTGCTGAAGAGACTGGGTAGAAGAGAAAACCTGCAGGGTCTTGGCTCTCCATGGCACCTGGTTGGACACCCCTGCATTAGAGGAACCAGTGTCATTTCTTGGAGAGGTAAATCTCAGTTTTATATCTGGGATTGGACAATTACAAATAACTTATAGACAATCAGGTATCAACAACATCCACAGTGTAAACTGACACAATGGAGTGATGAGCCATTTGTCATGAGAATGGCCTTTCAAACAAAGAAGTGTCAGGGATGTTACTGGTCCATTCCTTGACATCTTCAACTTGTGTTGGCCAGTAGTATCCTGCAGTAACCCTGTCAGTTGTGGTTCTAATGCCACTGGGATTTCCTGTACCAGGATCACTGTGACACTGGACCAGGACAGCTCTCTTCTCCTCCTCAGACAGCACAACAAGGCCCAGAAACCTCCTGCTTGGGCCCGTGGAGAAGAGGTGCTTGTCTGTTGAAGCAAAAGACAGCAAAAGTCTACTAAACCACATGATGTTCCATACAATTAGTCCTTTTGTCATTGGAAATACTGATGATTGTTTTGAGATTTTGCCCATTCCTTACAATTGTAGAACTACAGAGAAATTCTGAACTATCTTGGCAAGGTCTTTTTTGAGCAACCTACTGTGCAATAATAATAATAATAATAATAATAATAATAATAATAATAATATTCATTCATTCATCTTCTTCCTCTTAATCCTTTTCAGGTTGGGGGGGTGGGCAGGGTACACCCTGGACAGATCGCCAGTCCATCGCAGGGCCAACACAGAGAGACAACCATTCACTCTCACATTCATATCTAAGGACAATTTAGAATCACCAGTTTGATGCCAATTAACCTAACTTGCAAGTTTTTGGCATGTGGGAGGAAACCGGAGAAAATTCCGGAGTAAACCCACACAGACAAGGGGAGAACATGCAAACTCCACACAGATCACTGTTGGTCGGGGGCTGGGATCAAACCCACAATCCCCTGGCCAAGGGTGAGTTGCTGTGCTGCCGCAGTGCTAACCAGTCCACCACCACGCTGCCCTAAAAATCAGAAATGTAAAACAAAATACAAGTCGAATAGAAATAGAACTGTTAGACATGACGACTTTTCAAAATATGATAATTTTGTTAAATCAGAAAAAGCAAAAGAAAAGTTCGAAAATCAGACATGAAAATCTGAAGGTTATTCAAAACCTTATCTATTAATTTGTAAAATAAAATTTTCAATGAAAAATCTATAACGACTTCTTTAGGAGTCTGTGAACTAAAACTGAGCTTTCAGGGTCAATTTCCTGCACAGCCGATGCAGTTTGTTCCGCTCAGAGCGTCCAACACCAGACCTGATCTCTCCTTTTTGAAGCAGTCTTGCAGCAAATGGTAAAAAGTGAAAGATGACATTTGAAATCAAATCTACAAAATCACGTCAACCGACACTCCAAAGTTTTAATTATTATTTTTATTGTCCTAAACAGGAAATACGTCACACGTTGGGCATGCGTATGTGTCGCGCGTCAGACCGTGAAGTCGAAATGCGCATGCGTTATAACCGAGCCTGTTCTGCCTCCGGATGATGTTGTTACGTGGGGATTCGAGATTTGGTGAGTAAAACAGTTGAAAAGACTGTTGTGTGTCACCAACAGATGTGAGGAATGATTGTGAGACGACATTGATGTGACCCGGAGAAGGTTCTGGTTCTGCTTTAAAAGGACTGAAAACGACGGTGAACCGCGCTAACAGCAGCTAACTCAACTAGCCTAGCATAGCCTAGCCACTTTGGAAGAATTTTTTTTCCCCGATTGTCCAGATTTCTGCTGCGTTCCAAATGCTCTTTCCTTCCCCATATAGTGTAAAATTGAGATGCACCTGTAGTCATTTATCTGCCATTGTTTTATGTTCTTTTTGGCTCCATTTGCTTTTAGATTCTCTTATTTTGATATGTTCTTAGCTCAGTTTATAAGTATGGGTTTTTAGTTCCCTTTGTTCTGTGTGTTCTTAGTTTTAGCTTGTATTTCATTTGTTGTAGCTCCACTGTTTCCTCAGTGGAGACCCTCATGCCGGATGCTGCCTGACCCATCTGCAGGGGTGCTGGTCTCGTGGGTCGCTCTAGCTTGTGTGGGTGGGGGCTTTATGCCGCTGCCTGCAGCTGTGGTGTGGGCCCCGGCCTCTCCTGGTTGGGGTAGCCTCTGTGGTGCGCTCTCTGGTTATGGGCTGTGTGGTCTCCCGGCATTGGGGGCTCCACAGGATGGTTGCTCTTTCACATGGTGCCTCAGTGCCTAGTGATGTCTGTTTTACTTTATGTATGTGTAAGAGAAGTAGGGGGTGGTTGTATGTGCCTGTTTGTTTTGTGGGCATGTTTATGGGAGGAATGGAATGTCGCCTCTCTGGTGGGGAAGGAGCCTGAGCTGGTGCATGAGGTTGAGAGATACCGGCTAGATATAGTCGGCCTCACCTCAACACACAGCTCTGGTTCCGGAACCAGTCTCCTAGGAGAGGGGCTGGAGCTTGGCCTTTTCTGGAGTTGCCCCGGGCGAGAGGCGATGAGCAGGGGTGGGTATTCTTGTATCCCCCCCCACCTTGCTGCCTCTATATTGGAGTTTTCCCCGGTGGATGAAAGGGTTGCTTCCCTGCGCCTTTGGGTTGGGAAACGGGTCCTGACCATCATTTGTGCCTATGCACCAAATGATGTTTCAGAGTACCCACCTTTTTTGGAGTCTGTGACTGGGATGCTGGAGGGTGCTACTCTTGGAGACTCCATTGTCCTACTGGGGGACTTCAATAACTGAACACCACTCGGGTTCAGATCGGGCAGGCCGTTCCTCCCAATCACCCCCCTCCAGGTTTCACTGTCGTTGCCCACGTGTGCATTGGACTTCTGTGCTAACCACAGTTTTTCCCTAACGAACACCATGTTCAAGCGTAAGGGTGTCCATATGTGCACCTGGCACCAGGACACCCTAGGTCGCAGGTCGATGATCGATTTTGTTATCGTGTCATCAGACCTGCGACCGTATGTCTTGGACACTCGGGTAAAGAGAGGTGCAGAGCCGTCAACTGATCACCACCTGGTGGTAAGTTGGATCCGATAGCAGGGGAGGAAGCCATTCAGACCTGGTAGACCCAAACGTATAGTGAGGGTGTGCTGGGAACGTCTGGCTGAGGCCCTCGTCTGGGAGGTCTTCAACTCCCACCTCTGGAAGAACTTCAACCACATTCCGAGGGAGTCTGGAGACATGGAGTATGAATGGGCCATGTTCTCCACCTCTGTTGTTGAAGGAGGGGAAAGCAGCTCCCTGTCCACACTGTGTATGGTGCGGATGGGGCGCTGTTGACTTCGACTGAGACAGAGAGCTAAACACACATACTTGTACGTGTAATGGGAACTGTCGGGATGTGTCTGAGCACTTTCAAGCTACAGGACAAAACATTTTTTATCTTTGACTACAGTCTGTAACATCAAGCTGTTCAGTGTTGTTCTGATAATTATGCAAAAATGTCAAAACACCTGAGGAGGTGGTTCAGTCAGTTGATTGCGCTGGTGCACCGTCCATCCATCCATCCATCTTCTACCATTTTTCCGGAGGTCCGGGTCGCGGAGGCAGCAGTTCAAGCAGAGAAGCCCAGACTTCCCTCTCCCCAGCCACCTGCTCCAGCTCTTCAGAGAGGATACCAAGGCGTTCCCAGACCAGCTGGGAGACATAGTCTCTCCACTGAGTCCTGGGTCTGCCCCGGGGTCTCCTCCCAGTTGGACGTGCCTGAAACACCTCAAATGGTAGGCGTCCAGGAGGCATCCTAATCAGATGCCCATACCACCTCAACTGACTCCTTTCAATGAGGAGGAGCAGCGGTTCTACTCTGAGCCTCTCCCGGATGACTGAGCTCCTCACCCTATCTCTGAGGGTGAGCCCAGCAATCCTACGGAGAAAGCTCATTTCAGCCGCTTGTATCCGCGATCTTGTTCTTTCGGTCATTACCCAAAGCTCGTGACCATAGGTGAGAGTAGGAACGTAGATTGACTGGTAAATCGACAGCATTGCCTTAGAACTAAGCTCCCTCTTCACCACAACAGACCGGTACAACGTCCACATCACTGCAGATGCTGCTCCAATCCGTCTGTCAATCTCTCGCTCCATTTTCCCCTCACTCGTGAACAAGACCCCAAAATACTTAAACTCCTCCACTTGAGGCAGTAGCCTGTCCCCAACCCAGAGAGGACAATCCACCTTTTTCCAGCTGAGGACCATGGACTCGGACTTGGAGGTGCTGATTCTCATCCCAGCCGCTTCACACTCAGCGGCAAACCGTCCCAACAAGAACTGTAGGTCATTGCTGGATGAAGCCAACAGGACAACATCATCTGCAAACAGCAGAGATGAGATCCTGTGGTCACCAAGCATGACACCCTCCATTCCCTGGCTGCGCCTAGAAATCCTGTCCATAAAAATTGTGAACAGGATCGGTGACAAAGGGCAGCCCTGGCAGAGTCCAACTCTCACTTTTTTTTTTTTTTTTTTGGCGCTGGTGCACCGAAAAAAAAAAAAAAAAATAACCGGTACAATTAGCTGTTATAAAATGTCCTAAATCAGGTCAATGGCATCTTTATAGTCACCTGAAAGAGGAGAATCTGCTTAATTTAATGATACCAAACATTCTATGGACTTCAGTCACCAGCTGATATTAAATCCGTGCATAATGAAGGCAACAAGTAATCAAAACTTCATGAAAAAAACAAAGAAAATCAGCAACACCGAAAAGCTCCCATTTAAAAAATCTGCTCCAGATTAGCAAGAGAAATTGGGAATAGCAGAGATGATGTGAGGAAATTATTTGATTTTGCCCAGTGCGTTTTTACACATTATTGAGAGATGATCAAGATCCTGGCTGAGGTGCTGCCAAAGTGCACGGCGTGCAAGACAGCTGCTCTGGAAAGGGGACGTCTTTCTGCGCTTCCAAATATTTTTTTTAAATTACAACTTAGCTTCGTGAAAATGCTGTGAACACAGAATTTTTTTTTTTTTTTTTTTTTTTTTTTTCTCCTCTCGGCGCCACACCAGTCGGCTGCCTTTTGCAACAGCGGCTCGATTCCGAGTTTTTTTTCCCTTCCTCTCTCTTTTGATCACTTTTTTTTTTCACCCCACTTATATCACGGACACACAGATCATCCCAAATGTCTCCTGAGCCGGTGGACGGAGCCACTGTTTATAGCAGGATACGATATAACAGGGAAGAGCTGCTAGCATTTAACCGCCACCCGGTCCCACTGGAAAAACTCGACATACCGAGAGAACTGAGGCGAAAACGCCGCGGCTGCCGGGCTGGAGTAAGGCGGAGGACAAAAAATATAAGGTACAGACCCTCCCTTCCATCTGTTGTCATGGGAAATGTACGGTCGATACTGGGAAAGTTAGATGAGCTAGCGGCTATCTCCCGTTATGATAGCACTTACCGGGAGTGCTCTCTCCTTTTGTTTACTGAGACGTGGCTAACTGAACTAGCAGCAGATGCTAACATTGAGCTGGAGGGTTTTCACACGATACGAGCTGACCGAACACCAGAGAGTGGCAAAACTAGGGGCGGTGGAGTGATCATGTATGTTAACAACAACTGGTGCAGACCGGGACATATCACTGTTAAACAACGACACTGCAGCAAAGACATTGAGTTGCTAGCTGTTAGCATGAGGCCTACATATCTCCCGAGAGAACACTCACACGTGATCTGCATTGTTGTTTATGCAAATCCGACGGCGAACGCTGGGACAGCGCGTGACGTCATCCATTCAGTAACCAGCAGGCTGCAGACAGAACACCCAGATGCTCTTCTCCTCATCTCAGGCGATTTCAACCACGTTTCACTGTCTCCCATTCTGCCCACTTTCACCCAGTATGTCACATGCCACACTAGAGACAATAAAACACTGGATTTGTTCTACGCAAACACTAAGGAGGTGTACACCTCATCACAACTCCCCCCACTTGGGAGATCGGATCACAACTTGGTTCATCTCCGACCGGTGTACAAACCCCTAGTGCACAGACAACCTCCGGCCATGCACACTGTGGAGTTATGGTCTGAGGAGACAATGGACACTCTAAAGGACTGTTTTGAAGCCACTGCCTGGAAGCAGCTCTGCGATCCACATGGTGAGGACATCGATGGCCTCATTCACACCTTCACGGGCTACCTCAGCTTCTGTGTGGACAAATCCGTTCCCACCAAGACCATACGGCGTCACTCAAACAACAAACCCTGGATCAACCCTGAGATAAAAACACTTCTGAGAGAGAAGAAGAGGATCTTCAGGTCGGGGAACAGGGAGATGCTGAAGTCCGTACAGAGGGAGCTGAAGAGAAAGATCAGAGAAGGCAAGGACAGCTTCAGGAAGAAGATGGAGGACAAGCTGCAACAGAGCGACATCAGCGGGGTCTGGAGAAACCTCAAAACCATCTCGGGGCTCCAGAATACCTCCCCCCAGGCCACGGGGGGGCAGGGAGTGGGCGAACAACCTGAATCTGTTTTTCAATAGATTTGACCAACCGCCCTCCCCCCTGTCTGCACAACAACCACTGCTGCCTCTAAGAAATCAAGTCCTGCTACCCACTCCCCACTCCACCGACACCCCCCCCACTCCTAACACACAGCCCCCCATCCTGACCCTGACCAAGACCCAGGTGAGGACGGAGCTGAGGAAGATCAAGGCGAGGAAGGCGTCGGGACCGGACGGCATCAGCGCAAAGCTCCTCAAGTCCTGTGCAGACCAGCTGTGTGGGATTGTGACGTATATCTTCAACATGAGCCTGAAACTGGGGAGGGTACCACAGCTGTGGAAAACATCTTGTGTGGTACCTGTACCAAAAACTTCCCACCCCAAAGACCTGAACAGCTTCAGACCGGTGGCCTTGACGTCCCACTTGATGAAGACCCTGGAGAGACTGCTCCTTGCTCATCTCCGCCCCCTGGTGGAACCAGCGATGGATCCACTCCAGTTCGCCTACCAGCATGGCATTGGGGTGGAGGATGCGGTGATCTTCCTCCTTCACCGTTCTCTGTCCCACCTGGAGAAGCCCGGGAATATGGTGAGGATCATGTTCTTTGACTTCTCCAGTGCTTTCAACACCATCCAACCGATGATCCTGAAGGACAAGCTGCTGCGCGCAGGGGTGGACCAGCACCTGTCATCATGGATCCTGGACTACCTCACGAACCGGCCTCAGTTTGTGAGAACCCGGGACTGTGTTTCCGACACGATCATCAGTAGCACGGGGGCCCCCCAGGGAACGGTGCTGGCTCCCTTCTTGTTCACTCTTTATACTGCGGACTTCTCACACAACACAACACATTGCCATCTACAGAAGTTCTCTGATGACTCTGCGCTCGTTGGTCTCATCTCCAGCGGAGATGAAGCTGAGTACAGAGGGCTTATCCAGGACTTTGTGGACTGGTGCCATCGGAACTGCCTCCAGATCAACGCGAGGAAAACTAAGGAGCTGGTGGTGGACTGCCGCAGGCATGGGCAGCCCCTCACAGCACCAGTAAATATACAGGGAACAGACATCGAGATGGTGACATCCTACAAGTACCTGGGTATTCATCTGAACAATAAACTAGACTGGTCACACAATACTGACGCACTCTACAAGAAGGGACAGCGCAGGCTGTTCCTGCTGAGGAGACTCAGGTCTTTTGGTGTACAAGGGGCGCTGCTGAAGTCATTCTATGACACGGTGGTGGCATCAGCCATCACTTTTGGAGTGGTCTGCTGGGGCAGTGGCATTACTGCAGCCGATAGGAAGAGACTGAACAAACTGATTAAGAAAGCTAGCTCTGTCCTGGGGCAACGCCTTGATCCGATGGAGGAGATAGGAGAGAGAAGGACGGTGGCTAAACTGTCATCTCTGCTGGAGTCCGAGTTCCACCCTATGCAGGACATACTGGATGCACTGAGGAGCTCATTTAGCAGCAGACTACATCATCCCAGGTGCACAACCGAGAGGTTTCGTAGGTCCTTCCTACCAACGGCTGTCAGACTGTACAACCTAAGCAGGGCTGCTCGCAGAGATAGCAAAAAGACGTAACAAACTAATAGTTTTTTTTTTTTTGAATGCAAAAGATGCAATAGACTTACACAATGGTCCTCTCCGGCATACAACTAGGAACATACCGGTCGCTATGGAGGGTGAGAATATGTATGGGCACATAATCATACCATGTAGGATAACTAAATAGACGGTTATGCTGTTTCATCCCACCTAGCAACAATGCTCTGCACTGTGTGTGTTTATATATTTACATATTTATTCCATCTAGCTACAATGCTCTGCACTGGGTGTGTTTATATTTATATATCTATATATTTATTCCATCTAGCTACAATGCTCCGCACTGTGTTTTTATATATCTACATATTATTCCATCTAGCTACATTGCTCCGCACTGTGTGTGTTTATATACTTGCATATTTATTCCACCTAGCTGCAATGCTCCATACTGTGGGTGTTTATATATTTACATATTTATTCCATCTAGCTACAATGCTCTGCACTGTGTGTTCATATATTCATATATTTATTCCATCCAGCTACAATGCTCTGCACTGTGTGTCTGTGTGTGTGTGTGTGTGTGTGTGTATATATATATTTTATAGTAATATGTACATATGTATATTAGCTGCTCTTGCTTGCTTGTTTTTTCTTGCCTTCTGATTGTTGCTCTCCCTGTGCTGTTGCAATCCTGGAATTTCCCCGTTGTGGGACTAATAAAGGCTTATCTTATCTTAATATGTGTGCAGGGATATTGTCAGAGCTGATGTATTTCCTTCTGACCGCTGCAATCCATTCCATTCCACGCCTCTTTTATAGCTCAGAGACCCATTCTCTCCACTTTTCTGCCAAGTCAAGAAGTAAAAAAAAATCATATGCCGTTATCAGTCTTTTTCCAGGCCAGTCTTGAGAGCCGTTGTTGTATTAGATAACACAACAAATTTTCCTCATTCTAACGCTACGTGGTACTTGGAGGAATAATGTGATTGAAAGGACCACATTGGAAATAAGTGTTTTTACTTTCTTGTGTCATCCTGGATTTTGTTGACGTTTTATATGTATATTTACATTTCCTATGTTTGAATAACATATTCATGGTCAATTTAATAAGGCTGCATGTCCACAGGGAAAGTAAAAATGCTCTCAATCTGTTTTCCTCAGCACTTTTCATGCGCTTATTTAAAAAAACAATAACAAAAAAAACAAAAAAAAAACACTCTGCCTGGTATCCAGCAGCTGCCTGACCTGTCACTCAAAGTGTGCCGGGGATTTCAAATAATGATACGAGGCACTCATGGGGTTTTCCTGGGACTTGCCGCTAGCAAACAAAGACAGTCATGATTTATGACTTATTGTGCCTGTAGCTTGTAATGACGCGGTGTGCATTCCAACTCATTTTGCCAGCACAGGTCATATTTTGCTCTGAAACGCTCCACTCACTTGAATAAATCACATCAAACTGGTAAGAAAATACACGTCTCTTCAAGCTTTGGTGTTTAAATATTGATAAGGGTGTACTTTTAAGCCGATTGTGATCGGCTGATGAGAGAGGTGTGCAGCTGATGAGTGCTGCAGCGCTGACTGCTGAAAGCGTTTTTGCGCTGAGGGCACCGAGTGCATTAAATGCTTGACTACATAGAAAATGAATAGAAAACAGTCGCTCACAGCAGAAAAAAAAATGCATTTGGTGGACACACAGCCTAACTGTATTCATTGCTCACGACTAAGCACAGACAGGCTGAACAGTTTCCCCACAATTCCTTGTGGTTTTTTCATCGGGTGATGTCACGTGCCCATTCCATATATATATTCCCTTTTTCCGGTTCCGCCGGACCGGCGGCGCCACACGAGTCGGCTGCCTGTTGCAACAGCCTTTTTTTTTATCTTCCTTCTTCTTTCTACACCTTTCACTCTGTATATATATCACGGACGCACGGATCACCCCGGGGGTCTCCCGGGTCGGCGAACGGAGCCACGGTTTGCAGCGAGAGACGTTACAGCGGGGAGGAGCTAGTGCTAGCTAGCACTTGGCCACCGCCCGGTGCTAATGGGAAACTCGACATACCGGGAGCTGTAGCGAAAACGACGCGGGTGCCGGGCTGGAGTTTAGGCGGCGTGAAAGAAATATAAGACAGAATAATAAAGAGCGATGGCAAGAACCAAGCAGACCGCCCGTAAAATCTACTGGAGGAAGAAGCCCCCTAGGAGACAGCTAGCCACCAGGGCTGCTCGGAGAGGTGCTCTGGCCACCGGCAGAGTGAAGAGGCCTCGCCGTCACAGGCCCGTGGCTCTGAGAGAGATCCGTCGCTGCCAGAAATCCACGGAGCTGCTCATCCGTAAGCTGCCCGTCCAGCGCCTGGTGAGGGAGATCGCTCAGGACTTCAAGACCGTCCTGCGTTTCCTGAGCTTCGCCGTCATGGCTCTGCAGGAGACCAGCGAGGCCCACCTGGTGGTCTCTTCTTCGCTAAGGGGGTCACCATCATGCCCAAAGACTCCCAGCTGGCCCGCTGCATCCGCGGAGAGAGAGCTTAGACTTTCTGCTGCACATTCACCAGCCATAATGCTCTGCACTGTGTCTATATATATACATTTATAGTAATATGGACATATGTTTACTAGATGTTGTTTTTTCTTGCCTTCTGATTGTTGCTCTGAGTGTTGCTATCCCTGTGCTGTTGCAATCCTGGAATTTCCCCATTGTGGGACTAATAAAGGCTTATCTTATCTTATATGAGGAAGGTGGAGGGCTTCCTCACAGACAACAACCCCCGACAGATGCGGAGATGCATCCAGGCCCTCACCAACTACAGGGGCCAGGGCCCCCCTACATCAGACAGCAGCCTCACTCTGCCAGAGGAGCTTAACAACTTCTTTGCCCGCTTTGAGTACACCCTCCCCCTCCCCCCTCTCTCTACAGGTGCACGAGGTGAGGAGGCAACTGAGAGGAGTGAACCCCTGCAGAGCTGCTGGTCCCGACGGCATCCCAGGAGCAGTGGTCAAAGTTTGTGCAGACCAGCTGGCAAGGATTCTCACCAAGCTGTTCAACCTCTCCCTGACGTACCCCATCGCCACCACTCTCCACAGAGCGCTGAACCACCTGGAGAACCCAAAAAGCTACGTGAGGATGCTCTTTGTGGACTACAGCTCAGCCTTCAGCACCATCATCTCGGACATCCTGATCAATAAACTGCACCTCCTCCAGATCCCCTGTACCCCTACCTGCTCCTGGATAAAAAAAAATTTTCTCACCAACCGCCCACAGTCAGACTTGGCCCACACCACTCCTCCACACGGTCTCTCAGCACTGGCTTCCCCCGGGGCTGCATGCTAAGCCTTCTACTGTATTCCCTTTACACCTTTGACTGTATTCCAACCCACCCAGCCACCGTCATCATGAAATACGCGAACGACGCCACCTTGGTTGGGCTCATCACCGATGATAATGAGGAATCATATAGGTTACACCAGCCAAAAAATTATTGGCGGCCCTCTGCCATCCCTGGAAGACATCTCCAGATCCTCCTGTCTCAGAAGGATCAAGGTTATCACAGGAGACCCCTCACATCCCGCCCACCACCTATTTGACCTCCTTCCCTCTGGGTGACGGTTCAGATCGATCAGGTTTCACACCTCCAGACTGACAAACACTTTCTTCCCCGGGCCATCTGAACTGCAAGCAGTCAGAGGCCCCACCCCCATCCCTCCAAATGCTCGCATGCACAGAACTGAGGACCTTTGTGCTTTTTTTAAAGCAGACGGACAGACGAAAATTCAATATTGCTAATTCATATCTGAAATTGTTGTCTGAGACGAGCTAAAGCGAACTGCACATGTTTTGGTCTCAACAAATGTCGCATATGGTGACAATGTGCTCTTGAAAGTATGCTGCCCTGGAGAGCCAAGCGATCAGCGGCTAAGATGGCCACTGACTGTGTGACGTCACAACTGGCAAACACACGCACACTGTCGCGGCCACTGCTGTGTTTTGCTTCATGCAACACTTGATGTTTACGTTTTAAAATCGGCGATTACGGATATTTCTCGGAATTACCAAATATTTTCATGATCATAACAACGGTTAGGGGGAAAAAACATGCTGAAGAAAGACAGTTTAACTCACCGGTTACTTATATTGGAAGTCCATCCTCCTGTGTTTTTTAGAAGCAAAGTTCTCAATTACAGAGACATACAGTGTTCCCTATTGCTTCAGCTTCTGTATTAAAGCAGACTCCAGTGAAATAGTACCCAGGTTTGTCAGTCTTTCTTGTCCACATATATTTTGCAGGTGTCACGGCTCGCCGCTCTCAGGCATCTGCCTCAGCTGTGCGCACACCTGCACCTCGTCAGCGCCCTACATGTGCAGACATTTCGTTGACAGCGATTTCGAGAATAAGATGCAATTTGAAATGAAATTTGCAAAAAGATTGGTGATAAAGAAAACGGCTATTCCGACTATGTATCCCTCGATTCCCCAGTCTGACTCTGAGACACAAGTGTCAGTGACAGTGGCGTGAAAAGCCAGGGTGATCTACCGAGGCGTTCAGCTGTCAGAAAGCGAGAAGTAAACAGGGTAAGTTTTGTATTTTTAATATTCACTGCAAATGTTTACTAAACATTTTAAATGAATTCCAAGCAATGGATGATTTTCAAAATCAAATTATTTCTGGGAAATAATGCGGCGGCGGACAGGTGCCCGTGTCAGGTTTTGCAGCGTCGCGCAAACAGAGGCACACTGGCGGGCCCAGGCCACCAGTGTTTTGCGCGTGCTTTTGTGCCTAAAACGTTGAAGAACGCGGAGTTTGTGTTGGTCAGATTTCTGCCAAATAATGCAGCGGCGGACAGGTGCCCGTGTCAGGTTTTGCAGCGTCGCGCAAACAGAGGCACGCTGGCGGGCCCAGGCCACCAGTGTTTTGCGCGTGCTTTTGTGCCTAAAACGTTGAAGAACGCGGAGTTGACAAACAGACAAACAAACCCCGGCAAAAACATAACCTTCTCCTGGCCTTTTCGGCCTGGCGGAGGTAATTACCAATGACAGTTCAGCTTTCAATTTTTAGGGAAGCAACATATTTGCTAAGAAAAATAAATATAAGCCTAAGATTGTAAGAGAAATGTGCTTTTAAAAATGGGACCCCAATTTTCTACCATAAAATGGTGCCCATTATAACTGTGAAATGTTATTTCTTGGAATATAATAATTGCTATATCTGGAAACTAGTTATTTTCTTAATCTGTAGTGATACTCCATTGATTTTTGTATTTCTTTGTATATTTCTGCTGTGTTTTCAAACGTTCATACAAAGGTGGTATAGTATGTAATATTTCTTTTCAAATTGAGAAGAATTTAGTGTGTTCAAATTATTCAAATGTAAATGACATGCGACTTTGATGAATGCTGAACTATGAGAATTATAACATTGACAGGAACATTAATAAACTCAATATATGATTTTACAAAACTTTATTTACATATCATTGTTCACAAATCTAATCTTGGTAGGCAAAATCCCTTGTAGTGATCAGATGGGAATGTTTCTCTGATGAGGCTCACCACACAGGCAGGCAACAGAACCCTCACTTCTTTCCCACAAATAAGGCTGAATACCCCCTCAGCACCACCCAAAACTACTTCATCATCCCATTCCTTATTTTCAATGTCATCATTTATATTGAGGTCGTCAAACTCGAGAAAATAATCACTGTCCGAATCACTTTGCTCTCGTTCTGCCATTTACTATGTATTGCTGTTGTGACGTCACCAATGCCCGCACCTATCGAGAGATGGCGGTACTGCAGCCTCACTAAGTGAAGGCTGAGCTATGAACAAATAAGGTCATTTATCGAAGCTGGTGACACATATTAAATCGCGGGAATAGACAGAATAGAATATTTTCATACAAAATGTTGATTGGTTCAATAAAAAAATGTCACTGTCCGTCTGCTTTAAGAGAATTGACTGTTTTGAAAATTTTTGGATACTTAGCTGACCAGTAGACTCATTTGAGACAGTTAAAACCTGCCTCTCGCCCTAAGATGCTGGGATAGGCTCCAGCCCCCCCCCCCCCCCCCCCCCGCGACCCGAAACGGATTAAGTGGAAGAAGATGAATGAATGAATGAAAACCTAGTATGGGCAGGGATTTATAAGCCCCTTTTACAGACCCTTAACAAAGATCAATCCTGGTGCTTTTTTTGTCGTAGAGCAAGTCACATACTGTTCATGTGTTTTCAATGAAGTATTCAAATTACAGTGGTTAAAATCTGCAAATATAAATTTTGGTGCCTCTGGGCAAAGTGTGTCAAGTTTATGTGACATCAGCAATCAGCTGAGCAGCAGCTGATGCCTTGATGTGTGGATGAATATACAGTGCTGTGAAAAAGTATTTGCCCCCTTCTTGATTTTTTTTTTAATATATTTTTGCATATTTGTCACACTTGAGTGTTTCAGATCATCAAACAAATTTTTAATATCAGACCAAGATAACCTGAATAAATACAAAATGCAGTTTTCAAATGATTTCATTTATTAAAGGGGAAAAAAATATCCAAACCTACCTGATCCGATGTGAAAAAGTAATTGCCCCGTGTTCGATCATGCCTGATTACTGCCATACTTGTTGAATCAAGAAATCACTGAAATAGAACCTTACTGACAACCTGAAGTAGGCTAAAAGATCTCAAAAAGTTACACATCCCACTGTGATCTAAAGAAATTCAAGAACAGATGAGAAACAAAAATCCAGAACAATGTCTGAAGAACTGTAGGCTTCACTTGCCTCAGTTTGGACACTGGTCCACGATGGAACAATAAGGAAGAGACTGGGCAAAAATTGCATCCATGTGAGAGTTCCAATACAAAAACTGCTGCTGGACAAAAAAAAAAAAAAAAAAAACCCACAAAGACTCATTGCACATTTGTCAGAAAACATCTAGAAGATCCTCAAGACTTTTGGGAAAATATTCTGGGGACTGAAGAGACAAAAGACGTGTGTCCTGTTTTATCTTGCATAAAACTAACACATGATTTTCTAAAAAGAACATCGTATCAGCAGTCAAACATAGTGGGGGTAGTATCATGGTCTGGGGCTGCTTGGCTGCTTCAGGACCTGGACAGCTTGCCCTAATTGACAGAACCATGAATTCTGCTCTCCACCAAAAAATCCTGAAGGAAGAATGCCTGGCCATCAGTTCATGAAGCCCTCCAATGTGACTGAATTTAAACAATTCTGCACAGAAGAGTAGGTCAGAATTCCTCAACAGTGACGTGAAGGACTCATTGCCAGTTGTTGGTGCCAATGGTGGCCAACTAGTTATTAGATTTCGGGGGCAGTTACTTTTTCCACATAGGGCCAGGTAGGTTTGGATAGCGTTTTTTTCCCTTAATAACTGAAATCATCATTTAAAAACTGCATTTTGCATTTGCTTAGGTTATCTTTGTCTAATATTAAAATTTGTTTGGTGATCTGAAACATTTAAGATAAGATAAGCCTTTATTAGTCCCACAATGGGGAAATTCCAGGATTGCAACAGCACAAAGATAGCAACACTCAGAGCAACAATCAGAAGGCAAGAGAAAAACAAGCGCACCGAGTATACATATGTACATATAAATATATATATAGACACACAGTGTGGAGCATTCTAGCTAGATGGAAAAAATATATAGATATATAAACACAGTGCGGAGCATTGTAGCTGGATGGAATAAATATGAGTATATAAACACACAGTGCAGAGTATTGTAGCTAGAGGGAATAAATATGTAAATATATAAACACACAGTGTGGAGCATTGTTTTTTTTTTTTCTACAATATTTTTATTGAACCTTTTTACAAACAACACAAACAATCAAACACTAACACTAAAATAATTAAAAAAAAAAAAAAGTACTAAAACACCAACAACCACTAACAAAGGCAGGTCTTTGCTCCTCTATTTAGTCTAGGCCAGGGGTCACCAACGCGGTGCCCGCGGGCACCACATGAGTCGCCCGCAGGCCTGTTCTAAAAATAGCACAACTCGCAAGTGAGCTGCGTCTAAGATGTAATTTTTTCTGCCGCTATTTTTTAAAATCACACTTGCATTTATATAGATTTTAAAATGACAATGTCTTAAAAAAAAAAAAGGAAAATATGTTTATTACACGTAAAGTTAATATGAACTCTGACCTAGTTCAAAGGTCAGTATTGTGCGCATGACAAAACTTTCGCGCTTGTGGAGAGTAAGCTAGCGGGCAGTGAAGATGTGAGTGGAGTGCAGTTTCCTACACAGTTCTTTTTCCCCCCAAAAAAGACAGAAAATTTATCATTTTCAAAGTGACTGGGAGGAAGAGTTCTTTTTTACTACCGTGAAAGGAAGCTGCGTGTGTTTAATTTGCGGGGCGACTGTGGCCCACTGCTGCCCACTGGTTTTTTTTTTTTGTTTGGTTTTTTTTTTTTTTTTGACGGAAGGTAGATTTCTTCTGCAGTCCGGTGACAAGCCACCAGCTACCGGTTGCTGTGTGCGCAAGTGCCCCTTAACTCCCTAACCTGCATGTTTTTGGCATGTGGAAGGAAACCGGAGAAATCTCGGAGTAAACCCACGCAAACACGGGGTGAACATGCAAACTCCACACAGATCACTGTTGGCCGGGGGCAGGGATCGAACCCACGATCCCCCGGCCGAGGGTAAATTGTGCTGCCGCGGTGCCACCGTGCATATAAGCACTCTCAGTGCTGTTTAGCTTCTTCTCAAGCATGATTCTTGGCAAGAACTGTATGGATATAATTCCAGTGAAGAAGAACACACAAAAGTGTGTTTATTAAATGTAACAGATTTTGAGCAGAATTGCAGCAGATTTGTTCAGTTAAAAATGTGATAAGATTTATTTAATATGAAAGTTGATTTTTCTTAAATGTTGCATAACTTTTTCAAACATGGTTCAACATAGTTCATGAATTAACAGGGTTGAGTTTTTTATGGTTAAAAGGGACTGGTGAAAACTGGACATTTTTTAATGTAGAAGTGATCATCTGAACAATTGCTGAGATTAATAAAAAAGTGTTGAATATTGATCTTGTCTGTTACCCACTCTAAGTTATTGATAATTATACACACACACACACAATTTGTTATTTTAGAGGAGTGTGTCAAGCTGGTGCCCTTCACATGACTCGATACCCATGAAGTAGCTCTTGGTTTCAAAAAGTTTGGTGACCCCTGGTCTAGGCAATCAATTACGTAAGTATACATACTATACATTCACCAGTTTGGAATTTACAAGGTCCACACACATCATTCACCTTCTTCTTCAAAAGTTATGTTTAAATTCTTTACATAATCAATGAAAGGTCTCCATATATTCTCAAACACAATTTCTTTTGATTTCAGTATGTATGTTATTCTTTCTAGTGGAAGGTTTGTTAACATCTGTCTTAACCACTGAGTCACATCTGGTCTATGAGTCTTTTTCCACAGTAGTGCAATACATTTTTTGGCGTTAAGCAAACTGAGGTCTATGAATGCTCTCTCACTCTTGTTAAAATTATGCTTTTCTGGATAAAGACCCAACAAAAACAGTTTAGGATTCAATATGATTTGTCTTGAAATTATTTTTTCAATTGTTACCCTCACCTCTTCCCAAAACATTCTAATTTTTCTACATTCCCATAAACAATGAAATAGGGTTCCTTTACTTTCCATACATTTTGTGCACGTATCTGGTATGTTTTTGTTATATCTATTTAACTCCACCGGTGTAACATACATCCGCATTAACCATTTAAAATGTATCAATTTAAGACGTACATTTATTGATTTGGTTTGAGCTTCTGCACAAGCCAATTCCCATTGTTCCTCTGAAATTTCAGTTTGCAGGTCTTCTTTCCAATAATTCAATCTTATATGTGAGTTTTCACTTGAGGATAATGTCAATGAGTTATAAAACTCTGAAATAATACCCTTTCTCTTACTGTCTTAAGTCAAGATTTTTTCCAAGGATGAATAAGTAGGTCGGATGAGAGCATTATTTTGATTTGATCGAATAAAGTTCCAAAGCTGAAGATATTTAAAAAAATGTGTTCTATTAAGATTAAATTTGATCCTCAGCTCTTCAAAAGACATTATGTTATCTGAACCTGACAAATATAAGTCTCGAATCTTTTGAATCCCTTTTAAATTCTATACTTTAAATACAGCATCCGCTCTCCCTGGTTTAAAATATTGATTACCCCATATTGGGCTAAATTGTGACAATAAGTGTGGTTCTTTTAGATATTTTTTGGTTTCACACCATATTTTGATCATATGCTTTACAAATGGATTTTTAACTTGTTTCTGTAATTTTTTGCCGAGTCTGAGTATATGAATATGGGAAGAGGTAAAGGTAAATTGTATGATTCCATTTCAGTCCAGTGAGGGAGATCATTTGATGAAAAATAATATGTCATAGACCTCAGTTGTGCTGACCAGTAATACAACATAAAGTCTGGACATTTCAGACCTCCACGATCAAATGGTAAATATAGTAAGGACAGACGTAATCTAGCCTTCCTATTGTTCCATATAAATTCCACTAACTTTTTTTTTAATTCTTAAGAATAGATCTGAAGGTGGTGGTAAAGGAATGTATTGAAATAAATAAAGCATTTTGGGTAAGATATTACTTTTAAGTATATTAATTCTCCCAATCATCGACATTGGTAGTGACATCCATCTCTGAAGTAACTCATTAATGTCTGTCATGAAGGCTTCATAGTTGGCACTGGCGACTAATTCTAGCTTAGGCAAAATTTGAATTCCTAAATATTTAAACTGATTTACAACTTTGAATTGATTTACCTCAGGAGCTGGGTGATTTCTCTGGGTCTCATTTAGCATTAATATTGAAGATTTAGTTTTATTTATTTTATATCCTGATATTTCCCCAAAATTCTTTATTAAATTCAACAAAGTCGGAATTGATTTTTTAAGATTCGGCATGAACAAAATTATGTCATCGGCATACAGGGAGATTTTATGTTCTGTTGGTCCTATTTTAATTCCATATATTTGTGGATGCAAACGTACTGCCATCGCTAAAGGTTCAATTGCCATAGTAAACAGTAAAGGTGAAAGTGGACAGCCTTGTCGACATCCTCTATTGATTTTTATTGATTTTGAGATGTTGCTGTTTGTTACGATTTCTGCTGTAGCATTATTGTATATTATCTGAACCCATTTTATGAAATTTCCAAATCCAAACCTTTGTAGGACTTCAAAAAGATAGGGTCGAATAGCCCTATCAAAGGCCTTTTCGGTGTCCAATGATAGGAGAGCTGTATCCGGTGCTTCTTTATTAGAATAGATAATATTAAATAGTCTTCTTACATTATGGAAGCCTTGTCTTCCCTTTATAAAGCCATTTTGATCTCGGTTAATAATATTTGGTAATATTTCTTGTAGTCGTCTTGCTAAAATTTTACAGATTATCTTAAGGTCAGCATTTAATAGGCTTATTTGTCTCATATTTTCACATTTATTAGAGGGTTTACCTGGTTTTGGCAACAGTATAATTAAGGCATTATTCATGTATAGTGGTAAATTACTATTTTGAAATGCTTCTAAAACCATTTCCAAAAATGGTTTTATTAATTTATTCTTAAATTTTTTTATAGAGGTCAACTGGAAGACCATCTGGTCCGGCACTTTTTCCTGATTTCATATCATCAATGGCTAGCCCAACTTCTTCTTGACTAATTTTAGACTCGAGTATCTCCCTGTTTTCATTTGGAATACACGGTATAGATAATCCGTCCAAAAACCCATTTAGTTTTGTTAAGTCAGTTTCATTTTTTTGTCATATAGTTTTTCATAATAATCTCTAAAGGCACTATTAATTTCTAAAGGATCTACAACTGCCTGTCCATTACTTATAATACTGGTAATTGGTGTTTTAAATTCTAATTGTTTAATCTGCCATGCCAATAATTTCCCTGATTTTTCACCTTGTTCATAAAAAGATTGCTTCAATCTTAGAAGACTCGAGGCAGCTCTATTCGCTGATTTTTTTGTCATATTCAGCTCTCAGAATCAGTAATTTGTTCTCTAACTTTGGGTCACTTCCTGCATACACTTTTTCTTGGAGAATTTTTATTTTATGTTCCAATTGGACTCTCTCCTCTCGAGTCTTCTTAGATTTTGAACCTGTATAACTAATAATATGCCCCCCTAATAAAAGCTTTGAAAGCCTCCCACTTTATACATGCTGATGTTTGTGTAGTATCGATATCAAAGAACTCATCTATCTGTTTTTCTATGTACTTAACAAATTCCTCATTCTGAAGCCATTTATGCTGAAATTGCCACCTACCTGGTTCCTTTGTCAATTTCTTATCTACATATATTAAACAGCAGGGTGCATGATCAGAGATCACAATGTTATCATAGAAACAGTTTTGAATCTTGGACCTTAATTCTGTGGAGGTCAAAAAATAGTCAATACGTGAGAATGTCTTGTAGGTATTAGAATAACAAGAGTCGGCTTTAACTTGCGGTTTCATTTCTCTCCATATATCTAGCAATCTCAATTCTTTCATAAAATGATTAATGATCATCCTGCATCCATTGTGCGTACAGTCCAGTCCTGTTGATCTATCTATACTGGGATTCAATGTACAATTAAAATCCCCTGCTATTATATGTTGCCCTGTAAGTGATGATAAAATAAGAAATAAATTAGCAAAGAAGTTTTGATCATCTATATTGGGACTGTACAAGTTCACCAGATTTATATTTTCTAATAACAAAGATCCTTGAATGATTAGGTATCTTCCTAATTTGTCTCCAATTACATTTTTCACTTGAAATGGGACTGTTTTGTGTATGAGTCATAACTCCCCTAGCTCGAGATGAAAATGATGAGGTGAATACACTTCCCTGCCATCTTTTTTTAATTCTTTTTACATCCTCCTCTATTAGATGAGTTTCTTGTAAAAACACAATTTTTGAACCTATGTCTTTTATTTTATTCATAACTTGTTTAAGTTTTTTAAAATTTTGTAGACCTCTGCAATTCCATGAAGTTAAATTAAGATTAACGCTTTGGTCTATGATCAATAAGGAGTTTGGGATTACCTCACAATGTAAACATGCTCATACAGAGAAGCAAAAACATGAGTGGTTGAACATTCATCCTACAAACTACACACAAACAAATTCCCCCTTCCCACATTCGTGGTAATCCCCCCAAAATCAAAAAAAAAAAAAAAAAATTCCGTCTCCCACTATAGCCATCGACTGCTCCTCACTCACAAGGATCAGACAAAACCACTCTTTCTCCTCTCAATCACCCTGACTCTACTGCTTTTAATGACATAACATTAACTCTCTTCTGTAGTTTTCCAACTTAACTCCAAAACTTTATAGCAACTTTGTACATCATAGTTTTTTGTTTTTTTTATACAATACAATCTGTATTTTGTGAACTTGCTATTTGCTTCAGATCAGTCAGATGCCTGTGCAAATGCTTAAATATTCTACCTTATATTTTATTCTATGGGGCGGCAGTGGCTCAGGAGGTAGAGCAGGTCATCTAATAACCCGATGGTTGGCGGTTCGAATCCCGCTCTCCCCAGATATCCTGCTGTTGTGTCCCTGGGCAAGACACTTCACCCACATTGCCTTCCGTGCCCATAACACTGGGTATGAATGTGTATAAATGTATAAAAATGTTCGGTGGTGGCCGGAAAGGCCGTTGGCGCAGATTGGCTGCCACGTTTCCGTCAGCCTGCCCCAGGGCAACTGTGGCTGCAGAAGTAGCTTGCCACTACCATTGTCTGTCTGAAGTGAATGAATAATGTACCTATTTGTAAAGCGTCTTTGAGTGTATATGATAAAGCGCTATATAAAATCGATGCATTATTATTATTATTATTATTCATGTGGCTGCCCCGGCCTTGGATGCGCTCTGCAGAGCGTGCCCAAATGCCAAGTCACGTTTCGTTACCTTGTATTCATACATGTGTAATGACAATAAAGTTGAATCTCATCTCATCTCATCTCTTTCATGCTTAGCTCCCACCAGTCTCTTCTTGGATCTTCTTGATGAGCTCCTGCGCCTCCTCTGGGGTCTTGAAGGTGTGGGTTCTGCCCTTATATGTGACCAGCAGTCTTGCAGGATAAATCACTCCATGACGAATCCCAAGGTTGCGCAGCTCTTTACAGGTGGGGTCAAACTGTTTCCTTAATTGTTGGATTCCTGTGGCCAAATCTGGGTAGAACCGCACCTGTTGATCCTGATATTTAATTTCTCCTTTGGCTCGCGCTGCATTGGAGATCGTCATCTTGTCTCTGTAGCTGAGGAACTTCATAATCAGCGTCCTCGGTGATGCCTTATTATCTCTCAGTGGGCCAATTCGGTGGGCGCTTTCCAGAACGACCGATGACTGCAGCTCCGCGTTGTTCAGCGCTTCTGGAATCCACTTTTCCAAAAAGGAACATGAGTCCCGCCCCTCCGTACCCTCCGGGAGACCCACCAGCCTCAGATTGTTCCGTCTCGACCGAGATTCTAAATCCAGGACATTATCTTCCAGACGTTTATTTTTTAATTCCAATGTGCGCACCTTTAATTGTAGGCTGGTGACGTCATCCTCAGCGCTGGAAATTCTGAGCTCCGCCTGCGTTACTCGTTCCATACAGTCGCTTAATTCCTTTCTCAATCCCTCTATCGCTGCTATAATCCCATCAAACTTAGTAGAGAAGTCTGCTCTCATTGAGCTAATGGCAGCGAGCACCGCACCTGTGCCTTCGCCAGCAGTCGCCGCTCCTCCACTAGCTTGCTCCGCCATATCTGGGGATTTTTCTGCTTCGTCACAGACGTGAAAGTCCGTTAACTTGGACTGTTTCGGCGGTTCAGTTTTTCCTCCACCTGATTTCCCAGCCTTAGGCTTTATCTCATTATTATTTATTATCTCATGTCCTCGCCCAAACGCTGGGATAGGTTTTGTTCCAATTGAGAGGGTTATTTGACGATTTTTTTTATTTTTAAGAGCAGAGTAGAGTGAAGCACGTCCTCCTACGTGGCGGCCATAACCGGAAGTTCCGTGTGGAGCATTGTTGCTAGATGGAATAAATATATAAACACACAGTGCGGAGCATTGTAGCTAGATGGAATAAATATGTAAATATATAAACACACACAGTGCGGAGCATTGTAGCTAGATGGAATGAAACAGCACAACCATCTACTTAGTTATCCTACATGGTATGATTATGTACCCATACATATTCTCACCCTCCATAGCGACCGGTATTTTCCTAGTTGTATACCGGAGGGGACCATTGTGTAAGTCTATTGCGTCTTTTGCATTCAATACTATTACGTTGTCACATCTTTTTGCTATCTCTGCGAGCAGCCCTGCTTAGGTTATACAGTCTGACAGCCGTTGGTAGGAAGGACCTGCGAAACCTCTCGGTTGTGCACCTAGGATGATGTAGTCTGCTGCTAAATGAGCTCCTCAGTGCATTCAGTATGTCCTGCATAGGGTGGAACTCGGACTACAGTAGAGATGACAGTTTAGCCACCGTCCTTCTCTCTCCCATCTCCTCCACTGGGTCAAGGCGCTGCCCCAGGACAGAGCTAGCTTTCTTGATCAGTTTGTTCAGTCTCTTCCTATCGGCTGCTGTAATGCCACTGCTCCAGCAGACCACTCCACAAGTGATGGCCAATGCCACCACCATGTCATAGAATGACTTCAGCAGCGCCCCTTGTACACCAAAAGACCTGAGTCTCCTCAGCAGGAACAGCCTGCGATGTCCCTTCTTGTAGAGTGCGTCGGTATTGTGTGACCAGTCTAGTTTATTGTTCAGATGAACACTCAGGTACTTGTAGGATGTCACCGTCTCGATGTCTGTTCCCTGTATATTTACTGGTGCTGTGAGGGGTTGTCCTTGCCTGCGGCAGTCCACCACCAGCTCCTTAGTTTTCCTCGCGTTGCTCTGGAGGCAGTTCCAATGGCACCAGTCCACAAAGTCCTGGATAAGCCCTCTGCACTCGGCTTCATCTCCGTTGGAGATGAGGCCAACGATCGCAGGGTTATCAGAGAACTTCTGTAGATGGCAGTGTGTTGTGTTGTGTGAGAAGTCCGCAGTATAAAGGGTGAACAGAAAGGGAGCCAAAACCGTTCCCTGGGGGGCCCCCGTGCTACCGATGATTGTGTCGGACACACAGTCACGGGTTCTCACAAACTGAGGCCGGTTTGTGAGGTAGTCCAGGATCCATGATGACAGGTGCTGGTCCACCCCTGCGCACAGCAGCTTGTCCTTCAGGATCATCGGTTGGATGGTGTTGAAAGCACTGGAGAAGTCAAAGAACATGATCCTCACCGCATTCCCGGGCTTCTCCAGGTGGGACAGAGAACGGTGAAGGAGGAGGATCACCGCATCCTCCACCCCAATGCCATGCTGGTAGGCGAACTGGAGTGGATCCATCGTTGGTCCCACCAGGGGGCGGAGGTGAGCAAGGAGCAGTCTCTCCAGGGTCTTCATCATGTGGGACGTCAGGGCCACTGGTCTGTAGCTGTTCAGATCTTTGGGGTGGGAAGTCTTTGGTACAGGTACCACACAAGATGTTTTCCACAGCTGTGGTACCCTCCCCAGCTTTAGGCTCAGGTTGAAGATGTACTCCACAATCCCACACAGCTGGTCTGCACAGGACTTGAGGAGCTTTGCGCTGATGCCGTCCGGTCCCGACGCCTTCCTCGCCTTGTTCTTCCTCAGCTCCGTCTTTACCTGGGTCTTAGTAAGGGTCAGGTTGGGGGGCTGTGCGTTGGGATTGGGGGGGTGTTGGTGGAGTGGGGAGTGGGCAGCAGGACTTGATGTCTTCAGAGGCAGCAGTGGTTGTTGTGCAGACAGGGGGGAGGGCGGTTGGTCAAACGTATTGAAAAACAGATCCAGATTGTTCGCCCACTCCCTGCCCCCCGTGACCTGGGGGGAGGTATTCTGGAGCCCAGAGATGGTTTTAAGGTTTCTCCAGACCCCACTGATGTTGCTCTGTTGCAGCTTGTCCTCTATGTTCTTCCTATTTAGGTGAAATAAATATGCAAAAGTACAAGAAATCAGAAAGGGGGAAAATACTTTTTCAAAGCACTGTACACTAGCGTATAAAACAGCTGTTGAAACTCACGAGGCAGGTTGAAGGCGCAAAGTGAGATTGTCAATAGTTACAAATGCACAGTACATATTCTTTCCTGGACTGTCACAGTTTTCCAGTACTTTTGGTTGATGTTAGAAAAATCTGTGATGAACTACAGTCAAAAAACCAGGCAGCATCAAAAGTTTCAGTAAATTAAATCACTGGTCAGTGAAGAACAATACAGAGAATATCCCCAGTGTCCATTCATGCGTCATTCTGATTCTAACACACATTATTCAGTCCTTTAAGCCTTCTGTTATCGAAGAGGAGCAGAAGGAAATGTCTTGGGCACTTGGTTAAAACATCGTCTATAGATTATCTCTTTCCCAGGAAACCAGGCACATACTCACCTTCACTCACTCAGGAAACTTTGAAGACAAGCCAAAACAAGTGGTAACGGATCAGGATTTTCTAACCTAGTCGCACAGACTCTGAGGCAGACCAAGGCCAATATGATTAAACATGAACAATGTATGAAATTCCACAAATACAGAGACAAATATGGACTTATTCTTTCATTCTCCCCTTTTATGCTTTCAAAGCATCAGAAGTGAACTTTTATGACCTATAAAACCCTATCTGGCAGCTATGCTAAGCGCCAGTGCTTTTTTTTTTTTTTTTATGCAACAGACCCTAACTAGCTAGTGACAGGGAAAGTCGGCCATCAGCCCTGCTTCCCCAGGCGCCGGTTTAAAGTTTTATTTATGTGGGAGGAAAATGAAACGATAAGGGCATTGATCAATAAAGAAAAGCAATAAAAGAAATCAATAAAAACAAATAATAAAAACAAAATTATAATAAAGAAAAGTAAAATTGTTATGAGTAATAAAAAATAATAGATCTAGTAAAGATTTATGTGTCTTAGCCTAAAAAAACAATTTTAAAAGAAATTTAAGAAATAAAATTAAACAATGGAAAACAAAACAATAAACATAATAATTAAGTGTGTAAAGGAAAACAATAAAAAGTGTAATGATAAGTGTTATGTTGTAATAAAAACAAAATGAGAGTAATATGAAGACAAAATAAAGCCGAAACAAAAATAAGTAATAAAATGTTTCAAACTGCATAAATTAATTTGCAAATAGTACATATCAACTTCACATTGTGATCATGATCCTTTTGATTTTCTGGATGCCAGTCATACTTTTACTCTGTACTTGAGTCATGGAGAGACACCTTGAGCTGGCACTGTTTTCTTATCATTCTCATCATTCCCGGTAATTGCGTCATGGTACATCACTAAGGTAACATGAACAAATCTCATCATCATACTACGAATACTGGGAATGACACAGAAAGAGCCAAAAATACAGTGTCACTACAAAAATCACTAACAAATTCATGATGAGACTTCTCCATGAAGAGAATAACCAACTTTACCAGTTCTGTGTATCAGTAACATTGTCTTTGGCTGCAGCACCCTGCAAGGCAGTGAGGTTGCGTATGGCTGAGGCAATCACATGACCATCTGCATCATTTTCAGGGATAAAAGTACAACAATAATCACCTACAATTGTGCACACGTCCCCACGGGCGGCAGTTAGTTGATCAAGAACCAATCTGTTTTGTGTTAGCATAAGTCTAAGAGCCATTAGTTCCTCATTCACACCAGAAAAAGCAGAAAAAGAAAAATTTACAAATCACTGAAATCTATAATCTAACTATAATTAGTTGTTTCAATCCATGATGTGTTCTTTGCCGCTCCCACCCAAGGAAACGGTGAATGGACCTGTGACCCTGTGCTTTTTAACTTAGGGTGCTTTCACACCTAAATTTGTTTAATTTTGTCCGAATCAGTTGACAAGTTTGTTACTTTGTATCATTTTCTCCTCTGTTTGGTCCCCTTTCCCCACAGGCAAAAATTTAGGCAGACCAGAAGTGGCCCAAAGTGCATCACATAAAATCCCACGAGACGTGCTTCAGAACGTTCTCTCTTATTGGTCAGATTTTTTTGCTGCAAGAACAGAATACAGGAAGTAGAATGACGACCATGTATTTATGCATTTCAGGGAGAAAATAATGCAAATCATAGCGACATCTATGGGGGGTTTTCATCGCCCCGGTTATCGTTTATTACATACGTGCATATACCACTTTTGTCGAATCGTACATTTTGAAAATGAAGCACTTCTACGGATGGGAAATAACATGTATTCATTAATTCCCCAGAACCGTGACGTGCTCAGCCACAGATATTTTCAAAGATCTCTCAGATAGGCACAGTGACATAAAATGTTTTATCATTTGCCGCTGGACCCGTTTTTAGTGCAGTCGCTTTCTCACCTGCAGGACCACACCAGAGTTCACAATTTAATTCGAACCACGGTTGTTTTGGTACGCACTTGAGTACGATTTCCGTATTCTCACCAGACAAAATGAACCGCACTACACACGTGGACAGAATTGTTGGTACCCCTCTGTTAATGAAAGAAAAACCCACAATGGTCACAGAAATAACTTGAATCTGACAAAAGTGGTAATAAATAAAGTCGATGAAAATTAACCAATGAAAATCAGACAATGCTTTTGAATTGTGGTTCAACAGTATTATTTTATTTTGGCCACAGCTGAGCATCAGGAAAATACATTCCTTATTACTGTCACATTTCTGAAATATGCTGTTGTCACACCATTATGTGGTGAGCAACATCAAATGTATCCTGCAGTATAAAATCATATAAACATTATATTTGTAAAGTCAGAGTCATTTAAATCATTATGCTTTGTCATTTACAATGTCATGCTAAGTCATACTTCAAAAAATGCTTATCAATTTAGGGGTCCTTTCTCCTGGGTCAGTCAATGTCCATGTCAATTATTGTATTTTATTATTTTATTACATATTGCATATGTCACCAAAGATTTATTAAATTAAAAAGTAATGATAATGTTATGATTCCTTGTTAATTTGGCAAATTTAATTCCTGGTGAAAGCTTAAAAAAAATTGAATGCTTTTTGCTTTCCTTTTGAAAAACAAAGAATAAGGAATAGCAGAAAAACCTTTAAATCACATCTAAAACTTCCACAATTTGAATGTGAGTTCACTACTTCCAACAAGTATTCACTAAATATTCTGTGAATCAATTAAGGTTTTACCAATTGACATGGGTAATCACTTAGTTTAGGATTATATTCAAACAAAACAATATCCTGTATTAAAAGTCTTAGACCAGTATTGCATTTTAGAATGAATAACTGTAGATATAAACCTAATCTCTGTTTTCAAGAGTTTATGGCACAGAACCACAGTCTGTGGCCTGTGTGTGTTTTTGGTCGAAATGTAAATAAGATTGCATATGTCATTTATTAAAAGGTGAGTATTTATACAAAGCAACAATATAACATACAATTACCAAGACCTCTGTTTGATAATCCGTAACACATTAGCACATTAACACATGAGATATGGACGTTACCGATCGCTGTGGACATAGTCGGTCACGGACGGAGGAGCATTTGCTCCCGAATCTGCCAACTATGATTCCAAAAAGAGATTATTTAGTTTATGAAGGTAAATGTTTACATTTTGTTATAACAGAAGGTACACAAAGCTGGTTGATTTTTCACCTGCTGTTGACCGCAGCTCCATGTGACCGGGGGAGAGCAATCGCACCGGTTCCATGGCCTTTTATAAGATAAATAGCGGTGGAATAAAAGTGAAATTGAGGTGGAATAATCCTAGCAGTTTCTGGATGTGGTAGAGAAAGCTAAAATTACCGACAAGAGAAAATACCGACCAGGATGCAGCAAAATGGACAACACAAGCTGCCTGGCCAGCGGTAAATATGACGAATTTCTTTGTTGACATTCTACGAATGTTGTGGTTCATATACTTTGACGAGAAGATAAAACAAACAAACAAAAAAAAAACGCCGACAAAAAAACCCAAAACCATCCTTTGTGTAAATATGTCCAAAAGTCCATTTTTGACCGACAGTTATGTAATTTGTTATGGCTTTGTCGCATTATGCAAATCAGATGCATAAATTTAGTCCTATCTCAAATTTTGGATCATATTCTACATCTTTCTAATTGACAGGAAGCCATAATCTTTTACCACTTTTAAGTTATAGCTTTTTAAATCTCTGACATCTGAACTGAATATTTTCCTGAAAAAATCTTGGCCACAAGGAACTTATGGAGCCATTTGGCACCTGTGGCAGTTAAAAGGTTATTAATTAATTCAAAGTCAGGTAAATGGATGTTTGTTATGTCAGTGTTAGCGTTGTCAGTTGTACTTATGTCGTGGTTGGCCCGTGAGATCCTCCTCCGCCTCTGCTGATGTCCAGAACATTGCCTCCAGCAATGGCTCTTTTGTCCAGATTGATGACAAACATCACGTTCCCCTTGCCGCGGCCAGCTTGGCCCACGCCTCCCTCCGTCCCTCCTCCACCACAGGGGTCCAGTTTCGGTGCCGCTCTGAAAAATAGAATTGGGGGAAGCTCTCACCCCTCCCCCCCCCCCCGTGTCAACAATCACAAATAGAAACTGATTTTTCTTTCACTTTTCAAAAGTTAACACATCACCAATGCACAAGTGCAATATATAACCAAATGTTAGCAGATGTAATCAGCAAGGTGTGGATGCATTTTTTTTTTTTTTTTTCAAAAAGACACTTTTGAAATGCTGCTAATAGGGTTCTACACCTTAATCATTGACAGCCTCAGTTAAATCAGAATGGCCATCAAACCTCTTGTAGCCTCTTTGTATAAGCTTCATCGTTACCTTGTTTGTGTTTTGGATCGTCCCATATAAACTGTATTTAAAGTTCAATAATTAAATATTATCCGGTGACAACAATTTTCATCATCATCATCATAGCAGTCTGTCGTGGGTGACAATGACTGTTTCATTTAGGTCTGATCAGATTCCTCCACATAGCTCTGTCCTGAGCCTTCCACTGCCAAGAACTCCTGTCTATATCCAACTTCTTCAAGTTTCTTTTTACAGTGTCTTTAAATCTGAGCCTTTGTCTACCCAGATTGTGTTTGCCCTCGCATAACTGTGAGTAGAGTAACTGTCGAGGGAGACGCTGGTGGTCCATCCTCTCAACATGTCCGAGCCATTTCAGGTTCATCTGTATTTGCATGTCCTCCATTGATGGTAGACCAGCTTGTTTTAACACTTCTATGTTTGTTATCTTGTCTTTCCATGAGATGTTAATTATGGCTCGAAGGTGTCTCATCATGTAGGCGTGGAGTTTCTTCACCTGCACTCTGTAGACAGTCCAAGTTTCAGCACCGTACAATAGAGTAACCAGTATTGTCGCTCTGTACACTTTGCATTTCACACGGATAGACACATGTTGATTGTTCCACAGTCTCTCCCTCAAGTTTCCAAACACAGCGCTCGCTCTTCCCATTCTGAGAGATAGTTCATCCTCCAGCCTAGCATTCTCTGAAGCAGTACTCCCTAGATACTTGAAAGTCTTGCACTTGACTAGTGACTCTGTACCAATGCTGATCTCTTTTTGTAGCGATGTTGATAATTGGAACTTTGGTGGTTGATAAAGGCACTCTGTCTTCTTGATGTTGATTTTGAGGCTGAATTGGCTAGCTGCTCTTGCAAATTTCTCCACTAAATATTGCATATCTTCCACACTGTGCAACTAGAGCACTGTCATCGGCAAAGAGCATTTCTCTTACTACCTTTATTGGTGTCTTACTCTTGGCGTTAAACTGTGCCACATTGAACAAGTCTGCTTCTTTCCTTGTTTGAATATATACTCCTTCTGAAGTGTCTTTGAAGGCCACCTCAAGCATGGCTGCCAGATATAGTGAGAAGAGTGTAGGTGCCAGCACGCACTCTTGTTTCACCCCGTTGCTTAATAAAAAGTCTTTAGATACTGAACCACTCATTGCCACGTTTGCTTGCATACCTGTATGGAGTGCCTCGATCAGGCTGACAGACTTCTCTGTACAGCCATATTTCTTGAGTACCAGCCAAAATCCTTGACACGAAACAGTATCGAAGGCTTTACTGAAGTCTATGAAGACTACATATAGCGGCATATTCTGTTCGATACACTTTTCTTGAACCTGTTTCAAGCAGAAAATCATGTCCATTGAGCTTCTTCCACCTGTAAAGCCGCACTGGGTTTCCGGGAGTACATTCTGCGAGATGTGTTCATTGAGTCTGTTCAGTAGTACATTTGAGAGAATCTTACCAACAGTGGCTAGCAGTGATATACCTCGGTACTTTCCACAATCTTTCCTGACACCTTTCTTGAACAAAGACACAATACTTGCATCCTTCCAGTCTTGAGGTACTTTCTGGGCATCCCATATCTCTTGGATGAGCTTGTGCAGGCAGTTGGTCAGCTGAACACCACCAAATTTCCACACTTTAGCTGGAATTCCATCCCTTCCTGGAGCTTTACCATCCTAAATTGTCCTAATGGCTGCCATTAGTTCATCAAAATTTGGTGGTTCATCCAGACTTGATACAGCTGGCCACTGCACTAGAGCTTCTTTAGCCTCTTCAGTGAGATCTCCAGGGTTGTTTAGTAGTTGGTCAAAGTGGTCTGCACATGTGTCCAGAATCTTGTCTTTCTCCTGCAAAACCGTTTCACCATCTATAGCCTTTAGTTGGACCAGTCCTCTTGGTTTCGGGCCGTAGATTTCTCTCAAACCTGTGAAGAAGGTTTTCATGTCCTTCCTGTCTGCTGCAATTTGAAGTTCCTCCGCTTTTTCATCCCTCCAGTTGGACTTCATCTCTCTGGTGTACTTCTGTAATTCACTCTGAGCCTTTGAGTATTTCTTCTTCTTCGACCTTGTGTTACACTGTAGGTTTTCCTGCCTAGCTGTATTCCTCGCTTCTAGTAGTTTCTTCAGGTGTTTATCGTGCTCAAACCAATCTTGATGTTTTCTCTCAGGGTGGCCTAAAATGTCACTCACAGTCTGATGCACCGTATCCTTCAGTGTTGCCCATTTCTCTTCTATGTCATTCTCTGAGTTGTTGCTGTCCCAGTTTTTCAAGTTTTCATCCATTTCCTGTGTAAGTTCTTCCTGCTTTTTTTTGGCCTTTCAGTACACTAGTGTTTAACTTTTGTGGTGACTTTGCACCCATCCTGCAGTGCTGTTTTCATCTCCAAATCCTTAATCTAGATCGCAGCATAACATGATCAGTACCACAGTCCATGCCTTTCATTGCTCTGGTGTCCAATACATCCCTTATGTCTCTCTGTCTGACTATGATGTAGTCTAATAAGTGCCAGTGCTTGGATCTTGGGTGCATCCATGCTTAAATAGAGTGCCGGTTATCACAAGGTGGCTGCACGGTGGCGCAGTGGTTTAGCACTGTGACAGCACAGTTTTACCCTCGGCCGGGGGATCGCGGGGATCATGAGATCGTGGGTTCAATCCCAGCCCCCGACCAACAGTGAGCTGTGTGGAGTTTGCATGTTCTCCCCGTGTTGCGCGGGTTTACTCCGGGATTTCTCCGGTTTCCTCCCGCATACCAAAAACATGTAGGTTTAGGGCGCTCGCGCACGCAGCGACCAGCAGCCGGTGGCTTGTCACCAGACTGCAAACCAAGTCTACCTACGGGTACAAATAAGTAACAAAAAAAAAAAAAAAAAAAAAGGTTGTACTCTGAACATAGTGCAAGTAGAAGTTCTCCATTAGCATTGCACTTGCCTACTCCATGACTGCCTAGCACTCCTTTCCATTTCTCAGTGTCAGAACCAACTCTGACATTAAAATCTCCGAGTATCATCCTGTCATCAGTCGGTACACGCCTGATAGTCTCACGTAAATCACTGTAGAACTCTTCCTTCACCTCCTCTGTGTTGGTCATTGTTGGGGCATATACACTGATGAGTGTGGCATACATCTTCCGCTGTAGTGGGAGTCTCATAGTCATTATCCTGTCATTGACTGGGACCTGTTCCTCATCAACCGCTGCTGCTATCTCCTTTCTAACTGCAAAGCCCACTCCTGCTTCTCTCCTTTCTTGAGTTGGTCTCCCACTCCAAAAGAAGATGTACCCATGGTCTTCCAAGCTGTCATATCCAAGCTGTCATATCCAGGCAATCTTGTTTCACTCAGTGCAGCTATGTCTACATTGTACCTGTTCATTTCCAGGGCCACAAGAGCAGTCTGTCTTTCTGGGCGCTGTGATGTTGTTCTGTCCAACAGAGAGCGTACATTCCATTCTGCTACACACAAGGCTGCTGTTTTCCTCTTCTTTTGTCTTCCAACTCGTAGCTTACTTTTCTCTGCCTGTCGGAGTGTGAACAGATCAGCACGGACCTTGTAAGCCCGGGCGACGTCTGAGCCAGTATGAGTTGCTTTCTGATTGACCATTTCATGAAACTGCTTGCAAAGTATTTGAGTACTGCTAGCTTTTGCTGGACTGGCAGCACATTCTTGGCAGATAAAGGTATTATCAGTGGCAAGGACAGGCCAAGACAAACTGACTCCAGTATCTGTTGCAGTGACTGACCAGATGATAGGTTTATTTATCTTTGCTCTTTGTGTAGTGCATGTCACGATGCACCGACTGGCACAGTCCACCACAGACCTTGCGACAGATGTGTTTATCTGCCAGGATGTCCAGTCTCACCCATGTAACTGGGAGTGGTCCACCACAGACCTGTAGCAGATGTCGTTTTTAGTTCTACCAGGATGCCCTCTTTCATCCTTCACGCCCTCGGAAGGGCGGAGATGCCTTTTGAGTCGCCGACGGCCTGACCCATGAGACAGGTTGTACTGGTTTTCATGGTTATCCGGAAGCTACATTTTTCATAATCTTCAGTTTAATTCACCATATTGATGAGTGCAGAGTGAATATGTGTGCACATGTACTTAACTTCTTGGGTGCCCTGGTGTGGCCACTCCGGGTAGAGGGGTGGAGACGAACAGAGGCGAGGTGACGTTAGCCGCATCTTTCACAGCCTGGAGTCCTGTGAGGTGGGGGTATGGCCTGAGCAGTGGGGAATCACGTAGGAGGAGGAGGAGCCGAAGCGCGGCCCCCTGCCCTCACGCCAGGCTCATCATGCAGGAAAGGGGAGATACACATAATAGTCAAGTCTGTTCCTTCCTTCTACTATGGTTAGTCTCTGATTTATCATTGTTTTTGTCTCTACATCCAGTCCAAGTCAGCCCCGTTCACCCTTTTTTTGCCCTTTTCCATCTGAAGCCACTGTTGTCCCTCAGTTAGAGAGATGATGCAATTGTGAACTAAAGAATGCAGGTACACTACAAAAAATCGAATAAAATACCCTAATGCTGTTTACCTGCCCTCAGGCATGCCCAAGGAAGAGTAAAAAATGAAATTTTCTTGCTCTGCTGTCAGACAATTTCACCCAAAATAAGCAAAAAACTCTGGCAATTGATAAAGTTAGCTAAAAACAAATAAAAGATATCTGCCAAGAAAGCAACATTCAATTGCTTGACACCAGTAATTATCATAAAGCCAGCAAAAATCCCCACAACAAAACAAAAACTGCATAACAAAAGGATTGACTGCCCAAGCTATCTTGAGATACAAGCACCTTTACCCTTCATGTTACTGAAATTCCCGCTTAGTGTGATTTTATTACAGCTTCAGCACAAAACAAGTTAGTCTTTTCACTCTCTCTCTCTCACTCACTCACTCACTCACTCACTCACACACACACACACACACACACACACACACACACACACACACACACACACACACACACACACACACACACACACACACACACTAGCAAACTCAAATGAATACACTGTGGGCCTCAGGTTATTTCACACCTTAGACAGAGACAATGAATACACATGGGAGAACAATGCCCAAGTGGGTGAGAGGGGGTTGAATGAAGTGTAGTGTAGATGTCATGCTGTTATGAGGAACTGCCTTGAACCTTGTGAAGTGTGACTTGATACAGAGAGAGGAATGCTTGATGTGACCAGTCAGTCTGTTCTTTGCTTGTGAGATGTGAGTGTGTAATAAATCGTCTGAAATGAATATCATTCATTTACACACTCCACACTGATGACCCAAGACATATTATGGAACACGAGGCAAGAACCCCGGAGCCGGCCCGGTCGGGAAGCCCCAGAGACGCTGAAGCCAACCCGCAGACAGCCAGGACTGGAACCCCCAGCAACGCGTGTGCAGTTTCAGTCAAGCTACTGGATTTCTGGCAGCACAACCCGTGCTCTTGGTTCCGCCACACCGAGGCCCAGTTGGCCATCCGGGGACTAACAGCAGACAACACCAAGTTCTACCATGTGGTAGCAGCACTGGACTCCCACACAGCCCAGCAGATAGCGAGCCTGCTCGATCAGCCAGCAGCAAATATGAGGCGCTCAAGGCTGCGCTCACCCGGCGCTACACACTCTCGGAATGTGAGAGAGCGGGGAGGCTCCTGAGACGGACTGAGTTAGGAGATGGTTCGGCTGTTGACCTGATGGAGAAGATGCTGGCGTTAATGGGCATGTACGATGGGCACTTTCTGTTTGCCCATCTTTTCCTCCGGAACCTTCCAACAGTGGCGAGAGCGGTTCTGGCCAATTCGCCATTGCTGGCCGCGCGTGACTACCGTGCGCTAGCCCAGGAGGCAGACCGGATCATCCTCACCAGCCGGGCGATCACAGTCAACGCGACAGCGGCGGAGCCCAGCGAGATGACCAGAGGAGGCGAGGAGCCACCGACGGTAGCAGCAGCGGGGGCCAAGGAGCGCCAGAGAGACACGCTCTGTTTCTACCACCGCCGCTTCGGAAAGAACGCGCGCAGATGTGCGCCACCGTGCCAATTCAAGCGCTCGGAAAAACGCGAGGCCGGCGGTCGGTAGCAGCTGCGACCCTCGGTGAAGAGAACAAGCTGCTCTACTTGACGGACGCGCGCTCGGGGAGGCATTTCCTCGTGGACACCGGAGCCCAGAAGAGCTTCATCCTGCCGACCTACGCCGACCGGCTGGCAGGACCTAGCGGCCCCGTGATGTTGGCAGCAAACGCCTTGGAAATTAAGACCTTTGGTGAGAGGACTCTGCTCTTATCGCTACTCGGCCGTATGTATGAGTGGACTTTTGTCGTAGCAGCACTGAATTACCATGTACTGGGGGCTGATTTTCTGTGTGCACATGGTTTACTGGTTGATGTTGCTAACAGGCGCCTGGTTAATGCACTGTCCTTTGACTCTCTCCCCTGTATAGCTTGAGTGACCCAGCCAACAGCACAGGCCAACGTCACAGCTCCAGGTGGTAAGTTCCACGCACTGCTCACTCAGTTCCCAGCACTCACGGTCCCGATGTTTTCGGCGGCCATCGCTAAACACGGGGTGGAGCACTTTATCACCACCACCGGGCCGCCCGCTTTTGCTAGACCTCGGCGCTTGGACGCAGCTAAACTGGCCATAGCGCGTGAGGAGTTCGCCAGCCTGGAAAGGTTGGGCATCATCAGGCGTTCGAACAGCCCATGGGCATCCCCGCTACACATGGTCCCTAAGGCTGAGGGATCGTGGTGACTGTGTGGTGATTTCTGCAGGTTGAACAACGCCACAGCGCACGACCGCTACCCAGTTCACCACATACAGGATTTTTCCGTCCACCTCGCCGGAGCGCACATTTTTTCCAAAATAGACCTGGTCCGCAGTTACCATCAAGTCCCAGTGCGTGCGGAGGACATACCCAAAACAGCGGTAATAACTCCGTTCGGTTTATTCAAGTTCCTGCGCATGCCATTCGGGTTAAAAGGCGCGGCACAGACGTTCCAGCGCATGATGGGTGCAGTGCTGCGCGAGCTCCCGTTTGTGTTCGTCTACCTGGACAATATCCTGGTTGCCAGTGTGTCCGAAGACGAACACGAAACCCACCTCAGGACGGTTTTTTCGGAGGTTGGTGGAGCACGGGTTAATAATCAACCCGGCGAAATGCCAGTTCGGTGTGACGGAGATTGATTTTTTGGGGCACCGCGTCTCTCTGGAAGGAGCGATCCCGCTACCTGACATAGTGCTCGCCGTGGCAGATTTTCCCCGGCCTCAGACGGTCAGGGTGCTGCAGGAATTTTTGGGGATGGCGAATTCTCCTTCCCCGCGTGGCGCGGCTCATGCAACCATTGTACGCTGCACTCAAGAGACAGAAACAAGCGGATGGAGTCGAATGGACCCCGGAGCGAGAGCGGGCGTTCTCGGAAGTTAAAGCGGCCCTGGCAAACACCGCACTGCTGGCACATCCGGACCCGACGGCCCGCATAGCGCTGTTGCTAACAGGCGCCTGGTTAATGCACTGTCCTTTGACTCTCTCCCCTGTATAGCTTGAGTGACCCAGCCAACAGCACAGGCCAACGTCACAGCTCCAGGTGGTAAGTTCCACGCACTGCTCACTCAGTTCCCAGCACTCACGGTCCCGATGTTTTCGGCGGCCATCGCTAAACACGGGGTGGAGCACTTTATCACCACCACCGGGCCGCCCGCTTTTGCTAGACCTCGGCGCTTGGACGCAGCTAAACTGGCCATAGCGCGTGAGGAGTTCGCCAGCCTGGAAAGGTTGGGCATCATCAGGCGTTCGAACAGCCCATGGGCATCCCCGCTACACATGGTCCCTAAGGCTGAGGGATCGTGGTGACCGTGTGGTGATTTCTGCAGGTTGAACAACGCCACAGCGCACGACCGCTACCCAATTCACCACATACAGGATTTTTCCGTCCACCTCGCCGGAGCGCACATTTTTTCCAAAATAGACCTGGTCCGCAGTTACCATCAAGTCCCAGTGCGTGCGGAGGACATACCCAAAACAGCGGTAATAACTCCGTTCGGTTTATTCAAGTTCCTGCGCATGCCATTCGGGTTAAAAGGCGCGGCACAGACGTTCCAGCGCATGATGGGTGCAGTGCTGCGCGAGCTCCCGTTTGTGTTCGTCTACCTGGACAATATCCTGGTTGCCAGTGTGTCCGAAGACGAACACGAAACCCACCTCAGGACGGTTTTTCGGAGGTTGGTGGAGCACGGGTTAATAATCAACCCGGCGAAATGCCAGTTCGGTGTGACGGAGATTGATTTTTTGGGGCACCGCGTCTCTCTGGAAGGAGCGATCCCGCTACCTGACATAGTGCTCGCCGTGGCAGATTTTCCCCGGCCTCAGACGGTCAGGGTGCTGCAGGAATTTTTGGGGATGGCGAATTCTCCTTCCCCGCGTGGCGCGGCTCATGCAACCATTGTACGCTGCACTCAAGAGACAGAAACAAGCGGATGGAGTCGAATGGACCCCGGAGCGAGAGCGGGCGTTCTCGGAAGTTAAAGCGGCCCTGGCAAACACCGCACTGCTGGCACATCCGGACCCGACGGCCCGCATAGCGCTCACCACCGACACTTCAGACGTGGCCATAGGGGCGGTCGTGGAGCAGCGCGTTGCCGGGGCTTGGCAGCCACTCACATTTTTCAGCAGAACTTTGTGCGACGGCGAACGTAAATACAGCGCGTTCAACAGAGAGTTGCTGGCTCTCCATCTGGCCATACGCCATTTCCAGTTCTGGCTGGAAGGGCGCAGCTTCACCGCGTTCGTCAACCACAAGCCACTAACGTTTGCGATGGCCAAGGTTTCAGAACCGTGGTCGGGCCGACAGCAGAGACAGCTGGCCGCGATCTCAGAGTTTACTACTCGATATTCAGTATGTGTCGGGTAAACTGAATGTGGTGGCGGACTGCCTCTCGCGTGCCGTGGTGGCCCCGGTTTACATGGGGATAGATTACGCAGCCATGGCCGCGGAGCAAATTAGCGATGCAGACGTGCGCGCGCTTCAGTCTGGAAAAACAGGGTTAAGGCTGGAGAGCAGGGTGCTGCAAGATGCCCCCCCCCCCCAATCTGCGACGTCTCCACGGGACGCCCGCATCCGGTAGTCCCGGTCGCGTGGCACCGCCGCGTGTTTGAGTCGGTTCACACTCTGGCGCACCCAGGAGTGCGTGCTTCTCTCAAAATGGTGGGAGAGAAGTTCGTGTGGCCGAGCCTACGCAAACAAGTAAAAGAGTGGGCTGCAGCCTGCATGGCGTGCCAACGAGCCAAGGTACACAGGCACACGAAGGCTCCCTTGGAGCCGTTTCTGATACCGGCTAAGAGGTTCGACCATGTGCACGTGGACCTCGTGGGCCCCCTCCCGCCATCACAGGGGTGCACACACCTTCTGACAGTGGTGGACCGCACCACGTGCTGGCCAGAAGCTGTCCCGCTGGCGGCAACCACGTCCGCGGACGTAGCACGCGCTTTTTTAACAACATGGGTGGCGCGTTTTGGAGTCCCATCGGACATTGCGTCCGACAGGGGCCCGCAATTCGTTTCCGACCTCTGGCCCGCAGCCTGGGTGCTGCAATTCATCGCACAACCGCGTACAACTCACAGGCCAATGGGTTATGCAAGCGTTTTCATAGATCACTGAAAGCAGCACTCAGGGCTTCACTGACGGGTGCAAATTGGGTAGACAAGCTGCCGTGGGTTTTATTGGGGTTGCGCTCCGCGCCAAAAGAGGATTTAGAAGCTTCCCCGGCAGAGCTCGTTTTTGCGCAGCCCCTACGGCTGCCCGGGGAATTTCTACCGGACAATCCCGCGCCGGGCAGCTCCCCGTCTCAGCTTTTGCAGCGTAGCGCAAACACAGGCATGCTGCTGGGCTCTGCCCACCACAGTTTTCTGCGTGCCTTTGTGCCTAAAACTTTGAAGAACGCGGAGTTCGTGTTCGTCAGACACGACGTCCACTGCCTTCCATTGCGCCCACCCTATGATGGACAGTTCAGAGTGTTGGAAACAGGGGATAAGCATTTTGTTCTAGACTTGGGGGGTAGTTGGGAGAGGATTGGCATAGACGGACTCAAACCCGCTTTTGTAGTGGCGGATGAGCAAGTGCTGTTGGCTGGGGCCCCTCGGCGTGGAAGACCCCCACAGAGACCTCCCCAGGGGAACGATTCATCAGAGCAGCCACATGGACAGAGTGGAACCCCCCCCCCCCCCCCCTCCACGGCTCACCCGCCGTTGGACACACTCCCAGCAGCCTCCCACAGGCACAGCAGCGCCACGAAGGCGGTAAACCCCAGTTACAGCAGATATGGGAGGAGACTGAAGCCCAAACAGTGTGTGGACTGATATTCTATTGTTCTATCTAAGATGCTGGTGGGGGGGGGGGGTGTGGGCATCAGGTTATTTCACACCTTAGACAGAGACAATGAATACACATGGGAGAACAATGCCCAAGTGGGTGAGAGGGGGTTGTATGAAGTGTAGTTGTGATAAAGCGACAGCGGAGCAAGGCAAGGCAGATTTCAATTTTCCATTAGTCCATTTATTTCAATAATCTTACAAGTAAAAGTTTCCAGGAAAACATCTGACACAATCCTTCAAAACAAAATACACTAAGCCAACCAAGAAGCATACCAAGAATAATAAGCACACGACTGGTGATATCTCACACCTGTTATATACGAGATAATTAGGGCTGATTAGCCCCTACCATAATCCCAGGTAAAACAATCAACATTCCTATTCTTAACACATACCCACTAACATCTAAAAATACATAAATGATTTCCCCAAGTATGTACAATATAAATATAAATAACATACAATAAATAGCAATATAAATAATTCAATAAATAATTTCAACCCCTATTTACAAATGTTAAACCACCCCTCCAACTTACCATACATGTTTCCTTCCTGCTGGTGTCCTATAAAAGGCCCTCAACCCCTCACAGAGTCTTTTGCCTGGACACCCACAGGAAGCATGTTGGCAAAGGTATGTGAAATAAATCCTTTATCAATTATTTTACCAAATACTTAACCGTAATAATTATCTCCCAAGGGCATTCAAATTAACAAAGACAAATCCCAAAATACCGTGTGCAATTCAACAAATAATCATACTGACATTTACAACAATACAGATATAACATAATTACACAACAAGTCATACAGTGGTGACATCCCATCGTCACATTTCCTCCCCCCTTTCCCGAGAGTACAGTACTCTAAGAGTCATGTACTCTAGAAAGGCTATCTGCTACAAGGTTGGTTTTCCCTACCACATACCGAACAGTAAAATTATAAGGTTGGAGGGACACATACCACCCTGTAAGACGACTGTTTACATCCTTCATTCTGTCCAACCACTGTAGGGCCCGATGATCTGTCTCCAATACAAAATGACGCCCTAGTAAATAGTATTTGAGAGACCCTATTGCCCATTTCATGGCAAGACATTCTTTTTCTACCGTAGAGTATCTTGTCTCCCGGTCCAACAACTTTCGGCTCAAGAACAGTACTGGGTGTCTCTCTCCCCTCTCCTCCTGGAGAAGTACTGCTCCAATGCCAACCCCTGAAGCATCTGTCTGTAAAATGAACTGACGAGCAAAGTCTGGACTGTAGAGAATCTTCTCCCCAGAAATAGCCCTCTTCAGATCCTCAAACGCTCTGTCACACTCCTCTGTCCATTTTACCTTATTTGGTGCTGAAGCCTTAGTGAGGTCAGTCAACACTGCTGCTCTTTCAGCAAAGTGGGGGATGAACTTGCTGTACCATCCTACCATTCCCATGAATGATCGTACTTTCTTTTTAGTGGTGGGTACAGGGTAGGTCCGGATGGCATCCACTTTACCTACTCGTGGTCTAATGACCCCCTGACCAACCACATGTCCCAGGTACTCCACCTGCTGCTGTCTGAACGCACATTTGCGTGGGTTGATTGTCAGTCCTGCCCTCTTAATGAACTGAAGGACCTGCCTAAGGTGTATCAAATGTTCTTCCCAGGTCTGACTATAAATGATCACGTCATCCAAACAGGCAGCCGCAAAATTTGGTACCCTCATTAACACTTGGTCCATCAGTTGCTGGAAAGTTGCAGGTGCCCCCTGAAGGCCAAATGGCATGACCCTAAATTGGAAACTGCCATAAGGTGTTTTAAAGGCTGTAAGTTCCTTTGTTTCCGTTGCCAATGCCACCTGCCAATACCCCTTGCTTAGGTCCAAAGTAGAAATAAATCTAGCCTTGCCCACTTTCTCTAACAGTTCGTCAATCCGGGGCATGGGGTATGACTCAAACTTAGATACTGAGCTAAGATATCTAAAGTCAATACACAATCTTAATGAGCCGTCCTTTTTGGGGACCAGCACAATCGGGCTACACCACTCACTGACTGACTCCTCGATCACTCCCAGCTGCAACATCAAGTCAATTTCTGTTTTCATTTTTGGGACCAATCGTTCCGGGATCCTATACGATTTTCTATGTGGAACAGCTTCCTCTTTCAAATAAACCTTATGATGCACCAGCATGGTGAAACCAGGTCTCTCCTGAAACAATTCTGGATCCAATAGTGCCTCTAACTCTCTCTGCTGATCCACCTGCAGATGAGACACTTGAAACACATAAGGCTCTAATACATTTGTGGGAAAAGACTGTTCTTTCTCCTCATCCACTTCCGTCGCACAAATCAAGAGCTGATGTGTCTCCTGAAGAACAGGTTGCTGCTGCTGATGACCAGGCTGCTGAAACTCTTTCAATAAGTTAATGTGGAAGGTCTGATATTTTACCTTCCTGTCAGGCATATATAGTTCATATGTCACTGAACTTAGTTTTTTAGAAATTTCATATGGCCCCTGCCATCGAGCCAACAGCTTACTGTCACACGAGGGCAGCAATAACAAAACCTGTTGTCCTGGGTGAAAAACCCTTTTTCTGGCCTTCTTGTCATACCAAGTTTTTTGTTTGGCCTGCGCCGTCCTCATGTGTTCCTGAGCCAAAGCAGTCATTCGATCCAGTTTCTCTCTCATCTTAATAACATAAGAGACCACATTGTCCGGATCACTCGGTGGACTCTCCTAGTGCTCCTTTAATAAGTCCAGTGGGCCCCTCACCTGACGACCATACAGTAGTTCAAAAGGTGAGAACCCTGTTGAAGCCTGGGGCACCTCCCGATAAGCAAACAGTAAATAAGGTACCCATTGATCCCAATCTGAGCCCATTTCAGAAACAAATTTCCGCAGCATATTTTTAAGAGTCTGATTGAATCGCTCCACCAGTCCATCAGTCTGAGGGTGATAAGGGGTGGTCTTAATACCCTTAATACCCAACAGCTTATACACTTGCTGCAACAGTTTGGACAAGAAATTTGTTCCACAGTCTGTTAAAACTTCTCGGGTATGCCTACTCTTGAAAACAACTGAATAAGGCAGTTGGCAACCTGCCTAGCCTTGATAGATTTCAGGGGAAAGGCTTCTGGGTACCGAGTCGCATAGTCACAAATTACTAGAATATATTTATTACCAGCAGAACTTCTCTCTAGGGGGCCAACTATATCCATCCCTATTCTGTCGAATGGTGTTCCAATAATAGGCAGTGGGTGTAGTTGGGCACGGGCTACTCCCCTAGGTGATGTAATCTGACATATTGAGCACGATGTGCAGAAGTCCTTTATCTGGGAATACATTTCGGGCCACACAAACCTTCTAGCAATTCTCTGCAGAGTTTTTTGAAATGCTAGATGACCTGCCCAAGGAATAACATGTCCCAGTTCCATAATCTTTGGTATGAGGTCCTGTGGCAAAGCTATGGCCATAACTTCACCGTGCTGTTGATATAAAATGCCCTTTTTAATGACATACAAGGCCTCAGCCAAACAATCAGTTTTACCCTGTTTCACACCCTCAATCTCCGAGACTTTATCAAACCATGGTTTAAGTGTTGGGTCAGCTTTCTGCAATGTAGCTATGTCAGGAGGGATGTCACACTCTACTGACTGGCTTAATTGTGGTGTTTCTTCACCCAAGTTCTTTGCTGACGCTAACACCTTATCTCTTCTCTTCTGAGCCTTGGATTTGGGTTGCTTAATAGGGCCTGCCTCTATCTCAGAATCATAAAATGGTCATTCCTGAAGAACATTGGCAGCCCTCTGTGCCCTGATTGTCAATTCAAATCAACTTTATTTATATAGCGCCATTTCACAACAACAGTCATCTCATAGCACTATCAACTGTAGGGGGAACCCTCACAGTTGTAGAAAGACCCCAGCAATCAGGCGATCCCCTGTGAGCAAGCACTTGGCGATGGTGGAGAGGAAAAACTCCCTTTTAACAGGAAGAAACCTCCAGCAGAACCAGGCTCAGGGAGGGGCAGTCATCTGCTGCGACTGGCTGGGGGGTGAGGGGATAGAGAAGAAGAAAAGAACAGACATGTAGAGAGCAAACAGCACGATGGGGACTCAATCTATGGGCGAGAACAAACAAATGTTAATGACCAGCAAAAAAAATATTTCATTGAGAGTGAGAAAAGGAGTGAGGCCCAGTGCATTACTGGAGGTCCCCCGGCTGACTAAACCTATTAGCAGCATAACTAAGGGAGGGTTCAAAAACACATGATCCCTCCCTAATTGTAGGCTATATCAAAAAGGTAGGTTTTAGCCCTATTCTTAAAAACAGAGATCGAGTCTGACTCCCGAATCCAGATTGGCAGCTGATTCCACAGGAGAGGAGCTTGATAACTGAAGGCTCTGCCTCCCATTGTACTTTTGGAGATTCTAGGTATTACAAGTAATCCTGCATTTTGGGAGCGTAGTGCTCTGTTAGGATAATACGGTAGTATCAGATCTTTTAAATAAAAAGGAGCCTGATTGTTTAGAGCTTTGTAAGTAAGAAGAAGGATTTTAAACTTAATTCTAAACTCTATGGGAAGCCAATGAAGGGAGGCCAGAACCGGAGAGATATGATCTCTCTTTCTAGTACCTGTTAAAACTCTTGCTGCAGCATTTTGGATCAGCTGAAGACTTTTTAAAGATGTTTTAGGACAGCCTGATAATAAAGAATTACAATAATCTAATCTCGAGCTAACAAAAGCATGGATCAGTTTCTCAGCATCACTCTGAGACAAGATGCTCCTAATCTTGGCAATATTACGCAAATGATAGAAGGCAGTCTTAGAAACAAATTTAATATGTGAATTGATGGACAAATCCTGATCAAAAATAACTCCAAGGTTCCTCACAGAGCTATTAAGAGAAAGAGTAACCGCATCCAAACTGAAAGTTTGATTTGGAATGGAATTTCTAAGGTTTTTTGGACCAACAAGAATGACTTCAGTCTTATCTGAATTTAATAGCAGGAATTACAAGTCATCCAAGCTTTGATTTCCTTAAGACAGGCTTCTGACTTGGCTCATTGATTAATTGGCTAATTGATCTGGCTTCATTGACGGGTATAATTGTGTGTCATCAGCATAACAATGAAAATGTATATAGTGCTTTCTAATAATGTTGCCTAACGGAAGCATATATAAACTAAAAAGAGTAGGGCCTAGCACAGATCCCTGTGGAACTCCATGACTGAGCTTTGAGTTGAAAGAAAACTCATTATTTACATGAACAAACTGGAACCTATCAGATAAATAAGATCTAAACCACTGCAATGAAGTTCCATTAAGTCCATCATAGTGTTCTAATCTATCAAGTAGAATATTATGATCGATAGTATCAAAAAGCTGCACTAAGGTCTAAAAGGACAAGTACAGAAACTAGTCCATTATCAGATGCAATGAGGAGGTCGTTAGTGACCTTCGCTAAGGCTGTTTCAGTACTATGATGGATTCTAAACCCAGACTGAAACTCTTCAAGTAAACCATTTCCCTGTAGGTGGTCAAATAATTGCGTAGCAACAACTCTTTCTAAGATTTTTGAAATGAAAGGGAGATTAGAGATTGTTTTATAGTTAGCTAAAACTCCTGGATCCAGCGTTGGCTTTTTGAGTAAGGGTTTAATTACAGCCGTTTTAAAAGCCTGCGATACATGGCCTAAAGTTAATGAAGAATTGATTATTTGAAGAATAAGGCTACCAGTAAGTGGGAAGACTTCTTTAAATAACCTGGTAGGAATATGGTCTAAAAGACAAGTTGAAGGCTTGGATGAGGAAATTATTTTGTCTAACTCTAAAAGGTCAGTTGGAGTAAACTCATCCAAACATATCAATTGAAGGAGCTGTAGTAGTTACTGTATTTAAATTAACGGTAGGAAGAATCTGAATGATTTTATCTCTGATAGACAGGGATGAGCATTTTCCGCGGAGCTGTGGAATTCCGCTGATTTGATCATGTCTAGGGTCCATCCATCCATCCATCCATCTTCTACCGCTTTTCCGGAGGTCCGGGTCGCGGAGGCAGCAGTTCAAGCAGAGAAGCCCAGACTTCCCTCTCCCCAGCCACCTGCTCCAGCTCTTCAGAGGGGATACCAAGGTGTTCTCAGACCAGCTGGGAGACATAGTCTCTCCACCGAGTCCTGGGTCTGCCCCGGGGTCTCCTCCCAGTGGGACGTGCCTGAAACACCTCAAGTGGGAGGCGTCCAGGAGGCATCCTAATCAGATGCCCATACCACCTCTAGGGTGGTATGGGCCTATGGTCCTATGGGACCCTATGTCTAGGGTCATTCTCGTAAATAGTCTAAATTCGGGGAGAAAATTTTAGGGGGGGTGAGGTATGTTACAGGGATGGCAATTTTCTGCCGATCCCCGGATTTCCGCCGATTTATTTTCAAATTGATCATTTCTGTGAATTGTCTAAATCCGTTGAGAAAATTTTAGGGGGGGTAAGGTACCTTATTGTTACGATTGTAGCGAAAATTAACACGATTATAAGAGCTCGGCGCTTCCTCGGGTCAAGTCTCCTGCAATAACCCGGATGTTTTGTACTCAAGCTACTGCTGTATTGTAAACGGCCCTGCGATTGGATAGTTGCAAACGATTGGACCAATCAAATGGCTCATTGTATGCTTTGTCAACAATTCATGACGGTGTGTTTGTGTTGGAATTCTGAGCTTTCGGTATCATTTTCAGCAGAATTATGAGATTTTTATCGAAGGATCAGGAGTCATCAGTGCTAGAAATAGACAAAAGTGTCAAAAATAAGTTCCGATGGAATTGGCTTGAGAGAAAAGTGATGGTAAAGGTGAAAATTGGCTCAAAGTTCGTCGAGGTAACAGAAACACTTGGATAATTTCTGAAGAAACCAGACGTGGCCGGAAAAGCTTTTTGTGTGTATTGTAAAGACTTGATTAACTATGGATCGCGTGGATGTGTGGCGCTGTCAGACCACGCATCAAAAGTGAAGAAACATGCCGACTACCTTAGAAGTGACTTGGTGACCAGTGTAAATAGTGTAAATAGTGTAATAAACTCTTATAGAACTGTTAAAATATGTTGGACTAAAGACAGTGAGACAACACTGAAGAAAAATTAAGTTAACTTTTCATTAAATTTAATGATTTATCTAAGTCTAGTATTTCATTTTTTTTGTCTTTTTTTCAGTCTAAATTACTTATGTTTTACTGAAAACCTCTCAGCTTCAGGGGGGCTGTTCCCCCCTGGCCCCCCATAAGTCAATCGACCAAATTAGATTTCAGCTGAAATCAGAATTTCCTGTTGCTATCCCTGATGTTACGACCGGCGAGTCGTATTTTCGATCGGCTGCTAAAATCCACTGCGCAGAACGTGCTACCCAGCGAGATCAGTAATGTAATGTAACAAGGCCACTGATTGGCTGATACTTATTGAAGCAACCAATCGGCGATTTTGTTATATTTCATTTGTCATATCCAACACATGGAGCGAAATGTAAATGGTGGACAGTTTCAAAATAATCAACAGAGTTTTCCCAATTTCGTGAAAATGGTGAACCTAAAACTCACGAAAGACCTACAGGCATGAATGGGAAGAAAAAAGGAAAGAGAAGGAAATGAAACAGAACTCAATCTTCAACATGATTCTGTGGCAAGCAAGGCAGCCATGAAAAAGAACAGAGAAGCTGCAGCTAAGCAGGCACTGCTTGCCCACAGAAAATCAAAGAAGAGGAAGGCTACAGAGCGGCTCCAGGCTTTGGTAGCCAAGAAGAAGAAATTGCACAATTAGATGTGAAGAATACATTGACTTGTACATAAGTTCATAGAGTAGTAGCACCGGCATGTAAATATGGAAGTGACATTTTCTGTTTCTCAATCAAGTGTGACACTGAGTCAAAACAGTATTGAACATGATTACACATGTGATGCAGCAGCAGATTAAAAAGGTAAACTATAAATGCATTTGTACTTACTTCTAACTTTAAATAGAATGCTCAAATGTGGTCTTATAAAACACCAGATTTCGTTAGCTTCTGGGGGGGGCAAGGCAAAACCCCCAAAACCCCCGGCTTAGTTTCCTCTTTTTTCCCCAAACCACATTCTCATCCCTGGATAGATGAAATTTTATTATTGAAAAAGTTCATCAAGTCCTGACTAGTAAGGTCGAAGGGAATGCTAGGATTGACAGAGTCCTGACTCTTTGTCAGCCTGGCTACGGTGCTGAAAAGAAACCTGGAATTATTCTTGTTCTTTTCTATTAATGCAGACTAATAACTCGTTCTAGCTTTTCTAAGAGATTTTTTATAAATTAAAAGATGATTTCTCCAAGCTTAATAGATTTAATCTAAATTAGTGGAGCGCCATTTTCTTTCTAATTGACGTGTCTTCCTTTTTAAGCTACGAGTTTCTGTGTTGAACCAAGGAGTTAGAAATCTCTGATTAGACTTTTTCTTTTTTAAAGGGGCCACCAAGTCTAGAGTCTGATGCAGAGAAGCTGTAACACTGTCTACCATGCTATCAATTACAGAAGGAGTAAGCTGTCTATAGCTTATTTCCATTGTGTTGGCACATGGCATAGAGGAAACAATGTGCATAAATTTGGTAACAACATCATCTGAGAGGCATCTACTGTAGTAATATTTTTCTTTAGGAGAAAAATAGTCAGAAATAGTAAAATCAAAGGTTAACAGACAATGTTCTGACAGTACAGGATTATTCAAATTCAAATTCAAACGTTTATTTCAAACTCAGGGTTCATATTATGAGCAAAACTAAAACGAGTAGAAAATAGATAAATAAATAAAGTATATACAGATCAGCAGACACTCGGCGCTCTTGTAACAACAATAACATACAATAATGGGCTCAGTATAAAATGGAACGCCACCACTTCCAAATGCTGGAATGAAGTGTGAGTGACGAGTTGACATTTGCTGATATAAGATGATTGTTACATGCCAACAACCTTCTCAAAAAACTGTAAACATTCTTACGTATCAATTTGCCAAAAGACGGAATGTTCACAGACACAAACATCTTGCTTGCACTCGACCTTCGTGGTACATCTAACAACCTTCTTAGGGAGTTATTATAAGCAATGCGGATTTTGTTCCTAACAGCAACATTGCTATTAAACCATAAAGGCGAGCAGTACATTGAGGTACAGAAGGTCTTGAACAACATACATTTGACATCAGGAGAACATCTATGGAAATTTCGCAACAGTAAATTTGTTTGAGCGTACAGTTTCCTGAGATGCCTGTTGCAATCAACATTGGTCTTAGCAGATTCAATCCACACACCTAGGTATTTGACTTTTTCAACAAAGTTCAAGCTATTACCACAGAGTGGCATGACAGGATTCGACGTATTGACACCCTTTGGTTTGAAAGCCATACACATAGATTTAGTACAGTTGAACAGGATGTCATTTTTTTCACCAAATTTTTCACATACCGAAAGGAGATGTTGCATCGCTGCAGTAGACAAACTTAACAAACAGAGGTCATCAGCGTAGAAAATGTGATTTAACAGTGCACCGTTAAAGGAGCCGCCCACATTAGTATTGTTCAACAGTACACTGAGATCATCAACATAGACATTAAACAACAAGGGTGACAATATACCACCTTGTTTAACACCGTTGGTCACATGAAATTTGAATGAGGTGACATAACCCCATCTAACAACCATAGACTGCCTTCTGTACCAGTATAGCAGGATGCTAACAATGTAAATAGGAATACCTCGATCGATCAGTTTTCTGAACAAACACCAGTGGTTAATCCTGTCAAAAGCTTTGCTAGCATCAAGGAACGTAGCATAGACACTAGTGGAGTGGCTTCTGAAGTAGTCAACAAATTCATGGAGTAGGTAAACAGCCTTGTCAGTTGAAAGAGCTGATTTGAAACCAAACTGATTGTCGTTTGTCCACAGATAATCCTCAATTCTGTTCAGGAATAAACCCTCTAACAGTTTAGATATAACATTTGCAATAGCTATAGGTCTGTAGTTGTTCATATCAGAAAGACTGGCACACTTGTTTTTCACTAAAGGAATAATAACAGAGTCCATCAACATATCTGGCATGTAACCATGAACAAGCATACAGTTAAAACACAATGACAACAGAATACACAAATTGAAATCAGCGTTGATGAGGCATTCACTGGTGAGACAGTCAGGGCCAGCAGATTTGCCTTTCTTGAGAACTTTGATCAGTGAATCAACTTCAACAGGAGTAACAGCAGAGATATCAGAGGCATCAAACATGTCGTTATACAGACGAATATCATGCATAGCAGAATCCTTCATTGAAACATTCTTGACTGAGTTGAAAATAGCTTCATAATGACATTTCCACTTTTCAGCAATATTAACGTCACCAGTCACACCATCAATAGTGTTTGATCTGACAGACCGGTGGGAGCTCATAGCCTTCATTTGTTTCCAGAATTCTACCATGTTCAGTTCACTCATGTGATTAGCTAGCTGGTCACATTTGATACTATCTTCATTGCGCCTGCATGCTCGTAGAGCATATTTGAACCTAGCCCTGCAATTTTTCATGTTTTCAAATATTGGACCAGAACGTGGTTTGCCATTACTCCTCCACCACAAAAAAGCATCCCGAGCAGCTGTGTGAGCCTCGCTAACGACATCATTCCAGCCTGGGACGTTATATTGGGTGGTCACACTGTGACTAGGAATGCATTCACTTACACAGTAATTTAAAGCATCAACAATATCACTGTAGAACTTGTCGATATCGTCCCTGTGTGCCGCACAATTACGGTCGTGACACCTGATGGCGTCCATAGGAGCACGGATGTTACAGAGTTTCCTACGAGTAAGTTTCTTATATCTGGACAGGTCTGACGCTGTGGCATCACGCCATTTGTATGTTCTACTGCCCGTTGTGGCTGAGGGAGCTTCCCGGGGGCCACTTACAGCACTAGATACCTCAATATCTATAGATAAAGGTACATGATCAGAACTCACATAGTCAAACAGAACTTTGATATTGGACACGTTGTCATGGCCTGAGGATGTAGTCACACAGTGATCAAGCCATGATGTAGAGCCATGAGCCAGGCTAACATGAGTAAAGGTATCACCTGGTAAGATAATCCTGTCCGAGATGTGTAAGGAGTAACTCTCACAGAAAGACACCAGTTTGTCTCCAAAACAACTTGAACGTGCTGTATTAGCGTTGAAGTCACCAATTGTGAACACATATGGAGTTGGAAAGTCCTCGGTGATACGTTTAACAAGACTCAGGCAGTGCAAGTATTCATCCAAGTTTTCAACACTGTCATAGGGGAAATATACACATAATATAAGACAGTGAAAGTCACCCAGGTTGACTTCAATACCTGTAACTCTTAAGCAATCTTAAGTTTTCACAACACAACTGTTCGCAAGTGACTTCCGCCATAGGATACCGACGCCGCCATAGGGGCGACCTAAGATAACACGTTCTTCCGTATCCATAAAAGAAACCCCTTGTCCTCATAAAGATTATGAGGAGACACTACCAGATCTTCTATTTCTATGCTATATGTCAGAACAAGGTCCAGCGTATGGTGGATATAATGGGTAGAATTTCTTACTTTCTGAGAAAACCCCATCAAGTCTAATATTGAATTAAATGCCATATTAAAGCAATTACTGTCTTCATCTACATGTATATTAAAGTCCCCTACTATAATTATTCTATCCGATTTCAGCACTAAATCAGCTAAGAATTTGGCAAATTCGGATAAAAACTGTGAGTAGGTTGATGGAGGACGATAAACTATGGCAAATAAAATTGGGTTTAACCTAAAATTGCGAAAGTGCCCAATACTGAGGACCAGGCCCTCAAAGGAATTATAACATGTTTTTTGCTTTACATTAACTAGTAATTTGGAATGGTAAATTGTTGCTACTCCTCCTCCACGACCAGAACTTCTGGGATTTTGACAGTTTAAATAACCAGAGGGAGTTGATTCATTTAAACCAACATAATCCTCTTGCCCTAACCAAGTCTCTGTAAGGGAAATTAAATCAATCTGATGATCAATTAACAGATCATGGACTAACAGAGACTTGGGAGTTAGAGACCTAATATTTAATAAACCACATTTAATTTTTAAATTATGAGGAGGAACAGAGGCCAAATCATTCAATTTAGAGGCTTTATGTTTAATTTGAGTTTTACCAATATTTTGCTTTATCACTTTGGGATGCTTATACAGTATATTTTTATTTACTTTGGAGGGAGCAGACAACGATTCTCTGATGGGGAAGACAGGTGCTAAAATGAGGGGTGGTGGACGAAGAGGAGCTGCAGAGAGGCGTGTAAGACTGCAACTCTGCTTCCTGGTCCCAACTCTGAGTTGTCAGGATTTTGGAAATTTGGATGCCAGATTGTTGGATAAAAGAGAAGCACCATCCAAAGTGGGATGGACACCATCTCATCTAATAAGACCAGGTTTTCCCCAAAATGAGCTCCAGTTGTCTATGTAGCCCACTTTGTTTGCAGGACACCACACAAACAGCCAGCGATTGAAGGATGACAAGCAGCTAAACATGTCATCACTGGTCAGATTGGGAAGGGGCCCAGAGAATACTACAGAAGCAGACATTGTTTTGGCAAAATCACACACCAATTCCACGTTAAGTTTTGTGACTTCCGACTGCCGGAGTTGGATGTCATTAATGCCAGCGTGGATAACAATTGTGGAGTATTTACAGTTACTTTTAGCCAGCATTTTCAAATTTGACTCGATGTCGCCTACTATGGCCCCAGGAAAGCATTTGACTATGGCCGCTGGAGTCTCTAGGTTCACGTTTCTGACTACAGAGTCGCCAGAGATCAGAGTTGATCTGAGCGGGGGAAAACGATTAGAAACATGAACAGTTTGGTGGTGTTCCGGGGCTTTGTGGCTAGGCTTCCTTCTCACCATCACCCACCCAGTCTCCTCGCTGCTGAGGAGGACCAGAGGACCGCTAGCAGGCAGCCCTAAGCTAGGGAGCTTCTCTGCAGCTAGGGGACGTCTGTCGTTACTAACTTGCGCAGACGGTGTTTCAATGCAGCGGAGCCGGGATTCCAAATCAAGACAACCTTGCCTCGAGCACCTCAAAAAGACATTTATTGCATTTACCATTATCACTAAAAGAGGCAGAGGTGTAGCTAAACATCTGATAGAGCACACCAGAGAAGGGGAAGGAGAGCTAGTAGCCATAGCTAGTGGCTAGCCCAAAGCTAAAACAAACACCAATGAAAGGAGAACAGAAGGCTAAAGAGGGTGATTAGGAGACACTGAGTGTGCACACAGGTGCAGGAGGCTTGATAAACAGAAGTGAGAGCTAAGAGGTAGATGGAAAAAGGTGATTAAAATGCAATTAAAAGCAAAATCCTCAGGAGAATGAGGAGAGCAAACCACAGATGGCCAGCAACACAGGAAGTGACAATACATTACCACAAGTGACGCTACCACTCCAAATATGTTGGAAAAATCTGTGATGAACTCCAGTCAAAAAACAAGGCAGGATCAAAAGTTTAAGCAAATTTAATCACTGGCCAGCGGCAGACAATACAGAAAATAGCCCCAGAGTCCATTCATGCATCATTTTGATTCTAACACACATTATTCAAAGGATTCAAAGATTTTATTGTTAGTACTTCTATACATGCAGGACATACAGGAGAATTGAAATGGTGTTTCTCTCTCTTTACATTGGTGTATATTTTATTAAAGAAAGGAAATTAAGCTGGATTAAAAAAGAAAAACAAGAACAAACAGCGACAGCAGCAGTCTATGTACAGTCTATATACAGTGAAGCAACCCGGGGTGCCAATGGCAGCCAGAAGGACTCCGACCTCCATAGAGGTAAACGATTAGTGGTAATAAACCCAGCAATCCTACATTCCCACACAGGTAGTGACAGATATGATTGCACATGATCAGTATTGCAGTGATATACAGACAGCAGCAGATTGGGCATTTGTGCAAATGGTTGCAGTTAAAGTGCAGAGACATATAGCAGTGAAAGTACAACAGAACAACAGTATTATTGTTGGTGTGCCTGTCTTTCTGTGCCAACATCTGAAGTAGTTATTGTGCAGTTGTTGCCGTCTGCGGGGGGGGGGGGGGGGGGTGAACAGAGTTCAGGGTCCTGATGGCCTGATGAACGAAGCTATTCAGCAGTCTTGTGGAGTGTACCTGGAGGCTACGGTACCTTTTCCCTGAGGGCATGGGGCTGAAGAGGGAGTGTAGGGGATAGTAGGTGTCGCCTGTGAGGTTGGTGGCTCTGCAGGTGAGGCGAGTGGGTTAGATGTCGGGGGGGGGGGGGGCACCGATGATGATCGTGCTCGATGCATCCACCATGCATTGTAGCGTCTTCCAGCAGGCGGCAGTGCAGCTTCCATACCACACCGTGATGTAGTTGGTGAGGATGCTCTCTATGGTGCCCCGGTAAAAAGACTGCATGATTGGGGGGGGGGGACTCGTGTTCTCCTCAGTCTGCGGAGGAAATTGAGGTGAGTTTGGGCCTTCTTGGCCAGTGATGTGGTGTTGTTTGTCCAGGTGAGGTCCTCAGAGATGTGCACCCCCAGGAACTTGGTGCTGTTCACCCTCTCCACAGTTGCACGGTCGATGATCAGAGGGGGGTGCTGTGTGTGACCCCTCCTGAAGTCGACCACAATCTCCTTGGTTTTTCCCACATTCAGGAAGAGGTTGTTGTCTTTACACCCCTGGACCAGTTGGCTCACCTCATTTCTGTAGTTGACCTCGTCATTGTTACTGATGAGGCCCACTACCGTCGTGTCATATGCAAACTTGACAGTGTGGTTTGTTTTGTAGGCTGGCATGCAGTCATGGGTCAGCAGGGTGAAGAGCAGTGGGCTGAGCACGCACCTTTGTGGGGCCCCTGTGCACATTGTGATGGTCTGGGAGGTGTTGCTGCCAACCCACACGTTCTGTGGCCTCCCTGTGAGAAAGTCCAGCACCCAGTTACAGAGAAAGGGTTTGAGTCCCAAGTGTCTGAGGTTTTGTATTAGATGCTGGGGGATGATTGTGTTTAAGAATGCTGAGCTGAAGTCCAGGAACAGCTTGCACACGTACAAGTGTTTTGAATCCAGGTGCTTGAGGGCTGGATGGAGAGGAGCAGCGATGGCATCTTTTGTGGATCTGTTTGACCTGTATGTAAACTGGAATGGGTCGTGAGAGGGAGGCAGGGTGGACTTAATGTGCTGCATGACTAGCCACTCAAAGCACTTCATTATAGTGGGGGGTCAATGCTACCAGCCGGTAATCATTGTAGCTGAATGGGACGGGCTTCTTCAGGACTGATATTATGGTGGCAATCTTGAAGCATGTAGGGACAACAGCTTGAGACAGGGAGATGTTGAAGATGTTGGCCAGGACATTCTTCTGCTCCTCTGTGCAGTCCTTCAGGACACGACTCAGTATGTTTTCTGGGCCAGCTGCCTTACATGGGTTGATCCTGCAGAGGGTCCTCTTTGTGCTAGCCGGATCCAGACTCAAGGCCAGCTCGTCCGAAGGAGGAGTGGTCTTCTGTGCTGGTCTGCTGTTTTGTGCTTCAAATTGGCCAAAGAAGTTGTTTAGGTTGTTGAGCAGTGTGATGTCACTCGCACAGGTCTGAGGTGGAGGTTTGTAGTTAGTGAGAGTCTGTATGCCACATCAGCGGGAACATGCATCTCTTGTGTTGCTTAAGTGTCCGGATATTTTCTTGCTGTACTGTCGTTTTGCCTCCTTGATGCACGGAACAGGTTGGCCCTAGCTGCTGTTAGTTCTGCAGTGTTGCCATTCCTCAAGGCTGCGTCCCGAGCCCTCAGGAGTCTGTGGACCTCTGCTGTCATCCATGGCTTCTTGTTGCCACGACCAGTGATGGTCTTTCAATGATTATCATCAATGCATTTAGCAATGTATGCCACAACAACCTCAGTGTACTCCTCTAGGTTTGTGTGTCCATTATGAGTGGCTGCATGCTTTAAAATGTCCCAGTCTGTGGTGCTGAAGCAGTCTTTCAGAGCATCCAAGCCCCCTCTGGCCACACATGTACCTGCTTCTTTTTAGATTTTAGATTTTTTTTTAGATTTAGTATACTTTATTGATCCCCAGAGGGGAAACTGAGGGTCATCCACCACCTGGAATGAGGAAGCAGCCACGATACGGCGCTATCCCTTAACCATTCACACACACATTCACACCTAGGGCCACTTTAGAGTCTCCAATTAACCTAACCTGCATGTTTTTGGCATGTGGGAGGAAACCGGAGAAATCCCGGGGTAAACCCACGCATACACGGGGAGAACATGCAAACTCCACACAGATCACTGTTGGTCGGGGGCTGGGATCGATCCCACGATCCCCATGATCCCCCGGCCAAGGGTAAACTGTGCTGCCGCAGTGCTAACCACTGCGCCACCATGCAGCCCTTTGTAGGTCTAATCGCTCTCACTCTGGGTTTGTATGCCAGCGTTAATAGGACTTTGATGTGATCAGAGGCCCAGAGGGGGGAAGGAGTTTGTATGCATTCTTATGGGTTGTGTACACCAGATCCAGCAGGTTGTCTCCTCTCGTTGCAAAGTTTACATGTTGATACAGACTTGGTCGGGGGGCCTTTAAATTTGCATGGTTGAAGTCACCTGCTGTGATGAGAAATCCATCTGGATGCGCTGTTTGTGTCTCACTTATCACTTGATAGAGTACGTTCAGTGCTTCCTTCCTTTCACTTGCATCGGTGGGTGGGACATACACGGTGGCAAATAGAACCGATGAAATTTCTCTAGGCGTGTAAAGGGGTCTGCTCTTGATGATCATAAACTCAACGAATTTACAGCAATGTCTGGGAATGACAACAGAGTCATGGCACCAGGCATCACTGATGTACACACACAGGCCTCCACCCCGGGTTTTCGCTCCTACCGTTAGCACTCTGACGCTGCGATAGCATGCTAGCCTCGCTAGTTTAATGGCAGAGTCCAGTATATTGTCATTCAACCACGTTTCCGTAAAGATAAAAACACAGCAGTTCCGTGCATCACGTTGTGTGGATCTCAGGAGCTGTATGTGGTCTATCTTGTTGTTAAGTGAGCGCACGTTGGCTAGAATCAGTGAAGGGATCGGGGTTTGTGTGGGTTAGCAGTTAGCTTCGTCCATATACCTCCGCGTTTACCTCGCTTCCGTCTCCTCTCACACCGTCTACAGCGTCTCCATCTGGGATGGGGCATGGCAGTCAAGTCCAAGGATGTGGAGGGCTGGTAGAGGATCGCTAGGCCACGAAGTTTGTCTTTGATGCTTCCATCCAAGGTGTAATCTGTGGCTTTAGCCCTTATCTCCTTAAGGCTGTGGCAACTGTAGCTTGTGCACAACATTGCATATCTGCAATTATTTTTGGTCCTTTAAGGCTTCTGTTGTCGAAGAGTAGCAGAAGGAAATGTCCTTGGCACTTGGCTCAGTACATCTTGTCAAAACATAGTGTATAGATTATCTCTCCCAGGAAACGAGACACCTACTCATCTTCACTTTCACAGGAAACTTACAAGGTGAACCATAAGAGATAATGGACACAGTTGCATCAGGATTTTCTAACCCAGTCACACAGACTCTGAGGCAGACCAAGGCCAATATGATTAAACATGAATAATGTATGAAATTTCACAAATATATAGACAAATATGGAATTATTCTTTCAGTTGATATAAAAGCACACTCCTCCTCCTTGACTTTTCCCGGTGATCTCCGAGGACTGATCCAGACAAAGTGGGCTTCGAAACCCCCTTATTGTCAGGTTTTCATGCTGATTGGACTCATTGATCCATGATTCCGTGATGGCAAGTAGACAAGTTTCACTGATTTAAGGCTTAAACATATCCCATTCTTCTAGTTACCAGAGTGGTGGCTCAGTTGGTAGAGCATCCGCCCCACACCCGTGAGGCAGGGGTTCAAATCCCGGCCGGGTCATGCCAAAGACCATATAAAAGTGAAACTTCCTGCTGTCCAGCTTGGTACTCAGCAATAATGGAATGGAGGAGGGAAATCTGTGGCAGCGCCTTGCATTGCAGCGGCCCTCTGATTCTACACTTGGGGTGTGTGTGATTAACACAGTAGATAGGTAAAACACAATCTCGTTCTACTGTACATGATTGGTTGTACAGTTGAATGACAATAAAGGGTGATTTAATTTAATTTAGTTTGTCAATCTTGTTCCTGATAGACTTTACATTTGACAGCAGGATAGTATGAAGTGGGGGTAGCTTGTGGCGGTCATTTAACCGGAGATTGACACTGCCTCTTTTTGCTCTTTTCTGCATTGTGATCTGCCTGCACAGCTCTCTTGGGATACTGGCTGGTATCACCATGGCTGTAGAGGTCCAAAAGTAGAAAATAAAGTCCCGACTGCGAGTGATTCTCTCTTGTGCTCAGTGTTCCTGCTCCACAGCATGAGAGGTGGAGAAGCACTGTGAAGTCGCTGCATAAAGTACAAAACACTCCACACGTGTTCCTATAACCTGCATCGCTTGATCACTGAAGTTTTCTCACAGACATCAAAATCCAGTATAGCTAATGTTTAAAAACCTGATTAAAACTAGTAAAAAAAAACCAAAAAACACTTAAGACAAAACATACACTGGGTGACTGCTGGGTAGCACACGATGAAGCACCCCCGGAAGTAGTGCACATATCTTGTCTTTGTAGTCGATTCAACTGAATATAGGTTTAAAAGTATTTGCAAATATTTTATTTTGTTTTAATTACATTTTAAACAATGCCCCAACTTCCTCGGAATTGTAGTGTAAAAAAAATCCCCTAAAATTTACAAGAAAAAAGTCATAAATTTATGACAAAAAAAACTAGCTCCTGATTTACCAAATGCAGGATTAATTAAGATCTTCATCTAATCTCAACTTAATTCTTGTAAATGTAATATTTTTTCTAAATTTGCAACTTAATTTTGAAATTTTATTTTTAACTTTGCTTCCTTTTCCCAATGCTTTTTTCTTTCAAGTTTTCACCTTCCAAAGCCAAAATCCAATGTTACACAAAGACAAAATAGTGTGGGAAAATGTCTTCATCCTCTTGATTCTTTCTTTTCTCACACAGTGAACACTGCCAGGTTCTTCTGGTTGAGAACGCAGAGATCCCACAACATGCTTGTCTGAAGTTCTTCCACCACCATGCCACCCAGGAGGAAGCAGACGTCCATCCAGGAAGGGCAGGTATGGGTATGCCTGTGATGGTTCTTCTTCTCTAGGTTACTGGCGGATAGCAAGCAACTGAAAGGTGCATATATCTGATCTGAATATTTTCTTGAACAAAATCTTGACCAGTAGGGGTGATAGCATAATTTGGCACCTGTGACAGTTAACCCCTTGCGCTCTGGTCAATTTCCCTAAAAACGCCTAAAAATAACATACCCAAAGTAAATCAAAAGCTGTTCTTCAACCCTTTGCAGCATCTTCATAGGGTTGGTCTCATTTAAAAGAAAACACTTTGAATTTTTTGGCACAACAGTCATAATCTCTCTAAGTGCTCCTACCACTGAGTAACAGTCATCTAAACATACTGAATCTGAAGAAAATAAATTTTGCCTGGGTGTTTTTTTTTTTTTAGATACAAATGCTTGCAAATAACACACAGCTGTCAGATCCAGGCTGGAAAATGCAGCAGAAATGTAGAACCAAATGTTATCCAGCTGAGGTCAAAATTTTGTAACAATACCACAAAAAATGAATATATTACACAGCTTTTTTCTTAGGTTGTTCCCAGGGGTTTTTAAACTGTGCCAAATTGTGCCAAATGGCACAGTTTGGAAAAACATCTGTAACTTTTGAATGCTGAAACATAGAAGCTTGATCTTGGGCTGTAATGAAAGGTGACACTCAGGGCTGTGTGTCTGTGTGTGTGTGTGTGGGGGGGGGGGTTGTTTATTCATTCATGAATGAATGAATGAACAAACAAGCCCCCCACACACAAAGAAACATGCCCCATAAAAAATGTGTGGCTTTTTTTTTTTTACAAGAAAAAATAACCTACAGTGCAATAAAAATTATACTAAAATATCTGCAATGTAGCGGATAACAACTCCCCCCCCACACACACACACTACAGAGGAGCTTGGTGCACAAAAAAACGTTCCGTCAAATGGCCATGACACACCGTTGTAATTACTGATCGGTCAAAAGTCATTTTTATTACTGTTTTCATTGATAAAGAATAATTTAGCTTTTAACACTTAACTGTCCACAACAGCAGTGTCGTTGGCGAACATCTGTTCCTCATTGTCAGACGAACATGAAGCTGGTCCGCTTGTTACGACTCGTGATTCTGGTCACGCGACCCGGTCAAACCATCTCCTTCATGACTGCAGTTTTTGCGAACGATTTTTCAAAACAAATAAGAACAGTAGTAATAAAAAAGACTGGCTAACGCTACCGTTACACAGGTCTCAATGTGTGTCACCCAGCGGCTTCTTGACAAAACAGATTTTACGCACGGGACGCACGCGTTTCAATCGTCGAACTTCTCTGCTTCAATTGGCTCGTTGTATTTGCGGTCGTTGGTAGTCAGGTCCTTCTTGCTAGGTTTTCAGTCATTGGTTCTTCAAGGTTTCAGAAACCCAATTCAAGGCTCGTATTAGTCGAAGAGGTCAATCAAATCTAAACCAATCAAAACACTCCTTTGGCTTTCTGTTCGCCGGCTGTGTCTGTCCTGGAAGAACGGAAATGCAGCTTCTTTTTTTTTTTCAGTGCGCACTGAGAACGCACAATGCGCTCTGAGGCGCACTAGGACGCACAGATGTGACCGCACGCAGTATCCCGGAGTGCAAGAGGTTAAGAGGTTTTTATCCTTTGTTATTTTAAAAAGAGAAAAAATCCCTTCTTGTGACTCTGAGTGCCTCTCCATCTCCACCTGTTCCCAAAATCCCAGTTAAATCCCATTCCCTTCATGTGCAGGAACCCAACAAAACTGAACATCTCCACCACCCCTGTGTACCCTAAATCAACTGTGATATACTGTACAGTAGCTCAAGCACCAAGTCTTCCCTTGTAGATTTTCGTGTCTGTATGGTTTTTCAAGCTGCAAGTGAATCTGTGCACACCTCCACTCAGTCCGGTATGACCGCCTCCACCCACTGCAAAACATGAATAATAATTCTTCTTCTTCTCTCGGTTGCTGGTGAATAGCAAGCAACTGAAAGGTGCATACCACCACCTACTGTACAAGAGTGTGTAGCATTTGAGCCCGACCCCTAAATTCTATGACGTAATCCTGTTATTTAAATAAGAGAAAAGAGCCCTTCTCGTGATTCTTATTGCCTCTCCATCTGTTTCCAGAATCCCAGTTAAATCCCATTCCCTTCCAGCCTCTCAAACTTCATTTTTCATTATCCCTTTTGTTTCCATACTTGTGATTGTGTAATAAGATGTGCTCGACATTTTCTTTTACTCCACATTCTCTACATTTTAACTTTCACTTTTCCCCATGATGAATAAAGTGCCATTTAAACCTATGTGATCCAGTTTAACAGCAGATATTTTCAGTGCTATGGCAGCAGATGGGCATATGAAAGAGGTATGGTGTGGAGACTTTAATGCCCATAATAGCTTGTGGGGGCACACACATGCAGAAAACAATGGAAATGTTGTGGAAGAGATGTTAGATGAAAGATCATTAATTTGTCTGAGCAGTGGTGAAGGTACCAGGGTGGATGTGCATAGGGGCACATCATCATGCATTGACCTTGACTCTGGTATCTGATTCTTTGGTGAGCGCCTGTGAATGGACATTTATGAACAGGACAGGTATTGGAAGTGATCACTTCCCAATACTTACAGTCATTAAAACTGAAGTATGTATACAAGAAGGAAGATGTTTTACAAGATGGTGATTTGACAAGGCAGATTTGGGGAAAATTTAGGCAATACTGTGTACAATCATGTCATTTGGTAACATTAGAAGGTGGCATAGAAGAGTGTTCAATTCAGGTAACCAATCATATTCTGAATGCTGCAGTAGCAAGTATACCTAAGAAAACTGCACAGGGTAGGAAGAAGGTTGTACCCTGGTGGAATGAGGAATGTAGTATTGCAGTAAAAGAGCCAAACAAGGCATTCAGAGAGCTGAGGAAGAATATGAATAGTGAAAATTTAAGATAAGCCTTTATTAGTCCCACAATGGGGAAATTCCAGGATTGCAACAGCACAGGGATAGCAACACTGAGAGCAATAATTAAGAAGATAAGGAAGATATAAATAAGAGCAGTGGATATACATGCATACACATTAATATATAAATATACACTCACCGGCCACTTTATTAGGTACACCTGTCCAACTGCTCGTTAACACTTAATTTCTAATCAGCCAATCACATGGCGGCAACTCAGTGCATTTAGGCATGTAGACATGGTCAAGACAATCTCCTGCAGTTCAAACCGAGCATCAGTATGGGGAAGAAAGGTGATTTGAGTGACTTTGAACGTGGCATGGTTGTTGGTGCCAGAAGGGCTGGTCTGAGTATTTCAGAAACTGCTGATCTACTGGGATTTTCACGCACAACCATCTCTAGGGTTTACAGAGAATGGTCCGAAAAAGAAAAAATATCCAGTGAGCGGCAGTTCTGTGGGCGGAAATGCCTTGTTGATGCCAGAGGTCAGAGGAGAATGGCCAGACTGGTTCGAGCTGATAGAAAGGCAACAGTGACTCAAATAACCACCCGTTACAACCAAGGTAGGCAGAAGAGCATCTCTGAATGCACAGTACGTCGAACTTTGAGGCAGATGGGCTACAGCAGCAGAAGACCACGCCGGGTGCCACTCCTTTCAGCTAAGAACAGGAAACTGAGGCTACAATTTGCACAACCTCATCGAAATTGGACAATAGAAGATTGGAAAAACGTTGCCTGGTCTGATGAGTCTCGATTTCTGCTGCGACATTCGGATGGTAGGGTCAGAATTTGGCGTCAACAACATGAAAGCATGGATCCATCCTGCCTTGTATCAATGGTTCAGGCTGGTGGTGGTGGTGTAATGGTGTGGGGAATATTTTCTTGGCACTCTTTGGGCCCCTTGGTACCAATTGAGCATCGTTGCAACGCTACAGCCTACCTGAGTATTGTTGCTGACCATGTCCATCCCTTTATGACCACAATGTACCCAACTTCTGATGGCTACTTTCAGCAGGATAATGCGCCATGTCATAAAGCTGGAATCATCTCAGACTGGTTTCTTGAACATGACAATGAGTTCACTGTACTCAAATGGCCTCCACAGTCACCAGATCTCAATCCAATAGAGCATCTTTGGGATGTGGTGGAACGGGAGATTCGCATCATGGATGTGCAGCCGACAAATCTGCGCCAACTGTGTGATGCCATCATGTCAATATGGACCAAACTCTCTGAGGAATGCTTCCAGCACCTTGTTGAATCTATGCCACGAAGAATTGAGGCAGTTCTGAAGGAAAAAGGGGGTCCAACCCGTTACTAGCATGGTGTACCTAATAAAGTGGCCGGTGAGTGTAAGTGCGGAGCATTGTAGCAAGATGGCATAAACAGCATAACCGTCTACTTAGTTATCCTACATAGTATGAATATGTACCCATACATATTGTCACCCTCCGAAGCGACCGATACTGTCCTAGTTGTATATACTGGAGGGGACCATTGTGTAAGTCTATTGCGTCTTTTGCATTCAATACTATTAGGTCGTCACGTTTATATTTATTCCATCTAGCTACAATGCTCCGCACTGGGTGTGTTTATATATTTACATTTTTATTCCATCTAGCTACAATGCTCTGCACTGTGTGTGTTTATATATTTACATATTTATTCCATCTAGCTACAATGCTCCGCACTGTGTGTCTATATATATACAGTAGGGCAAAAAAGTATTTAGGCAGCCACCAATTGTGCAAGTTCTCGCACTTAAAAGATGAGAGGTCTCCAATTTTCATCATAGGTATACCTCAACTAGGTTGTTCCAAGGTTGTCATAGCCAGGAGCGGCACTGGGGTTAAGCTCCCAGTGCTCATAAAATGCTCCTTATGGCGTACGTCTCGAAAAGCCTCTGACAACTAAGTCCAACTCCTAGCCTGCCCGTGTGGTTTAGTCTCTAAGCCCGGCGGAACTGCTTTTACTAATAGGAGAAGGGGCGAGGGCGGATCTCTGGCGCCTTAAAACCAGATGCTTCGGGTAGATGGTGGCTCGTCAACCTGAGAAGGTAGCCCATCTAGGGGAAGGTAAACCCTGATTTCAAACCTCCGCTGCCTTGCGGCATACCCGGTCACAGGAAAGGCTTCGGGAGTCAACCCCGAGGAAAAATCCGGAGTCGGAGCCCCTAAGGCAGTTCTCTGTTGTGCTCAACATCGTTCTGGCAGCTCCTGCAACGGCGCTGGTGCCAAACTATAGCAGCCCTGCTGTTCCTTTGGATTCATCAGTGACGTGGAGAGGGGGGACATGCTGCATGGGCAACATCTTGTCCTCCATATCTTCCTGCCCAGGCTTGAATCCTACCAACGCCCAACGCTGGAAGGTAGAACACTGAATCACTGGAGAGGACACTCCAGCTTCGCCTTTAGCGTAGACAAAACACGGGGAATGACAGTTACCGGTTATAAGCCACCGCTCAATTGGTGTAGAGCGCGGCGCCAGGGGTTGTTCCCGACGGTGGGAGGGATCATCAGATCTCACTGGACAGCTACCGCCCGCCTCAAGCTGGGCAGCCCCCAGCCAATAAGGTGTTGTCCCGCCACAGCTTGCTTTCCTCATTGGGTGCATGGGGATGAGGAGAAGTCCGAACAGCAGGCTGAGAACCTTCGCACCAGGCAAGACAATAAAACAAAAGAGACCAACTCTAAAACTGGGAACTTGGAACGTCTGCACTATGATGACAGGACTCGCTGCTAACCTCAAGGACATCAACGACACCAGGAAGACTGCCATCATCAATAATGAGCTGAAGAGACTGGGAGTGGATATCGCCACTCTCCAGGAAACACGGTTGGCTGACGCAGGCACACTGAGAGAGAAGGACTACACGTTCTACTGGCAGGGAAAGGGCAGTGACGAACACAGGGAACACGGAGTGGGCTTCGCAGTGAAGAACACCTTGCTGAAGATGGTGGAACCGGGCAGCACTGGCTCTGCATGACTCCTCACCCTCCGCCTGAACACCACTCAAGGCCCAGTCACCCTCGTCAGTGTGTATGCCCCAACACTGACAGCCACACCAGAGGCAAAAGACGAGTTCTACGAGAATCTCGCAACAACTGTCAGGATCATCCCCAACTCTGAACAACTCATTCTCCTTGGAGACTTCAATGCCAGAGTGGGTGCTGACCACGACTCCTGGCCCTCCTGTCTTGGACCTTTTGCCGTGGGCAGAATGAACGACAGTGGACAGCGGCTGCTCGAGTTTTGCACATATCACGATCTGTGTATCACAAACTCGTTCTTCAAGACCAAGCCCCAACACAAGGTTTCCCGGCAACATCCGTGCTCAAAGCAGTGGCACCAGCTGGACTTGATACTGACCAGGCGCACCTCACTGAAGAACGTGCTAATCACCCGTTCGTTCCAGAGTGCAGATTGCGACACAGACCATTCATTGGTGTGTTGCAAGGTCAAGATGCAGCTGAAGAAATTCCATCGTGGTAGACACCCTGGAAAGGCACGGATTGACACCAGCAAGATGGCTCAACCAGAACTTTTTGAGCAGTTTGCCTCCACCTTTGAGAAGGAACTTGGTATACCACAAGAAGGAGAATCTGCAAAGCAGAAGTGGGAAGCGCTGCGAAACACCATCCACCGCACAGCCTTGGCTACCTTTGGGAGGAAGACCTCGAAGTCACAGGACTGGTTTGATGCTAAGTTGACCGAGATGACCCCCGTCATTGAAGCCAAGCGCTCAGCACTTGCTGAGTACAAGAAGTACCCAAACAAGAAGAATCTCCAGATTCTCAGGGCTGCGAGAAGTAAACTTCAGCAGACTGCTCGGCGCTGTGCCAGCGAGTACTGGACTCAGCTCAGCCAAGACATTCAAACCGCTGCCATAACAGGGAACATCCATGGTATGTACGATGGCATCAAGAAAGCACTTGGTCCGGCTCAGAGCAAGACGGCCCCCCTCAAATCCTCCACTGGGGAGATGATCACAGAAAAGAACAAGCAGATGGAGAGATGGGTGGAACACTACTCCGACCTCTACTCCAGACAGAACACCGTGACACCGTCAGCCCTTGAAGCCATCGACTGCCTGCCATCCATGGACGAACTTGACGCCGACCCAACCATCGACGAACTCAGCAAGGCCATTGATAGCTTGGCCGCTGGCAAGGCACCCGGCAACGACGGCATACCCCCCGACCTGATCAAGCACTGTAAGACCACCCTACTGCTGCCATTGCATGACGTCCTCTGCCAGTGTTGGAAGGAAGGTGCCGTACCACAGGACATGAGGGACGCCAAGATCATCACCCTCTACAAAAACAAAGGGGAGAGAAGCGACTGCAACAACTACAGGGGCATCTCCCTCCTCAGCGTTGTTGGCAAAGTCTACGCACGAGTTGTTCTCGTTCGTCTACAGAAGCTTGCCGAACATGTCTACCCCGAGTCTCAGTGTGGCTTCCGCGCTGAGCAATCGACAGTAGACATGATATTCTCCATCCGCCAACTCCAGGAGAAATGCAGAGAACAGAACATGCCCCTGTATGTCGCCTTCATCGACCTCACCAAAGCATTCGATCTGGTCAGCAGAGAGGGCCTTTTCAAGATCCTGCCAAAGATAGGATGCCCACCAAAGTTGCAAAGCCTCATCGAATCGTTTCACACCAACATGCAGGGGATAGTGCAGCACGACGGCAACGTCTCAGAGCCATTCAACATACGCAGCAGAGTGAAACAGGGCTGTGTACTTGCGCCAACCCTCTTTGGGATTTTCTTTGCTATGCTCCTGAGGCATACCTTCAGCACAGCAACAGAGGGAATCTACCTGCACACAAGATCTGATGTCAGGCTTTTCAACCTCGCCCGCCTGAAAGCCAGAACCAAAGTACGCGAGGCTCTAATCAGAGACATGCTGTTCGCAGACGACGCCGCAGTCGCAACCCACACACAGCAGGAGCTTCAGACCCTGATGGACCGCTTCTCCCAGGCATGCAAGGACTTCGGGCTTACCATCAGCCTTAAGAAGACTAACGTCTTGGTACATGACACGGAAGCACCACTAACCATCACCATCCACGACTACGAGCTGGAGGTCGTGAATCAGTTCACGTACCTGGGGTCCACGATCGGCAACAACCTCTCCCTTGATCTTTCAATTCCGCCCTCCCAAGAGAGTAGACGCTTTTTCTTTCTCTCCTGCTCTGACTTTTTTCCTCCCCTCCCAACTACTGGATCCCAGCTTGCTGTTGTCTGTCTGCGTCTAACTGCGACCGTCGAAAAGAAATTATGGAGTTTATAAGCTGGGCTTTGAACACAATTGACACTATTTTTTCAACAAGGAAAAGTGCTTCGGGGGAAGCTGTCTGCCCCGCAGGAACGGCTCCAGCGGGCTATTTACGTGACACAGGTATTTGGAGAATGCTGTGTCTCACTAATCTCTCTATCGAAGATATTGAAGATTTGTTTATCTTCGTAATAACGGTGATCGGGATCTTTCTGATTGGGACTGGAATTGTCCTGGTTTACTGCAAATTGCTGAAGATGGATTCAACCTATCAAAATGCTGGCCAGGCGAGGTGCATCTGTCAAATTGAAAAATTGGAGAAGACCCTGATAGCGACAAATGGAGAACTGTCTCGGAAGGTGGATTACATCATGGTCTCGCTTAGGTCTTTCCACGATGGAGTTAAAGCCCCGCAATGAAGGATTAAGTACTGAATCTACAGAAGAAATAAAAAGCCTTCTCTGTGATCAGTCCGATTTGGCTCAATTTCCCCATGAAAATTCCTCCTGGCTGTCTGCAGTCTGTGTTTTCAAAATCATCGAGCATAAGGCCTTGGACAGCCAGCTGGACTCTGCCAAGATAAGGACTCGGCGTCAGCCAGACAAAACATCTCCTGCCAAGAGTCCTTGTTGTCTCTCTTATTATCATCAACACTGCTCAACACCGCACACACATTGATCCATGAACTGAATAAAGATACACACACTGCTCTCTTGTGTCTTGTTAACCCTGTGTAGCGAATGTGCATCGAGCTTTTTTTTTCCTTGAAATCTTAATATTGATTATGTAACCAGTATTTTGAATCAATGATTTTTTTGCTCCTTCCTATTGTTCCTCGTATTATTCTTATTCATGCTACTGTACCCACTATCCTGTTGGCAGGCGCATCTCTGATGCTGCCGCGTCACTGGAAATGCAGGTTCATTTTCTGTGTCAAGTCAAATTCTCTCGTATGTTATCAGTGATCTGTTAATGTACTTGGCAATAAATCTATTCTGATTCTGATTCTGATACAGAGATCGACAAGAGTATTGGAAAATCAGCCTTCACACTCGCTCGCCTCACCACACGAGTGTGGGAGAATACCAAACCCTGTCACGACGAAGATGGCAGTATACAACGCCTGCGTCATCAGCACACTGCTCTCTGGGAGTGAGACGTGGACAACATACGCCCGGCAGGAAAAGAGCCTGAACTCCTTCCTCTTGCGCTGCATTCGCCACATCCTGGACATATCCTGGCAAGACAAAGTGCCCAACACAGAAGTTCTGTCCCGCGCCGGCCTTCCCTCCATGTTCACTCTACTCAGGCAGCGCAGGCTCCGCTGGCTAGGCCACGTTCACCGTATGGAGGATGGCAGAATCCCAAAAGACGTCCTCTACGGTGAACTGGCAACTAGCAGGAGAGACGTTGGCCGCCCACAGCTGCGCTTTAGAGACGTCTGCAAGAGAGACATGAAGGCCCTGGAGATCAACACAGAGCGCTGGGCGGACCTTGCAACGGACCGCTCCAAATGGAGAGGCACCCTGACCAGACAGCTCAAGGCGGGTGAAGAGAGACTGACTGCTGCAGCAGATGAAAAAAGGACCCGCAGGAAGAACCGCCACAGACCCAGCAGCACGGAGACCACCCACAAGTGCGACCTTTGTGACAGGGACTGCCATTCGCGCATCAGCCTGTTCAGCCACAGGCGGTGCTGTTCCAGCAGAGTAGACATTTAGGATTCTCTTCCATGGTCATCATAGACCGACGGAGGCCGACGATACCTCAACTATGAGAGACAAAATAAGGAGAAAAAAATCCCGAAAATCACAATGAAGGATTTTTAATGAATTAATTGGTAAATTCCTCGGTAAAATAAGTATTTGGTATAAGTATTTGGGCTGCACGGTGGCGCAGTGGTTAGCACTGTGGCAGCACAGTTTTACCCTTGGCCGGGGGAGCGCGGGGATCGTGGATTCGATCCCAGCCCCCGACCAACAGTGATCTGTGTGGAGTTTGCATGTTCTCCCCGTGTTTGCGTGGGTTTACTCTGGGATTTCTCCGGTTTCCTCCCACACGCCAAAAACATGCAGGTTAGGGAGTTAAGGGGCGCTTGCGCACGCAGCGACCGGCAGCTGGTGGCTTGTCACCAGACTGCACAACAAATCTACCTACGGGTACAAATAAGTAACAAAAAAAAAAAATAACAAAAGTTCATCTCAATACTTTGTTATATGCCCTTTGTTGGCAATGACAGAGGTCAAACGTTTTCTGTAAGTCTTCACAGGGTTTTCACACACTGTTGCTGGTATTTTGGCCCATTCCTCCATGCAGATCTTCTCTAGAGCAGTGATGTTTTGGGGCTGTCGCTGGGCATCACGGACTTTCAACTCCCTCCAAAGATTTTCTATGGGGTTGAGATCTGGAGACTGGCTAGGCCACTCCAGGACCTTGAAATGCTTCTTACGAAGCCACTCCTTCATTGCCCGGGCAGTGTGTTTGGGATCATTGTCATGCTGAAAGACCCAGCCACGTTTCATTTTCAATGTCCTTGCTGATGGAAGGAGGTTTTCACTCAAAATGTCACAATACATGGCCCCATTCATTCTTTCCTTTACATGGATCAGTCGTCCTGGTCCCTTTGCAGAAAAACAGCCCCAAAGCATGATGTTTCCACCCTCATACTTCACAGTAGTTATGGTGTTCTTTCTCCTCCAAACACGACAAGTTGAGTTTTTACCAAAAAGTTCTATTTTGGTTTCATCTGACCATATGACATTCTCCCAATCCTCTTCTGGATCATCCAAATGCTCTCTAGCAAACTTCAGACAGGCCTGGACATGTACTGGCTTAAGCAGGGGGACACGTCTGGCACTGCAAGATTTGAGTCCCTGGCGGCGTAGTGTGTTACTGATGGTAGCCTTTGTTACTTTGTTCCCAGCTCTCTGCAGGTCATTCACTAGGTCCCCCCATGTGGTTCTGGGATTTTTGCTCACCGTTCTCGTGATCATTTTGACCCTACAGGGGGAGATCTTACGTGGAGCCCCAGATCGAGGGAGATTATCAGTGGTCTTGTATGTCTTCCATTTTCTAATAATTGCTCCCACAGTTGATTTCTTCACACCAAGCTGCTTACCTATTGCAGATTCAGTCTTCCCAGCCTGGTGCAGGTCTACAATTTTGTTTCTTGTGTCCTTTGACAGCTCTTTGGTCTTGGCCGTAGTGGAGTTTAGGAGTCTGACTGTTTGAGGTTGTGGACAGGTGTCTTTTATACTGATAATGAGTTCAAACAGGTGTCATTAATACAGGTAACGAGTGGAGGACAGAAGAGCCTCTTAAAGAAGAAGTTACATGTCTGTGAGATCCAGAAATCTTGCTCGTTTGTAGGTTTATTTATTTATTTAACGAATGCAAAGTCCTTAAGCCAAGCAGTTGCCTCCTGGTTTGCTGTATGGAGGGTGTGTAATCCTCCTTCCAGTCTTTGGAGCGGGCAAGCCTCTATGATGTGTTCCATAGTTTGCTCCTCTCCACATGCGCACAGTGGGCTAGGGCTACTGCCCCATCTGTGAAGGCTGGCCAAGCAGGGGCCATGTCCAGTCCTGAAGCGATTGAGTGTAGACCACTGTCTCCTTGGGAGGTTGGTGCCCGGGACCTGTTGGTTGGGGTTTATCACCAGCTGTTTGTTTGGGACCTCCTTGGTTTCCCATTCCTCTTGCCAAGCTGTCTGGATGGTAAAGTCAGCTGGGGGAGGGTTTTTCCAAATCGGCCGTCTGGATGAGAGTCGGGCAGTGGGTGGGGTGTAGATATCTGCATGGATTGGTAAGTGAGGAAAATCTTTAACTTTTTGGAGCATCCTTTGAGTTAATGCTGCTCGCCGGATGTGTGGAGGGGCTATGTTTGACAGTACAGAGAGCCAGGGGAGTGGTGTTGAGCGGATTGTTCCAGTTATAGTTCTCATGGTTGAGTTGAGCTGGGTGTCTACATGGTGTGTGTAAGATGACCTGGACCAGACAGGGGCACAATATTCTGCTACAGAGTATGAAAGGGCCAGTGCTGAGGTGCGCAGGGTGGAGACTGCCGCCCCCCATTTTGCACCAGCGAGCTTGCAGAACAGGTTGTTTCGTACTTTCACCTTAGCAGCCGTCCCCTTTAGATGTTCCTTGAAGGATAAGGTCCTATCAAGGGTCACTCCAAGATAAGTTGGATTTGGGGCATGCTTAAGCTTGAGTCCGCTCAGGTGGATGTTTAGTTCTCTGGCAGCTTTTGCATTGTGGAGATGAAATACACTGGAGACGGTTTTTGCTGGGCTTGGTTTTAGGCGCCAGATTTTGCAGAACTGGTCCAGTTTAGCAAGATCTTCCGTGAGCACCCGTTCCAGTGGTTCAAAGTCTGGTGCTTGGAATGCCAAACAGATGTCGTCTGCATAGATGAATTTGCGGGATTTTGTAGTAGGCAGGTCGTTTATGTAGAGGTTGAACAGAGTTGGAGCTAGAACTGAGCCTTGTGGGAGTCCGTTTTTCTGCATTCTCCATGCACTTGTGTTCTGACTGAGGTGGACTCTGAACCTTCGGTTGGTCAGCAGGGTTTTTATAATTGCTGTTGCCCAAGCAGGGATCGCCTTTATAAGTTTCAGGAGGAGGCCTTTGTGCCAGACCGTATCATAGGCGGCCGTAAGATCGAGAAACACAGCCCCTGTCTTCAGTCTGCTCTCGAAGCCATTTTCAATGAAGGTGGTTAGGGCCAGTACTTGTTCTCCTGTACTGCGGTCCTTGCGGAAACCTGCTTGATCCACACTTAGAATATCCTCTATTTCTGGGGAAATGCGTTGCAGTATTAGGCGCTCCATGATTTTGTAAGGAACGCTGAGTAGGGAGATTGGGCGGTAGCTTGCTGGTAGTTTGTGGTCTTTGCCAGGTTTTGGGATGGCAATGACCTTTGCTGTCCGCCATTTCTTAGGGATCGAGTTCGTTTGTGTGATCCTTGTGTAGAATTGTGTCAACCAGGTTAGGGCTCGGGGGCCAAGATTCTTCATGAATTCTGGGAAGATGTTATCGTATCCTGCTGCCTTTCCACATTTCAGGCCCTGTAGGACTTTCTCCAGTTCAGCAGCCTCGAAGGGTTCAGGGTTCATCTCCTCTACAGGCATTTTTTGGTGTTTTTTTTAGCTCAGTTGTAACTGCTCTTCTGGTGTCTTTGTCTTGGGGTGCTTTGGCGATAGTCAGTAGGTGGGATGCAACTTGGTTGGGTGTGACGGATGCTCGGCTTTGGCTAGGGGGCTTCTGTGCAGCTCCTAGGCGACGGATGAGGCTCCAACATTTCCTGCTAGAGTGGGTAAAGCTCCGGTCAGCAACTGTCTCCTCCCATTTCTTTCGCCGGGCTGTATTTAGCGATTCAGTGAGATGGTCTGCTATCTCTGGGTCCCCTGATGTTTGATAGGATTGTAGGAGGGCAGCACTTTCTCCGTTTGTAGGTGACCAAATACTTTTATTACTGAGGAATTTACCAATTAATTCATTAAAAATCCTTCAATGTGATTTTCTGGATTTTTTTCCCTCATTTTGTCTCTCATAGTTGAGGTATACCTATGATGAAAATTGGAGACCACTCTCATCTTTTAAGTGGGAGAACTTGCACAATTGGTGGCTGACTAAATACTTTTTTGCCCACTGTATATATTTATATTTATATGTACATATGTATACTTGCTGCTCTTGTTTTTTTTTTTTTCTCTTACCTTCTGATTATTGCTCTGAGTGTTGCTATCCCTGTGCTGTTGCAATCCAGGAATTTCCCTATTGTGGCACTAATAAAGGCTTATCTTATCCTTCTCTCTCCTATCTCCTCCACTTAATAGATTATAAAAAGAAAATGGCTATAGCTTGAAGGATTATTAAAAACAGGAAAAGGTCAACATGGAGAAGGAAAACAGTATTAGGTGATGTCTGGGGTGTGTTTAAAAATATGAGTGGGAAAAGGATATCAGTTCAAATTCCATCTGTAGTTTATGGTGAAAAGATGGCTGTATCAAACAAAGACAAAGCAGAAGTCCTAGGTAGAGCATTTGCAGCAGTGCATAGAGGAGAACATCTTGGTGCAAGTCATAGACAGCAAAGGGAGCATAAACTCAGAGAAAATGCCAACTTTAAAAAGGAAATGAAAGAAGATATGACTGTGTTAGAGCTTGAGCTCACAATGTCAGAACTTCAGAGAGCTTTGCAAGATAGTGGATACACAGCTCTAGTAAACGTACTGGAATATGTTCATTTTATACTATTTATTTCTTTTTAAAATTTTGCACAGTAACTTTGCATATGGAACTGACCATTTGAAGTATTGTACAACCGAGGCTTGAATACTGGAATATTGAGCCAGTTGGGGTCCCACCCAGATATCCTGTGTTTAGACTTTTTAGTGGTGTTATCCTTCTCCCATTCCTCTGCCTTAACACTTTCCTCTCCTTGGCTTCTCTCTTGTCTCATCTTGCCCTCTCTAAGCTCTGTCTAATTCAGGTTCTCTCTCTGTCTATGGTGGTATACAAACAGGTTAGAAAATATCACGTGTCATGTGATATACATTTCCTGTAGGAAATGACAATGTGTATTTTTTGTATTTTTATTCTGGTGGGTTTTTTTTCCCCCCATTGAGAGAGTAGGGAAGGGAAAGAAACATTCATTATAGTAATGTACTCAGGCGTACTTAAATTATATGATCAGGTGGTTTTAGTAACCACAAATTCTACTCATGTAAAAGCAGTGCTTTGAAATTAATAATTAAAAGAAGACAACCAAAAATTTCTAGTTGAGTTAAGGGTGCAAAGAGCACCCAATTAAAAACTCAAGTAATGACTTCAGTCTTGAAGGTTTGGAGTTTTTCTCCAAAATTTATAATTATCTGATAGTTTTCTACTTTTCTCTGTAATTTTATCTAAAGTTGAAACCATGTTCCTCAAATTTGTAGTTTCCTCTTGTAAAATTGACTTTTCCTTTACATTTGAAACTTTATAAATTTGTGGATTATTTCATGACTAATTTTTGTCTTTTTTTAAAAAAATAAAATCACTGTTTTTTTTAGATAAATTTGAAACAATTTTTTTTTTTTTTTACTTTTTCCTTATAACAATTGGCATTTTTTGACCATAATTTTGCAGTCAGAACAGAACGATCATTTAACTCTGATTACAAAGAAAAAATATGAATAAAATTGTATTTAACCTTTTAAACTTTGGCGATTCCGCGGGCGGGCACGTCTCAGTGCACAATGATAATAAGCTGTATTTCTGGTCTTCCGGTACAGACACAGCCGTAAACAGAAAGGCAAAGGAGTGTTGTATTGGTTTAGATTTGATTGACATCTCATTCAAGCAATAAGAGCCTTGATTTGGGTTTTTAAAACCTTGAATAACCAATGACCAAAAACCTAGCCAGACGGACCTACCCACCAACGACTGCAAATACAACGAGCCAATTGAAGCTGAGTAATCTGATGATGGATGTGTCATTTTGCCAATCGAATTCTTAATTCAGTGATACCCTACATGTGCTTGTTACGCGTTTATATTTCTGATAAAAGCCATGCGTTCCCATGCGTAAAATCTCTTTTGCCTGAGCCGCTGGTTGACACGCAGTCCGACCTGTGAGTAAGGGTAACATTAGCCACTATTTTATGCATTACTATTTTACTAATTTGTTTTGGAAAATGGTTCACAAATTAAACCAAAAGCACGTCTATGAAAGCGTAGATGGCTTGACTGGGTTGGGTGACCAGGACTATGAGTAAGTAAAGAAACAATTAGAGGTTGCAACAACGGAACGATTAGAAAGTTCTAGCTCGTCTGACGATGAGGAACCTCAACCACAGATATTCACCAATGACAGTGCAGTTATAGACAGGTAAGTGTTATAATCTAAATTATTCTTTATTGATAAAAATATAAAAAGGAGTTATAAAAATAACTTTTGACCAATCAGTAATTACAAGGGTCCCGCATGGCCACAAGTTTTTTTTGTGTGCCGTGTTCCTCTGTAGCGGAGGGGTTGTTACTGTGTATATTGCAGAGAAATTTAATAATATTTTAGTGTAATTTTTATTGCACTGTAGGCTATTTTTTCCTGTAAAAAAGGGGAACTGTGCTGTGTATGTCTGGGTTATTATGCCTTTGTTTTACTGTGTAAACAGGATCTGGTGAAATGGACCCTTGACCAAGTGAGCACACTAATGTGAGCACCCGGTATCCAATCCATACAAGTACATTTTCAATCCAATGATTTACAAAGTGATTCATAATTTTCTAAGGCCTCATTCAGAACATTATAGTCCCACAAACTGGATTTTCAACTGGGGCAGCATTTATAAATCACTGGATGGAGAATGCACCTGTACATGTGCAGACTGGATTCCGTGGTCCACTTGGGGTGCGCACTTGGTCGGGGTCCACTTGACCTGTATCCGTGTAAGCTGGTGAGATAGTGAACTCTGGAAAAATTGGAGGGGGGAGAGTTGTTTTTGTGTGTACTTTAGTGAGATGTCATAATTTTTAGCATAAATTTTCTGACACTGTAAGCTATTTTTGCCTGTATAAAAACAGGAACTGTGCTGTGTATGTCTGAGTTATTACCCCTTTGTTTTACTGTGTAAACTGCTGAGATGGTGAACGCTGGAACACAGTTTTCCAAACTGTGCCAAAAAGTATATGAACCAGAAAATCAGTACAATGTCAAAAAGAAAAAGAAATTTGTCACTTACTGTTGGCGAAGAGGGGCTCGCTAGCTGGCGCGATCACTTTGTTTTCGTCCATCGTGGTCGTTATTTTGCATTCTGTTGGTCATTTACGCTTTCTACCACATCTACAAAGTCTGATGATTATCCCACATAAATTTTGCTTGCATCCCGCGGCTATTTTTTGTGTACGAAGCCATTTTTGTGATAGTCCATGAGAATGCATGGCGGTGGCCATATTGGTCTTGTGACCTCAGAGAAGGGAAAAAGAATAATAATAATGAGGATTTCTTTTTCTTTGGTGTATTCCGTGTCAGTGATGATTCCTCCAATGCATTCCTGACACCTTCTGAACTAGCAGATCAGTACTAATCAGTACAAATCCTCAGTTCAGCTGGGGACATCAGTCAGTTGGCAGGTGCAGTTGCTGCACTGTGCCACTGGCGGCGCGTGACCTGTCCATAAAATTTGGCCAGTTAAAAGGTTAAGACAGTAACCTCACAGACTGACACCTAAAACAGAGAAACAGTGGCATTTTATTTAAGTCCTAGGTTTAATTTCCATGTGGATGATATATGAACAGAGTATACGTCTCAGGAATCTTTGTCTCCTTTGCTTGTTTTTTTAGAGGCGAACTGAACCATGGCAGAGCAGTGCTATCTTTGTCTTATTGCTCCCCTCACCCCAGCATCATCACCCTGTGTCAACACCGACGTCCTCACCAAATCCAACCATCAACCAGCACTACAGCATGCACACTTCCTGAATGAGCAGCTCTCTGTTACAACGAACTAAGAACTCTGTTGCTAAGTCACCGGCGGGTGGCTGAAGACAACAGCAGGCCAGTATTGCTTTGCTTGTGGTAATTGCCTGTAACCAAGAACTGCTGAGTGACAAGCATAACTCCACCTCGGTGTGCTTCGTTTGTGGCAATCGTCTCCCAGAACTGCTGAGTTACACAACCCCACCTCTGTAAGTGGGTCATGAACATTCTCTGCTCTGTGTGTGTGTGTGCCAAAGATAACAGCTGTGAGCCAAAGAATGGACAACGATAAGATGGACATTGTCTGGGTGCCGAAGAGAGGGCCGAATGGACACTATTTGCCATGGTTTACTAGCCCAACAGATAGGATTAAAAACAAAAAACCCTGTTGTAAAATGCACCTACACCAACAATTTTTCGTCTGATTATTTTGTTGTTTGTTTTACCTGTCAGCATGATATACAGTATTTTTATATGTAGGACAATAGTCAAACAAAGTACATACACATCTGAGATATAGTTTACAGTTATGACTATACAAATGCACTTGCACACGGTAATAAGTACAGGTCCATCTCAAAAAATTACAATATCATGAAAAAGTTCAATATTTTTTGTCACTCATTTCTGAAAGTGAAACCCATATATTATATAGATTCATTACACAGAGACTGATATATTTCAAGTGTTTATTTATTTTAATTTTGATGATTATGGCTTACAGACCATGAAAACCCCAAATTCAGTTTCTCAAAAAATTACAATATTACATAAAATTAATTAAAAAATAGTTTTTAATACAAATGTGGGCCGACTGAAATGTGTATCCATGTATACACTCAATGCTTGGGTGGGGATCCTTTTGGATTAATTACTGTATCAATGGGGCATGGCATGGAGGTGATCAGCCTGTGGCACTGCTGAGGTGTTATGAAGGTCCAGGTTGCTTTGATAGTGACCTTCAGCTCATCTTCATTGTTGAGTCTGGTGTCTCTCATCTTCCTCTTGACAATCCTCCATAGATTCTCAATGGGATTTAAGTCAGGAGAGTTTGCTGGCCAATCAAACACAGTGATGCCATGGTCATTAAACCAGGTTTTGACACTTTTGGCAGTGTGTGTGTGTGTGGGGGGGGGGGTTCCCAGTCTTGCTGGAAAATTAAATCAGCTTCTCCATAAAGCTTGTCAGCAGAGGGAAGCATGAAGTGTTCTTAAATTTCTTGGTAGATGACTGCGCTGACTTTGGTCTCGATAAAACACGGGAAATATACCAGTAGATGACCTCTGTTCAGATAAAAGTAAATTTTGCATTTCATTTGGAAATCAAAGTCCCAGAGTCTGGAGAAAGAGCATAGAGGCACAGAATCTAAGTTGCTTGAGGTTTAGTGTGAAGTTTCCACAGTCAGTGATGATTTGAGGAACCATGTCATCTGCTGGTGTTGGTCCACTGTGTTTTATCAAGACCAAAGTCAGCACAGTCGTCAACCAGGAAATTTTAGAGCACATGAAGCTTCCCTCTGCTGACAAGTTTTATGGAGAAGCTGATTTCATTTTCCAGCATGACTTGGCACCCCCCCCCCCTCACACACACACACACACACACACACACACACACACACACACACACACACACACACACACACACACACTACCAAAAGTATCAAAACCTGGTTTAATGACCATGGCATCACTGTGTTTGATTGGCCAGCAAACTCTCCTGACCTAAATCCCAGAGAGAATCTATGGGGGATTGTCAAGAGGAAGATGAGAGACACCAGACCCAACAACGAAGATGAGCTGAAGGTCACTATCAAAACAACTTGGACCTTCATAGCACCTCAGCAATGCCACAGGCTGATCACGTCCATGCCATGCCCCATTGATACAGTAATTAATCCAAAAGGATCCCCAACCAAGTATTGAGTGTATACATGGACATACGTTTCAGTCGGTCCACATTTGTATTAAAAAAAAACAAAAAAACTTTTTTTTTTTTTTTATTAATTTTGTGTAATGTAATTTTTTGAGAAACTGAATTTGGGGTTTTCATGGTCTGTAAGCCATAATCATCAAAATTAAAGCAGATAAATACCTGAAATCTATCACTCTCTGTATAATGAATCTATATAATATATGGGTTTCACTTTCAGAAATGGGTGACAAAAAATATTGAACTTCTTCATGATATTCTAATTTTTTGAGATGTACCTGTATTTCTTAAGTGAATGAATCTTTATTTTGGATAGATTAAAAGTAAAGATTAAAAGAAAGGAACAGAATAATATAACAAAGGGGAAAAAAATCTAAACAAAGTTAAATTAAACAATAACACCTCTGATTATACAGTTCAACATTAATTATCCGAAATGGGTGATGACTGAAGCCACAGCTTATATTGCCCACCCATATTCCATCTAAGAATTCAAAAGCAAAACAAATCAAGAGGTATTACAATTCAGAACAAAGTTAAGACAAAATGTGACAAAAAACAAAACAAAACAAAAACTAAGCAACAGCACCACACAGACTGATTATGATAATTCTGATGTGATTTTACATGTCATCTTGTATATATGTTTGGAGTATTTCTTCCTTTAGTTTTTGTCCAAGTTGTCCAAGCGTTGTACATGATTTTATTTCAGGTCCAAAAGCGTTCCACAGTCTGATTCCTTGCACTGAGACACAGTGTTGCTTGGTAGTAGTTCTCACTGAAGGTTTTTGAAATGTACATGTTTCTCTGAAATTATAGTTTCTCCCTTATTTGGAACAACTTTTGGATATTTGCGGGCAGTGATAGATTCACTTTAGACATTATTACTGCAGTTTTAAAGTCAACCATATCTTTCAACTTGAGAGCTTTTAATTTAAGAAAAAGTGGGTTTGTTGTTTCCCTGTAAGCAGCTTTGTTTATTCTAATAGCTCTCTTCTGAAGTATAAAGACTGGATATATGTTTGTTTTATATGTATTTCCCCATACTTCAGTACAATACGTCATGTATGGGAGTATTAATGAATGATACAAAGTCTATAGTGTGGGTTGATTCAGCAAATATTTCACTCTGTGCAGTATTGTGATTGATTTGGATATTTTACCTTTAATATAATCAATATGTGACTTCCAACACAGTTTATTATCAATTATTACTCCAAGAAATTTAATTTTGGATACCCTTTCAATCTCTACACCATTGACACTGAGTTTAGATACTGAGTTGTTGTGATAGTTGTTAAAAATTATAAATTTTCTTAAGTTGAGCGTTAATTTGTTTGAATCAAACCACAGTTTAAGCTTTCCTAATTCCTTTCCGAGTGTACCCAAAAGTTGTTCCAAATTGCTTCCACTGCATAATAAATTAGTGTCATCTGCAAACAATATTAAATCAATTTTTCCAAAACTTTACATATATCATTTATATACATATTGAATAACAATGGCCCCAATACTGAACCCTGTGGGACTCTGCAAGTAACCTTCAGTAACTGTGAGTTTTTGCTACCAACACATACATACTGATATCTGTTCTTTAAGCAACAACATAACCAGGACAGTGCCACGAGTCCTACGGGGCTGCAGTGGCTTGGGAGGTAGAGCAGGTCGTCTAATAACCGGATGGTTGGCGATTCGAATCCCGCTCTCCCCAGATATCCTGCCGTTGTGTCTCTGGGCAAGACACTTCACCCGCCTTACCTCCAGTGTTCATAACACAGGGATGGCAATTTTCCGCTGATCCGTGGATGTCCGCCAATTTATTTTCAAATTGATCATTTCTGTGAATCGTCTAAATCCATTGAGAAAATTTTAGGGGGGGGTAAGGTACCTTATTGTTACCGATTTTAGCGAAAATCAATATGATTACATAAGCGCTCGGCGCTTCCCCGGAAGTCGTCTCCTGCGATAACCCGGATGTGTTGCAAACGATGGGACTAATCAAATGGCTCGTTGTATGCTTTTTTAAAGATTCATGGCGGCGTGTTCTCAGGGATGTGATTTTCTGCTAATTCGCCAAATTCCACTTTATTTTATCTTCCAGGAAGATAAAGTATGTTAAGTACGTTAGCGGCTTGTGGTCCACGAACGCAGTGAAGCTGCGCCCTTTCAGGCAGGACTGGAAGTGGCGTATGGCCAGATGGAGAGCCATTAACTCTCTGTTACTGGCTGCGTACAACGGCTGTATGAGCTGGGCTGCGCGGGGGAGAAAACAGTAATAAAAGTTAACCATCCCCTTTTATGATTCCAAACAGTTTGAAATTGACAGTGTACAGTGGACATTGCCTCATAACTTTTGAATATTTCTAAGACTTGGCTACATCAGTGATTGTGCAAAATGAACTGCTCAAGTCTCAATGGAGATTGAAACTGGTGATCTGAAATGAATGCTGAAATTATAAAAAGTAATGGTATGTTGGAATTTTATTTCTATTATGGAATAGATAAAATTAACCCCTTGCACTCCAGGCAATTTTCCTAAAAATGCCAAAAAATAACGTGCCCAAAGTAAATCGAAAGCTGTTATTCAACCCTTTGCAGCATCTTCATGGGGTTGGTCTCATTTAAAAGAAAACACTTTGAATTTTTTGGCAAAAAAAACATAATCTCTCTACGTGCTCCGGCCACTGAGTTACAGTCATCTAAATATACTGAACTTGAAGAAAATAAATTTGGACACGGTGTTTTTTTGGATACAAATGCTTGCAAATAACACACAGCTGTCCGATCCAGCTGGAAAATGCAACAGAAATGTAGAACCAAGTGTTATCAAGCTGAGATCCAAATTTGGTAACAATACCACAAAAAATGAATATTTTACACAGCTTTGTTCTCAGGCTGTTCCCAGGCGTTTTGGAACTGTGCCAAATTGTGCCAAATGGCACAGTTTGGGAACATTCTTCCATCACGCACCAGGGTGAGTTACTCTAATGACAAACCCTGGTTCACAGCTAAGCTCAGACAGATCAGGAAGGAGAAGGAAGCAGCGCTGAAAAGTGGAGACAGGGACTGCTACAGGGAGGTTAAATACCGGTTTAACAGAGAGCTGAAGAGGGCTAAATCGGTGTACTCAGAGAGACTCCAGCAGCAGTTCACTGCTAATGATTCGGCTTCCGTGTGGAGAGGACTGAGGCAGATCACCAACTATCGGCCTCAGGCTCCTAAAGGTCAGGATGACAAAGCCCTTTGTCAGAGACTGTCCCAACACTATGCCCGTTTTGACACCTCGTCATCTGTGTCCAACTCCCCCCCTCCCTCCAGCTCCACAGCCTCCACATTCCCTACTTCATTTAAGGCACCCCCCCCCACCTCCCCCCCTCCCCTTATCATCAGTGAGCAGGATGTGCTCAAACAGTTCTCCAGACTGAACCCGCGCAAGGCCCCCGGCCCAGACGGCGTGTCTCCCTCCACCCTGAGACTCTGTGCGAAACAGCTGGCTCCTGTATTCACAGACATTTTTAACACCTCCCTTAAGTTATGCCACGTGCCATCCTGCCTCAAATCCTCCACCATCATCCCTGTCCCCAAGAAGCCACGGATCACTGGACTTAATGACTACAGACCTGTAGCGCTCACCTCTGTAGTCATGAAGTCCTTTGAGCGCCTGGTCCTGTCCCACCTCAAGTCCATCACCACCCCTCTCCTGGACCCGCTGCAGTTTGCCTACCGAGCCAACAGGTCTGTAGACGATGCAGTCAACCTGGCCCTCCACTCCATCCTGCAGCACCTGGACTCCCCGGGAACCTACGCCAGGATCCTGTTTGTGGACTTCAGCTCCGCATTCAACACCATCCGCCCCGCTCTGCTCCGGGACAAGCTGTCCCTGCTCTACGTGCCTGACTCCCTCTGCAGGTGGATCATCGACTTCCTGACGGACCGGAGGCAGCATGTGCGGCTGGGAAAGACTGTCTCAGACTATACTAGCATCAGCACCGGATCACCCCAGGGCTGTGTACTTTCCCCCCTACTCTTCTCCCTTTACACCAACTCCTGCACCTCCAGCCACCAGTCTGTCAAGTTGATCAAGTTTGCGGACGACACCACCCTCATCGGGCTCATCTCCAACGGCGACGAGTCCGCCTACAGGAGAGAGGTGGCCCAGCTGGCGTCCTGGTGCAGCAATAACAACCTGCAGCTGAACGCTCTGAAGACAGTGGAGATGATTGTAGACTTCAGGAAAGTCACTACTCCTCTGCCCCCCCTCACCCTCTCAGGCTCTCCCATCACCACTGCTGATTCCTTCCGCTTCCTAGGCACTACCATCACCAGGGACCTCAAATGGGAGCTGACCATCAGCTCACTCATCAAAAAAGCCCAGCAGAGGATGTTCTTCCTGCGGCAGCTGAGGAAGCTCAAGCTACCCACCAAGATGTTAGTGCAGTTCTACACAGCCATCATCGAGTCCATCCTCACCACCTCCATAACCGTGTGGTACGCAGGAGCCACTGCCAGGGACAGACTAAGGCTGCAGCGCGTCGTGCGCACTGCTGAGAAGGTGATCGGCTGCAAGCTCCCATCTCTCCAGGATCTGTACATCTCCAGGACCCGGAGGCGTGCTGGCCGGATCATAGCCGATCCCTCACACCCTGGTCACGTACTGTTTGCCCCCCTCCCCTCTGGTAGAAGACTTCGGTCCATCCAGACTAAAACCTCCCGTCACATGAACAGCTTCTTCCCCTCTGCCATTAGACTGCTGAACACTAAGTGACTCTCGTGCACCATGTACAGCAGCTCAACCAGACTCATGTCAATCATCACTGTTTTCTTCCTGCATTACCGACTGCACTATATAGTTCTCCACAGTATCTGCTGCTGGCTAATATATATTTTAACTGTTGACCAGTATCACTTAATCTTATCCTACACTTTATTACATGTATAGTTTATTTCTCTTATCTTATCATGTTTAATGTTGCAGCATTGTACCGAGACAAATTCCTAGTTTGTGTACTACATGAACAATGGCAATAAACCTGATTCTGATTCTGATTCTGAACTTCTGAATAATTCAATGTAGAATCTTCATTTTAGGCTCTAATGAAAGGTCACACTCAGGGCTGTGTCTGTGTGTGTGTGTGTGGGGGGGGGGTTGTCCCCCCCCCTCGCTACAGAGGACCGCCATCGCTACATGAAGGAATAGACTTGTATGTATATGTGACGACTGCTGCGCAGTCAGCGCGGCTTCCCCCCGCGGACTGGGGGCGTTCGGACCGTGAACGCCCCCCCCCCCCACTCCTCTTCTGCAGCGGGGAGGGGGGGGGGGCGTTCATGGTCCGAACATGGCAAATGAACCGTTTATCGCGGCGCACGAAGTATGAAGTGCGTGCGCCGTACAGTTATAATTTACCGATCGGTCAAAAGTCATTTTTGGATTACAGTTTTCAGGGAGAAATAATAATTTAGCTTATAACACCTTACCTCTTCACAGCAGCAGAGTCCTGGCGAACTTCTCTTCCCCATTGTCAGATGAACGCGACGCTGGTCCGCTCGTGGATCCCGATCAAAACATAATTCCAATATTGTGGTTTTGGTGAATGATTTACGACCTTTGTCGTCGGCCTCCGTCGGTCTATGATGACGGAAGAGAATCCTAAACGTCTGTTCTGCTGGAATGAGTGCAGGTCCCACTTGTGGGTGTTCTCCATGCTGCGGGGTCTGTAGCAGATTCGTCCAGCGTCCCTTGTTTTCATCTGCTGCAGCAGTAAGTCTCTCTTCACCCAGCCTGAACTTCTGTGCTTCAATTGGCTCCTGCATTCACAGTAGGCGGGTCCTCCTTCCTAGGTTTTCATTCATTGGCTCTTCAAGGTGTCAGAAACCCAATTCAGGGCTCTTATTAGTCGAATGAGAGGTCAATCAGATGAACTAATCTGTTCGCGGCTGTGTCTGCAGCTTTTTTTTTCAGTGGCGCTTGGACGCCAACACCACCTACATCACCACAATCTGGACTATGCGTCCAGATTATGCGTCTACTATGCGTCAGACTATGCGTCACTCCTGCGCCCTCGTGCGTCCTAGGACGCAGAGACTTACCCGCCCGCGGAACAACGGAGCGCAAGTGGTTAACTGATTTTGATTTGATCAAGTGTTGAAGCATGTGATGGATAATGCTTGTTGGAATATTTTAGGAATGCTATTTTCTTGGAACATAAGTCAATGTTATACAGTAATAAGTGGCATTCATCTGTTTGTTTTATGTCATTTAAGCACAGTTCTGGTACTTAAAAATCATAAAAACCCAGGAGCTTCGGGGGGCTTTGCCCCCCTTGCCCCCCCCCCCCCCACCAGGGCTCTGCCCCGGACCCTGCTGGGGGACTATGTCCCCCAGACCCCCTGCTGAATTTTCAGATAATTTCCCCAACCCCAAATCACATCACTGGTTTGTGTTGGAATTCTGAGCTTTCGGTATTGTTTTCAGCGGAATTATGAGATTTTTATCGAAGGATCAGGAGTCATCAGTGCTAGAAATAGACAAAAGTGTCAAAAATAAGTTCCAATGGAATTGGCTTGAGAGAAAAGTGACAGCAAAGGTGAAAATTGGCTCAAAGTTCGACAAGGTAACAGAAACACTCGGACAATTTCTGAAGAAACCAGAAAAGGAGATGAAGTTCAAAGTTCAGAGACTGACACAGCTTGTTGCCAAAAGGAAGAAAGTTTCACATTAGAAGTGACTTGGTGACCAGTGTAAATAGTGTAATAAACTCTTATAGAACTGGTAAATATGTTGGACTAAAGACAGTGAGACAACATTGAAGAAAAAGTAAGTTAACTTTTCATTAAATTTAATGATTTATCTAAGTCTAGTATTTCATTTTTTTTCAGTCTAAATTACTTCTGTTTTACTGAAAACCTCCCAGCTTCAGGGGGGCTGCCCCCCCCCCCCATAAGTCAATTGACCAAATTAGATTTGAGCTGAAATCAGAATTTCCTGTTGCCATCCCTGATAACACTGGGTATGAATGTGTATAAATGTATAAAATGTTCGGTGGTGGCCGGAAAGGCCGTTGGCGCAGATTGGCTGCCACATTTCCGTCAGCCTGCCCCAGGGAAGCTTTGGCTGCAGAAGTAGCTTGCCACTATCATTGTTTGTCTGGAGTGAATGAATAATGTACCTATTTGTCAAGCGTCTTTGAGTGTCTACGATAAAGCGCTATATACAGTGGGGGAAAAAAGTGTTTAGTCAGCCATCAATTGTGCAAGTTCTCCCACTTAAAAGATGAGAGAGGTCTCCCAATTTTCATTATAGGTATACCTCAACTATGAGAGACAAAATAAGAAAAAAAAAAAAATCCAGAAAGTCACACTGAAGGATTTTTAATGAATTAATTGGTAAATTCCTTGGTAAAATAAGTATTTGGTCAATAACAAAAGTTCATCTCAATACTTTGTTATATACCCTTTGTTGGCAATGACAGAGGTCAAATGTTTTCTGTAAGTCTTCGCAAGGTTTTCACACACTGTTGCTGGTATTTTGGCCCATTTCCCCATGCAGATCTCCTCTAGAGCAGTGATGTTTTGGGGCTGTCGCTGGGCAACACGGACTTTCAACTCCCTCCAAAGATTTTCTATGGGGTTGAGATCTGGAGACTGGCTAACCACTCCAGGACCTTGAAATGCTTTTTACGAAGCCACTCCTTCGTTGCCCGGGCAGTGTGTTTGGGATCATTGTCATGCTGAAAGACCCAGCCACATTTCATCTTTAACGCCCTTGCTGATGGAAGGAGGTTTTCACTGAAAATGTCACGATACATGGCCCTATTCATTCTTTCCTTTACACGGATCAGTCGTCCTGGTCCCTTTGCAGAAAAACAGCCCCTAAGTATAATGTTTTCACCCCCATGCTTCACAGTAGGTATGGTGTTCTTTCTCCTCCAAACACGACAAGTTGAGTTTTTACCAAAAAGTTCTATTTTGGTTTCATCTGACCATATGACATTCTCCCAATCCTCTTCTGGATCATCCATATGCTCTCTAGCAAACTTCAGATGGGCCTGGACATGTACTGGCTTAAGCAGGGGGACACGTCTGGCACTGCAGGATTTGAGTCCCTGGCGGCGTAGTGTGTTACTGATGGTAGCCTTTGTTACTTTGTTCCCAGCTCTCTGCAGGTCATTCACTAGGTCCCCCCCGTGTGGTTCTGGGATTTTTGCTCACCGTTCTCGTGATCATTTTGACCTCACGGGGTGAGATCTTACGTGGAGCACCAGATCACGGGAGATTATCAGTGGTCTTGTATGTCTTCCATTTTCTAATAATTGCTCCCACAGTTGATTTCTTCACACCAAGCTGCTTACCTATTGCAGATTCAGTCTTCCCAGCCTTGTGCAAGTCTACAATTTTGTTTCTGGTGCCCTTTGACAGCTCTTTGGTTTTGGCCATAGTGGAGTTTGGAGTCTGACTGTTTGAGGTTGTGGACAGGTGTCTTTTATACTGATAATGAGTTCAAACAGGTGCCATTAATACAGGTAACGAGTGGAGGACAGAGGAACCTCTTAAAGAAGAAGTTACAGGTCTGTGAGAGCCAGAAATCTTGCTTGTTTGTAGGTGACTAAATACTTGTTTTACCAAGGAATTTACCAATTAATTCATTTAAAATCCTTAAATGTGATTTTCTGGATTTTTTTTTCCTCGTTTTGTCTCTCATAGTTGAGGTATACCTATGATGAAAATTGGAGACCTCTCTCATCTTTTAAGTGGGAGAACTTGCACAATTGGTGGCTGACTAAATACTTTTTTGCCCCACTGTAAATCTGATGCATTATTATTATTTATTATTACCCCCCATACCATAATTTTGTAGTTTAATTAACAATAATTTATGATCCACTGTATCAAATGCTTTTTTAAGATGTAGGAATACCCCAACTGAATACTCTATTTTCAACAGCAGTTGATATTGTTTCTATAAATTCCATTAGAGCAAATGCAGTTGTCCTCTTGTGTCTGAACCCATATTGCTGCTCACACAATGAATTATTCTTCATTATGAAGTTGTCAGTTCTCTCACAGAATATTTTTTCAAGTATCTTGGAAAATTGTGGCAATAATGAAATAGGTCTGGAAAAAAAATAGTATGAAAATTCCCCTCTGTTACCGGTCTTGTATATCGGAATTACTTTAGCTGTTTTCATTGCACTGGGAAATATACCTGTTTGGAGAGACAGGTTGCAGATATATGTCAGTGGCTTCACTAAGCATTCAATGATAGTTTTGACTAAAAGCATGTCAATGCCATCACAATCTGTAGATGTTTTACTTTTAAACTATTCAACAATTTCAATGGCGTCTCTCTTGTCTGTGTTCTTTATGAAAATTGAGTCTTTTATAGCAATGTTTTTGCTTATTGTATCACCTGTAGATGCCGTAATGGTTATTTCTCGAGCCAATTTTTTTTTTTTTTTTTATTATTATTTTGTACCCGTAGGTAGATTTGTTTTGCAGTCTGGTGACAAGCCACCAGCTGCCAGTCGCTGCGTGCGCAAGCGCCCCGTATCCCTAACCTGCATGTTTTTGGCATGTGGGAGGAAACCGGAGAAATCCCGGAGTAAACCCACGCAACATGGGGAGAACATGCAAACTCCACACAGATCACTGTTGGCCGGGGGCAGGGATCGAACCCACGATCTCACGATCCCCGCTATCCCCCGGCCGAGGGTAAACTGTGCTGCCACAGTGCTAACCACTGTGCCACCGTGCAGCCCAAATTAGGACCAATGTTCAACAAAAAATTTATTAAATTCATCTGCAGGTGAGACTGCATTCACACTCTTGAGTCATTTTTTTTTTTTTTGAAAGATTGGTTGAGTAGCTTGTATTTGTTTTTTTTCCAAGAATATTGTTAAGTATTGTCCACATATTTTTAATGTTATCTCTGTTTTTCTCCAGTTCTTTACTGTAATAGTCGCTTTTACTACATCTCTTTATATATCTTACTATGGCTGTGTTGTGAGACATGTATATGTTGGACACTGCATATGTGATTTAACCACGATGAAGGAGAGCCAGCCCCCTGCGGTGCGGAGCCACAGAGCCTGGACCCCCTGCGGAGGCCAGGGGACAGAAGACTTCCTGACCACTGAGGCTCGAGAAGAGAGAAGGGGGAGTTATGTAAATAAAAGGCTAATGAATGTGGATAAAGAGATTTTGAGAGAGATGTGTGATTTCCCCCGCGAGGGAAATGGTTTGATGTCAGAATGTTTAAATGAGAGAACTTTGGTGTGTTCACCCTCTTTGTTCGCTGCTCAAGAATGAGAGCAGACAGTGGAATGATTACTTGAATAAACTGGAATGAAAGACAATTCGGTTTCGTTATTCAAGTCTCCCCACATTGGTGACTGACGACGTTGAGAATGAACGAAGAGATTCTCAGGGTCCCGGACTCACAGCGCTCAGAGCTGGCAAGCGCAGTGGCCGTTAAGCTGCCTGATTTCTGGCAGGATAACCCACGGTCGTGGTTTCTGCAAGCAGAGTCGCAGTTCGCGCTCGCAGGAGTAACGGTGGATGACACTAAGTTCCACCATGTCATCGCTAAACTGGACAACAGCACAGCTCGGTGCGTGCAAAGCTTGGTGGAGCAGCCACCCGCGACCGACAGGTACGGCAAGCTGAAATCCACCCTCATCAAGTTTTTCACCCCCTCGGCTGAAGTGAGGGCGAGGAGGATCCTGTCTTTGCTAGACCAAGGTGGACACAGGCCGAGCGCCCTGATGGAGGAGATGATACAGCTGAGAGGGTTGGACAACGATGATTTCATTTTTCAGTTCATCTTCCTCTCCAACCTCCCGGCGCATGCGAGAAGCACGCTGGCCGGCAAAAAGTGTCACACCCTGGAGGAGTTCCGGGAGCTGGCCCAGGAGGCAGATGGGATCCTGGACGCCTGCGGCGGGCAAGCAACCACAGCAGCGACCCGAGACAGCGGGGAGCCAGAGGCGGCAGAACCAGACTGGCCGACGACGGCGGCAACACGGCCGCGACGAGGGGGAGCCAATAGCCCGGCGGCAGAGGCGCGGGCACGACACAGCGGAGGAGAAGATCTCTGCTTTTACCATCGGAGGTTCGCAGAGAAGGCACGCAGGTGTGTGCCGCCCTGCATCTTCAGGAGTTCGGGAACGGCAAGACCGGGGGTCGCTAGCAGCTTCGACCCTCGGAGAACGCAACAAGCTGCTCTACATCACGGATGCGCGCTCCGGACGAGAGTTCCTCATCGACACCGGAGCACAAGTGAGCTTCATCACCCCAACATACGCGGACCGGGTGACTGGACCCCACGGTAGCGGAGCTACAGCGGCAAATGGCTCGAACATCAACACCTACGGGAGAAGGACCTTGCCTTTATGCTTACATGGCCGCACATATGAATGGACTTTTGTGATAGCGGCGGTGAGTTTCAACATGTTGGGCGCGGATTTTTTGTGTTCACACAATCTGTTAGTTGATCTTGCTAATAGACGGCTGGTAAATGCACTCTCTTTTTACTCTCTCCCCTGTTCAGCTCGAGTGTCCCCGCCACCAGTACAGACCCACGTCGCTACAGCAGGTGGTAAGGTTTCACACACTCCTCACCCAATTTCCAGCGCTCACTGTGCCCACTTTTTCAGCGACGGTCGCGAAGCACGGGGTGAAACACTTTATCCCCACTTCTGGTCCTCCCGTGTTTGCAAAAGCTCGGCGCTTGGATGCAGTTAAGCTCGCCATTGCGCGCGAGGAGTTCGCCAGCCTGGAGAGGCTGGGCATCGTTCGTAGGTCGAAGAGCCCGTGGGCTTCGCCGCTGCACATGGTACCGAAAGCCGATGGCTCCTGGAGACCGTGCGGGGATTACCGCAGGCTAAACAACGCTACGGCGCACGATCGTTATCCCATCCCGCACATTCAGGATTTTTCGGTGCACCTGGCGGGGGCGCGCATTTTTTCAAAGATTGATCTAGTTCGCGGCTATCACCAAGTCCCGGTCCAACCGGAGGACATTCCTAAAACAGCGGTAATAACCCCGTTCGGACTTTTCGAATTTTTACGCATGCCGTTTGGTCTCAAAGGGGCGGCGCAAACATTTCAGCGGATGATGGATGCCGTGTTACGCGATCTCCCTTTCGTGTTTGTGTACCTCGACGACATTTTGGTCGCGAGTACTTCAGAGGACGAACACGAAACGCACCTCACAGCAGTTTTTAGGAGGCTGGGAGAGCACGGCTTAATAGTTAACCCAGCCAAGTGCCAGTTCGGCGTCGAGCGGATCGATTTTTTGGGTCACCGCGTCTCCCCGGAGGGAGCGGTTCCGTTACCAGAGAAAGTACGCGCGGTAGCGGATTTTCCCCGTCCACAAACGGTCAAATCACTACAGGAATTCTTGGGGATGGTGAATTTTTATAACCGATTCCTGCCCCACGCAGCTCAAATCATGCAACCGTTATATGCCGCGCTCAAAAAACAAAAACCGACCCAGGCGGTCGAATGGTCCCCGGAGCGGGAGCGCGCGTTCACAGAGGTTTAAAAAAGCCTTGGCTGACGCTGCGCTCCTGGCCCACCCAGACCCTGCAGCACGTATCGCGCTGACGACAGACGCTTCAGATTTAGCCATAGGGGCCGTTATTGAGCAACAGGTAGCCGGAGTTTGGCAGCCTTTGACTTTCTTTAGCAAATCTTTAAGCGCGGCTGAACGAAAATACAGCGCGTTTGACAGAGAACTGTTGGCGCTGCATTTGGCTATTCGTCATTTCCAGTTCTGGCTGGAAGGACGGTGCTTCACCGCTTATGTGGACCACAAGCCACTCACATACGCCATGGCCAAAATTTCAGACCCGTGGTCCGGCAGGCAGCAGAGGCAGCTGGCCGCAATCTCGGAATTTACCACTGACATTAGGCACGTCGCGGGCAAATTCAATGTAGTAGCGGATTGTCTCTCACGCGCGTTCACGACCCCAACACGCGCAGAGGCAGAACGGGCCACCGTGACCGCGCCGCAGGAGAGCGGCACGGTGGCGCGCGCAGCCCCGGTGCACGTGGGTATAGATTACGCAGCCATGGCAGCGGACCAGGGGGCGGACGCAGACGTGCGCGCGCTCCAGTCTGGACCAACAGGGTTGAGGCTGGAGAGCAAGTGTTTACAAACCGGTATGCCCCCCCTGATTTGCGACATGTCGACGGGGCGCCCGCGTCCGGTGGTTCCGGCCACGTGGCGCCGCCGTGTTTTTGACTCGGTCCACTCACTGGCGCACCCGGGGGTGCGCGCGTCGGTGAAACTAGTGGCGGAAAAGTTTGTTTGGCCGTGCCTGCGCAAGCACGTGAAGGAATGGGCAAAAACCTGCATTTCCTGTCAACGGGCCAAAATTCACAGGCACACAAGAGCCCCGTTAGAACCGTTCCGCATTCCGGCCAGAAGGTTCGACCATGTGCACGTCGACCTTGTGGGCCCCCTACCGGCATCACAGGGGTTCACGTATCTTTTGACAATGGTGGACCGCACCACACGTTGGCCGGAAGTGGTCCCACTTGCGACGACCACGGCCGCGGAGGGGGCTCCGCGTTTTTTTAACGGCTTGGGTGGCGCGCTTCGGGGTTCCGTCGGACATTACGTCCGATAGAGGACCGCAATTCATCTCTGAGCTGTGGTCAGCAATGGCCAACGGCTTAGGAGCCAAAATTCACCGCACTACGGCTTACCACCCTCAGGCCAATGGCTTATGCGAGCGTTTTCATAGGTCTTTGAAGGCAGCACTCAGAGCGTCGCTCACGGATGCAGATTGGGTGAATAAACTTCCATGGGTTTTATTAGGGTTGCGTTCTGCGCCTAAAGAGGACTTAGACGCCTCCCCAGCGGAGCTGGTATTCGCACAAACTCTGAGGCTGCCGGCGAGTTTTTAACCAGAGCCCCCGGAGCCCCCACCTCTCTCGGCTCTGGGACCGTTAGTCGGCACGGGGGCAGACACGCTCCCGGGTCCGGTTCATCACGCTTTTCCACGAATTTTCGTCCCCAAGGCTTTGAAAAATGCCGATTTCGTTTTTGTCAGGCGCGAAGCCCTAAAAGCAACGCTCAAACCACCTTACGAAGGGCCATTTCGAGTGCTGGAGGCAGGTGATAAGCAATTTGTGCTAGATTTTGGAGACAGAAAAGAGACAGTCAGTATTGACAGACTAAAACCTGCTTTTGTCATGAAGGACGTGTCTGTACCCGGTCGCGGTGGCGCCTCGACGAGGCAGGCCCCCGCAGGGGGCAATTAATCACTCTCTCCCTCAGTCAACAGACCCGAAGCAGAAACGCACCGCAGGCAAGGCGGGGCCAACGCACAGCAGATTCGGCAGACGGCTGAAGCCCAAGCGGCGCACAGACTGAATGTTGGTGTTAATTATTCAGTAGTGAGTAAGGTGCTATTTTAATTTTAGGAATTAGTCTGTTCTTCATCGTTTGGGGGGGGTTATATGGCTGTGTTGTGAGACATGTATATGTTGGACACTGCATATGTGATTTAACCACGATGAAGGAGAGCCAGCCCCCTGCGGTGCGGAGCCACAGAGCCTGGACCCCCTGCGGAGGCCAGGGGACAGAAGACTTCCTGACCACTGAGGCTCGAGAAGAGAGAAGGGGGAGTTATGTAAATAAAAGGCTAATGAATGTGGATAAAGAGATTTTGAGAAGATGTGTGATTTCCCCCCGCGAGGGAAATGGTTTGATGTCAGAATGTTTAAATGAGAGAACTTTGGTGTGTTCACCCTCTTTGTTCGCTGCTCAAGAATGAGAGCAGACAGTGGAATGATTACTTGAATAAACTGGAATGAAAGACAATTCGGTTTCGTTATTCAAGTCTCCCCACACTTACCTTATTTTTGTATGTTTTATACCGCTGCTCTGCTTCTTTTGTCCTTTTCTTTAGAAAAGCTTTATGTTGTGAATTTTTCTTTTTACACACTTTTTGTAATCCTTTGGTTAACCATGCTTGTCGGCAAATTTCTGTTTCAGCGTTTTCTTTACAAATGGACAATTTTTTTTTCATAAAGAGTGGTTACAATGTTCATGAATGTGTCATAGGCTTCATTTGCATCTGATACATCGACTTTTGTCCAGTCTTGCTTCAGCAGGTCTTCTTTAAAAGAACTGATTGCATTTTGTGATTTGTATCTGAAAGATTTTAAAGTTTTTTTCCGTTGGACCCCCTGTGGCCATGGATAAGTGCAAAGACTTGCAAATGGTCACTTATGCCATTTATCATTAATCCACTTTCTATTTTCTTATCAATAATATTAACAAACAGGTTATCAATAAGTGTAGCAGTGTGAACTGTGATTCTACTGAGATATGTTATTGTGGGATATAGACTCATATTGTACATAGAATTCATGAACTCTGTAATTACATTTTGTTGAAATGGATTGAGTAAATCAACATTGAAGTCTCCACAGATTACAACCATTTTCCTATTTGTTATATTATTGTACAGCTTGACTAACATCTCAGAATGTCTCAACGCAAGTTCCCGGCATTCTATATATACAACTTATAATTAGATTTATTTTTTTTTTATCTTGGTCAATCTCGACAGTAACACATTCCAGAATCCCTGGTAGTGCAAAAGACATTTCATTTACAAGTTTACACCTACAGTGGGGTAAAAAAAAAAAGTATTTTGTCAGCCACCAATTGTGCAAGTTCTCCCACTTAAAAAGATGAGAGAGAGGTCTCCAGTTTTCATCATAGGTATACCTCAACTATGAGAGACAAAATGAGAAGAAAAAAAATCCAGAAAATGACATTGTCTGATTTTTAAAGAATTTATTTGCAAATTATGGTGGAAAATAAGTATTTGGCCAATAACAAAAGTTCATCTCAATACTTTGTTATATACCCTTTGTTGGCAATGACAGAGGTCAAACGTTTTCTGTAAGTCTTCACAAGGTTTTCACACACTGTTGCTGGTATTTTGGCCCATTCCTCCATGCAGATCTCCTCTAGAGCAGTGATGTTTTGGGGCTGTCGCTGGGCATCACGGACTTTCAACTCCCTCCAAAGATTTTCCATGGGGTTGAGATCTGGAGACTGGCTAGGCCACTCCAGGACCTTGAAATGCTTTTTACGAAGCCACTCCTTCGTTGCCCGGGCAGTGTGTTTGGGATCATTGTCATGCTGAAAGACCCAGCCACGTTTCATCTTCAATGCCCTTGCTGATGGAAGGAGGTTTTCACTGAAAATGTCACGATACATGGCCCCATTCATTCTTTCCTTTACACGGATCAGTCGTCCTGGTCCCTTTGCAGAAAAACAGCCCCAAAGCATGATGTTTCCACCCCCATGCTTCACAGTAGGTGTGGTGTTCTCTCTCCTCCAAACACGACAAGTTGAATTTTTTACCAAAAAGTTCTATTTTGGTTTCATCTGACCATATGACATTCTCCCAATCTTCTTCTGGATCATCCAAATGCTCTCTAGCAAACTTAAGAGGGGCCTGGACATGTACTGGCTTAAGCAGGGGGACACGTCTGGCACTGCAGGATTTGAGTCCCTGGCGGCGGTGTTACTGATGGTAGCCTTTGTTACTTTGTTCCCAGCTCTCTGCAGTTCATTCACTACGTCCCCCCGTGTGATTCTGGGATTTTTGCTCACCGTTCTCGTGATCATTTTGACCCCACGGGGTGAGATCTTGCGTAGAGCGCCAGATCGAGGGAGATTATCAGCGGTCTTGTATGTCTTCCATTTTCTAATAATTGCTCCCACAGTTGATTTTGTCACACCAAGCTGCTTACCTATTGCAGATTCAGTCTTCCCAGCCTTGTGCAGGTCTACAATTTTGTTTCTGATGTCCTTTGACAGCTCTTTGGTTTTGGCCATAGTGGAGTTTGGAGTCTGACTGTTTGAGGTTGTGGACAGGTGTCTTTTATACTGATAAGTTCAAACAGGTGCCATTAATACAGGTAACGAGTGGAGTACAGAGGAGCCTCTTAAAAGGAACTCTGATTATATTGGCATGTTAGCTCTATATGCTTTATTTTTATGTTAGTAACATAACTATAATTTAATTTTTTTGAAAATAATTCTCATTTTATTTTATTCTTATTTTATTACTCTTATTTTTAAAAAACTTTATTGCGATTTTTGTTTACGTCGCAATGCATTCTGGGTAGTGACGTAGAATGGTTGCAGCCGTTTTTTCTGTCTTATACAAGCCAAGAAGCAAAGCTCCTAACTACTGCCATTTGTCAGTGAAAATGCCACATTGCGCGGCTTTTGGATGTAATTTCCAATCAAAGGGAAATTAAGAGAGCGGGGTGAGCCTCCATAGCTTTCCTAAAGAGGGAAAGTGGAGGAAAAAGTGGGGCGGCAGCGGCTCAGCAGGTCGTCTAATAACCCGATGGTTGGCGGTTCGCATCACGCTCTCCCCAGATATCCTGCCGTTGTGTCCCTGGGCAAGACACTTCACCCGCATTGCCTCCAGAGCCCATAACACTGGGTATGAATATGTAAAAATGTTTAAATGCTCGGTGGTGGCCGGAGAGGCTGTTGGCGCGGATTGGCAGCCACATTTCCCTCACTCTGAGTGTCTGTGATCACGCGCTGTAGCGCATGTCTGATAAAGCTGATATATATATTAATCACGCTGTGATAAAGCACAATATCGCTCAAACTTTGCGCACCAGTGTGGCGGATGAAATAAGGGAACCCAGTGTTGAGGCACGGAATAAGTGCAGGCAGGGCACGGCGAACTGAAGTTTAAAAGGGTGTTTATTTCATCCTCCAGCACGAAGCTTACTCCAGCGCTGTGGAGCGAGCCCTTTTTTTTTTTTTTTTTTTTTTTTTTTTTTATTATTATTACTTATTTTGTACCCATAGGTAGATTTGTTTTGCAGTCTGGTGACAAGCCACCAGCTGCTAGTCGCTGCGTGTGCAAGCGTCCCTTAACTCCCTAACCTGCATGTTTTTGACATGTGGGAGGAAACCGGAGAAATCCCGGAGTAAACCCACGCAAACACGGGGAGAACATGCAAACTCCACACAGATCACTGTTGGCCGGGGGCAGGGATCAAACCCACGATCTCCGCGATCCCCCGGCCGAGGATAAACTGTGCTGCCACAGTGCTAACCACTGCGCACTGTGGTTAGTACAAAATAAGTAATAAAAAAAATTAAAAAGGGCTCGCTCCACAGCGCTGGAGTGAGCTTTGTGCTGGAGGATGAAATAAACACCCTTTTAAACTTCAGTTCGCCGTGTCCTGCCTGCAATTATTCCGTGCCTCCACACTGGGTTCCCTTATTTCATCCGCCACACTGGTGCGCAAAGTGCACGCTCGTGCGCTTTGAGCGATATTGTGCTTTATCATAGCGTGATTAATACATATGTCAGCTTTATGTGCGATCACAGACATGTCTCATGCGCGCGCGTTGAGCGATATTGTGCTTTATCACAGTGTGATTAATATATATATCAGCTTTATCAGGCATGCGCTACAGCGCGTGATCACAGACAGAGTGAGGGAAATGTGGCTGTCAATCCACGCCAACAGCCTCTCCGGCCACCACCGAGCATTTAAACATTTTTACACATTCATACCCAGTGTTATGGGCACTGGAGGCAATGCGGGTGAAGTGTCTTGCCCAGGGACACAACGGCAGGATATCTGGGGAGAGCGTGATGCACACCGCCAACCATCGGGTTATTAGACGACCTGCTCTACCTGCTGCGCCGCTGCCGCCCCACTTTTTCCTCCACTTTCCCTCTTTAGGAAAGCTATGGAGGCTCACCCCGCTCTCTTAATTTCCCTTTGATTGGAAATTACATCCAAAAGCCACGCAATGTGGCATTTTCACTGACAAATGGCAGTCTTGGCTTGTATAAGACAGAAAAAACGGCTGCAACCATTCTACGTCACTACCCAGAATGCATTGAGACGTAAACAATAATGGTGATTTACATCGTAACAAAGTTTTTTAAAAATATATAAAACTGGGAATTGTTTTCAAAAAAAATTACATTATAGTTATGTTACTAACATAAAAATAAAGCATATAGAGCTAGCATGCCAATATAATCAGAGTTCCTTTTAAAGAAGAAGTTACAGGTCTGTGAGAGCCAGAAATCTTGCTTGTTTGTAGGGGACCAAATACTTATTTTCCACCATAATTTGCAAATAAATTCTTTAAAAATCAGACAATGTGATTTTCTGGATTTTTTTTTTCCTCATTTTTTCTCTCATAGTTGAGGTATACTTATGATGAAAATTGGAGACCTCTCTCATCTTTTAAGTGGGAGAACTTGCACAATTGGTGGCTGACTAAATACTTTATTGCCCCACTGTATACAGGTCATCAATGTACAGTGTAATACCACCACCACCCTTTTTTTGAGATCTATTAATATAAAATATCTGATATCCCTCTTTTGCCATCAGAGAAGCCTGCTCTTCATTGAGCCAAGTTTTAGAGACTGTGATAGCTGTAAATTTTCTGTCTAGCTGTTTTAAATAGTTCTGAATCTGTGGAAAGTTTTTAAGACTTCTGCTGTTGAAGTGTATTATTGATAGTTGACCATCTAATTGTACTTGACTTTTGAATTTCTTTTCAGTATAATATTCACAGTGATTATGAATATTATTGAAGAAGTGGTTATCAGGATCAATATCATTCTCCATCTCTTGTAGTTTATGTTCAGCATAATGACATATTTTCAGAGTCTAAATTTCCTCACCCTGTGTCAAATGACTTCCTCCAACTGGGGATGATTGATGTCTACTAAAGTCAGTCATAAGTTTTTGGTTTTGTTTTTTTAAAGTACATTGACATGGTATTTCACAAAAAACTGTTCTTGTCGTGTGTGTGGATATGGATTATCGTAGTCTCTTAATTTTCCCAATCAGTGTTCATCTATATTTAAGTCAGTGAGCTCTCTTATTATTATGGCCTTTCTTCCTCAGGTGTTCCATTTAGTTTAATCCAGACTCTACAGTTTCTTGTCCATGTTGCTTGTATCTTGTTTTGTCTTTTCAGCATCTGTGCTTGCCATGCTATTTCAGCATTAGTCTTTGTTAAATGTTCATTTAGGTAGACTTCTGTTCCCCGTAGCTTTCTGGCCTTCCTCAGGATGTCATTCTTTACCCTTCTGTTCACAAAGCGCATCACAATTGATTTCTTTGTTTTATTAGATAGATAGAAAGAAAGAAAGGATTATTATCCTTTCTGGGTAAAGTATGACAGGCTGAAATTGCATTTACTTCAACCTTTATGTTTCTGCTTTCAAGGAACTGAAGTACCTGGTTTTTCAGGGAGACTGGTTCACTTAGGGGAGCCTCTTCACCTCTCATTCCTGCTGTAGCATTGGCATATGATAAGTATTTATTGTCTAATCCACTAATGATTAAATCATCCATATGAGAATATTGTTCAAGATCCTCGATGCATCGCTCCAAGTCTGCAATTTTTTTTGCCTCTTTCCTTGTTAATTTCAATTCTCAGACTTCCTCAACATTTAACATCTCTGGAGAGATCTTAAAATGGCTTTGCACCGACACTTCCCATCCAACCTGGTGGAGCTTGAGAGGTGCTGCAAAGAAGACTGGGCGGAACTGGCCAAATATACAGTGGTGTGAAAAAGTGTTTGCCTCCTTCCTGATTGCTCATGTTTTTGTATGTTTGTCACACTTAAATGTTTCAGACCATCAAACAAATTTATTTTTTTTTTTTATGAATGAATGAATCTAAATTTTGGATAGATTAAAAGTAAAGATTAAAAGAAAAGAACAGAATAATATAACGGGGAAAAAAATCTAATAAGGTCAAATTAAACAATAACTCCTCTGATTATACAGTTCAACATAAGTTATCCGAAATGGGTGATGGCTGAAGCCGCAGCTTATATTGCTCACCCATATTCCATCCAGAAAGATAACACAACACATAATAATAAACACCTTCATTTAAAAACTGCATTAAGAAGAAAAAAAAAATCCAAACCTACATGACCCTGTGTGGAAAAAGTGATTGCTTCCAAAACCAAATAACTGGTTGGGCCATCCTTAATAGCAACAACTGCACTCAAGCGTTTGCGATAACTGGCAGTGAGTCTTTTACAGCGCTGTGGAGGAATTTTGGCCCACTCTTCTTTGCAGAATTGTTGTAATTCAGCCACACTGGAGGGTTTTGGAGCATGAACCGCTTTTTTAAGGTCATGCCAAAGTATCTCAGTGGGATTCAGGTCAGGACTTTGACTAGGCCACTCCAAAGTGTTTGTTTTGTTTTTCTTAAGGCATTCAGAGGTGGACTTGCTGGTTTGTTTTGGATCATTGTCCTGCTGCAGAACTTAAGTACGCTTCAGCTTGAGGTCACAAACAAGATGGCTGGACATTCTCCTTCAGGATTTTTTGGCAAACGGCACGATTCACGGGTCCATTTACCAAAGCAAATCTTCCAGGTCCTGAAGCAGCATAACAGCCCCGGACCATCACACTACCACCACCATATTTTACTGTTATTATGATGTTCCTTTTCTGAAATGCTGTAACTTTTCCGCCAGATGTAATGGGACACACACCTTCCAGAAAGTTAAACTTTTGTCTCATCAGTCCACAGAGTATTTTCCCAAAAGTCTTGGGGATTATCAAGATGTTTTCTGGCAAAGTAGAGACGAGATTGTTGTTTTTGCTCAGCAGTGGTTTTTGTCTGGAAACTCTGCCATGCGGGCCATTTTTGCCCAGTCTCTTATGGTGGAGTCATGAACACTGACCTTAACTGATGTAAGTGAGACCTGCAGTTCTTTGAATGTTGTTGTGGGGTCTTTTGTGATCTCTTGGATGAGTTGTCGCTGCACTCTTGGGGTAATTTTGGTGAGCCGGCCACTCCTTCACCATTTGTGGATAATGGCTCTCACTGTGGTTTGCTGGATTCCCAAAGCTTTAGAAATGGCTTCATAACCTTTGCCAGACTGATAGATCTCAATTACTTGATTTCTCATTTGTTACTGAATTTCTTTGGACTGCAGCATGGTGTCTGAGGATCTTTTGGTCTACTTCACTTTGTCAGGCAGGTCCTATTGAAGTGATTTCTTGATTGAGAACAAGTATGGCAGTAATCAGGCCTTGGTGTGGCTAGAGAAATTGAACTCAGTTTTCCAAAGACGTGATAAACCACAGTTAATTTATGTTTTGTGGTTTTTTTTGTTGGGGGTGGGGGGGGCTTTTATACACAGGGCCATGTAAGTTTGGATTTTGTTTTACCCTTAATAATAAACACCTTCATTTAAGAACTGCATTTTGTGTTTACTTGTGTTAAGATAAGATAGATAAGATGAGCCTTTATTAGTCCCACAATGGGGAAATTCCAGGATTGCAACAGCACAGGGATAGCAACACTCAGAGCAACAATCAGAAGGCAAGAAAAAACAAGAGCAGCGAGTATACATATGTACATATAAATATATAGACAAACAGTGCGGAGCATTGTAGCTAGATGGAATAAATATATGAATATATAAACACACACAGTGTGGAGCTATCGTTGTCATGTATGCTGCATAATGGCGCAGCCCACAAATGAGTTAAAAGCCCAACTGTACGTGAAGCGAACATGTTTAACAGGGCGAAAACACAAAATACAGAAAATGTTCAATGGGGAACAGTCTGACACACAAAGCGATGGATGTTCGAGTTCAGTTGGCTGGAGAAGGAGCCCCACGCGCTCTCAGACAGAACTGGCCAGCGAAGAAGGGCAAAAAATAATAAGAGGGGAAAAGACTTACAACATGCAGCTGGCTCTGGAAAAACAACACCTGGCAGTCCAGTGGGTAAAGGTACCAACAGCTCCAAGACATCAACATAAACTCAGTGTACTTGAATTAACTACTGACTGTAGACTAGTCAAGATTTACTGACATCACCACACTAAGTGCACCCACTGACAAACATAAATACCCAGTGAGCTAATGATGTCAAGTGGATGCAGGAGTGTGGCTGAACAACTGTGTGAGTGACTGAGAGTCAGAATGGATGTGTGTGCATGTATGAAGGAGTGTGCTTGAGTGCGTGCAGATGTGTAAATGAGTATGAAGAAAACAAGGGGGAGGACAAATAATACTAATATACAACAGGTGATGGCATTAACTGGTAGATTCCTGGCAGAGAGGAGGAGGCGTGGCCATAGGCTGACAGAGAGCCAGGCTCAGGCTCCAATAACTGCCAGTTGGTGATAATTATCAAATAATCAGAAACTACAGCCACAATCACGGAACGGGGGCTGACGCCTCAGCCCCATCCATGACACTTTGTCTAATATTTAAATGTTTGATGATCTGAAACATGTAAGCGTGACATACAGTGGGGTAAAAAAGTATTTAGTCAGCCACCAATTGTGCGAGTTCTCCCACTTAAAAGATGAGAGAGGTCTCCAATTTTCATCATAGGTATACCTCAACTATGAGAGACAAAATAAGAAAAAAAAAAAAAAAAAAAATCCAGAAAATCACATTGAAGGATTTTTAATGAATTAATTGGTAAATTCCTCGGTAAAATAAGTATTTGGTCAATAACAAAAGTTCATCTCAATACTTTGTTATATACCCTTTGTTGGCAATGACAGAGGTCAAACATTTTCTGTAAGTTTTCACAAGGTTTTCACACACTGTTGCTGGTATTTTGGCCCATTCCTCCATGTAGATCTCCTCTAGAGCAGTGATGTTTTGGGGCTGTCGCTGGGCAACACAGACTTCCAACTCCCTCCAAAGATTTTCTATGGGGTTGAGATCTGGAGACTGGCTAGGCCACTCCAGGACCTTGAAATGCTTCTTACGAAACCACTCCTTCATTGCCCGGGCGGTGTGTTTAGGAACATTGTCATGCTGAAGGACCCAGCCACGTTTCATCTTCAATGCTCTTGCTGGTGGAAGGAGGTTTTCACTCAAAATCTCACAATACATGGCCCCATTCATTCTTTCCTTTACACGGATCAGTCGTCCTGGTCCCTTTGCAGAAAAACAGCCCCAAAGTATGATGTTTCCACACCCATGCTTCACAGGTAGGTATGGTGTTCTTTCTCCTCCAAACACGACAAGTTGAGTTTTTACCAAAAAGTTCTATTTTGGTTTCATCTGACCATATGACATTCTCCCAATCCTCTTCTGGATCATCCAAATGCTCTCTAGCAAACTTCAGACGGGTCTGGACATGTACTGGCTTAAGCAGGGGGACATGTCTGGCACTGCAGGATTTGAGTCCCTGGTGGCATAGTGTGTTTCTGATGTAGCCTTTGTTACTTTGTTCCCAGCTCTCTGCAGGTCATTCACTAGGTCCCCCTGTGTGGTTCTGGGATTTTTGCTCACCGTTCTCGTGATAATTTTGACCCCACGGGGTGAGATCTTGCGTGGAGCCCCAGATCAAGGGAGATTATCAGTGGTCTTGTATGTCTTCCATTTTCTAATAATTGCTCCCACAGTTGATTTCTTCACACCAAGCTGCTTACCTATTGCAGATTCAGTCTTCCCAGCCTGGTGCAGGTCTACAATTTTGTTTCTGGTGTCCTTTGACAGCTCTTTGGTCTTGACCATAGTGGAGTTTGGAGTCTGACTGTTTGAGGTTGTGGACAGGTGTCTTTTATACTGATAATGAGTTCAAACAGGTGCCATTAATACAGGTAACGAGTGGAGGACAGAGGAGCCTCTTAAAGAAGAAGTTACAGGTCTTTGAGAGCCAGAAATCTTGCTTGTTTGTAGGTGACCAAATACTTATTTTACTGAGGAATTTACCAATTAATTCATTAAAAATCCTTCAATGTGATTTTCTGGATTTTTTTTTTTCCTCATTTTGTCTCTCATAGTTGAGGTATACCTGTGATGAAAATTGGAGACCTCTCATCTTTTAAGTGGGAGAACTTGCACAATTGGTGGCTGACTAAATACTTTTTTGCCCCACTGTACAGAAAAAATGAGAAATGAAGAAGGGGCAAACACTTTTTCACTCCACTATAGGTATGTCATGCTTGTGGCATCATTTTCAAAAAGACTTGAGGCTGTAATTGCTGCCAAAGATGCATCAGCAAAGTTGTGAGCAAAGGCTGTGAATATTTATGTAGATGTGGATTCTTAGGGTTTTTTTTTTTTTTATAAATTTACAAAAAACTTTATTCACATTGTCATTATGGGGTATTGTGTGTAGAATTTTGTGGAAAAAAATAATCCTTTTTGGAATAAGGCTGAAACAACAAAATGTGGAAAAAGTGTTGAGCAATGTGAAGACTTTCTGGATCCACTGTATTTAATATTGGATCATTTTCCTCAATAAATAAATGAAAAAGTAAAATATTTTCTCTCATTTACCTGAATTTTCTTTGACTTTTAGGACTTGTGTGAAAATGTGATGAGGTTTTTGGTCATATTTATGCAGAAAATTCTCAAGAGTTCACGAACGTTCAAGCACCACTGTATATAAATAGCAGCTTTGGATCCAAATACTCATCACTTACTTTGTGAAATCATGGAAAATAATTGTAAATGTGATCGATGGCTTCTGAAAAGAAATTGTACTTTTCATATAGTTTTGGTATATTTAAACGATTAATATTTCTATCAAACATTTAATGTTTTCAGTGTCTATTAACCTGTTGCACTCCTGTGTGCCCCGCGGACGGGCACGTCTCTGCGTCCTAGAGCGCACGAGGGCGCTCTCGTGCACTCTAGGACGCACGAAGGCTCTGCGTCCTAGGAGCGCAGTGGAAATAAAAGCTGCATTTCCGTTCTTCCACTACAGACACAGTCGCGAACAGATCGGATATGATTGACCTCTCATTCGACTAATAAGAGCCTTGAAGTGGCTTGAAGTGGGTTTCTGAAACCTTGAAGAACCAATGACTGAAAACCTAGCAAGGAGGACCCGCCTACCAACGCTGTGAATGCAGCGAGCCAATTGAAGCACAGAAGTTCGCAAGCTGTTTTCTGTAAGGCTGGGTGAAGAGAGACTGGCTGCTGCAGCAGATGAAAAAAGGACCCGCAGGAAGAACCCCACAGACCCAGCAGTACGGAGACCACCCACAAGTGCGACCTGTGTGACAGGGACTGCCATTTGCGCATCGGCCTGTTCAGCTACAGGCAGTGCTTTTTTTTTGTTTTTTTCCAGCATAGTAGACGTTTAGGATTCTCTTCCATGGTCATCATAGACCGACGGAGGCCGACGACGAAGGTCGTAAATCATTCGCCAAAACCGCAATCATGGAAGCGCAAAACCGCAATAATGGAATTATGTTTTGACCGGGGATTGCGAGACCAGAACCACGAGTCCGTAACAAAGGACCAACGTCACGTTCGTCTGACAATGAGGAAGAGAAGTTCGCCAGGACACTGCTGCTGTGAACAGGTAAGTGTTATAAGCTAAATTATTCTTTATCCCTGAAAATTGGAATCAAAAATGACTTTTGACCGATCGGTAAATTACAACTGTGCGGCGTCCGAAGTCCGTGCACCGCGGTACAAAGTTCGCACAAACACGGTTTGCACGAACGCCCCCCCCCCCCCCCGGCTACAGAAGAGTAGCGGGGGGGGCGGGCGCGGGGACTGTGCGCCACGGTACACGGTTCGTGCGCTGCGTCCGGACCGTGAACGCCCCCCCCCCCCGCTACTCTTCTTTAGCGAGGACCACGGGGACTGTGCGCCGCGGTACACGGTTCATGCGCCGCGTCCGGACCGTGAAGGCCCCCCCCCCCCCCCCCCGCTACTCTTCTGTAGCGAGGACCACGGGGACTGTGCACCGTGGTACACTGTTTGTGCACCGTGTCCGGACCATGAACACCCCCCCCCCTTCTGTAACGAGGGGGGGGAAGCCGCGGTGACTGCGCCGCGGTCGCCACATGACTATTCCGTCATGTGGCGATGGCCGATGTCCGTCCTCTGTAGCGAGGACACACACACGCACACACACAGCCCTGAGTGTCACCTTTCATTAGAGCCCAAGATGAAGCTTCTATATTGGATCATTCAAAAGTTACAGACGTTTTTCCAAACTGCCATTTGGCACAGTTCAAAAACGCCTGGGAACTACCTGAGGAAAAAGCTGTGTAATATATTCATTCTTTGTGGTATTGTTACAAAATTTGGACCTCAGCTGGATAACACTTGGTTCTACATTTCTGTTGCATTTTCCAGCCCGGATCTGAAGCTGTGTGTTATTTGCAAGCATTTGTATCCAAAAAAACACCCAGGCCAAATTTATTTTCTTCAACTTCAGTATGTTTAGATGACTGTAACTCAGTGGCTGGAGCACTTAGAGAGATTATGACTGTTTTGCCAAAAAAATCAAAGTGTTTTCTTTTAAATGAGACCAACCCCATGAAGCTGCTCCAAAGGGTTGAAGAACAGCTTTCGATTTACTTTGGGCATGTTATTTTTTGGCGTTTTTAGGAAAATTAACCGGAGTGCAAGAGGTTAAGTTGATACACCAGTTGGTTTCCACATGAGTGAATGTGTGGAATACTTTTTTGAAATACTTTTTCACAGCTTGTTTTTTTCTTTGTCCTTGTAGGAACATGAAAGGAAAAATAGAGTGAAACCTCAGCAGCTTCAGGAAGATGAAGATCCTCCAACTGCAGCAAATGAAGCAAAATCACACAGTGACAAGAGTAGAAAAAGAATACAGAGAAAACACCACGCTAGGCATAAACATTACTTTTGTGAAGAATGTGGGAGAGGTTTCAAACAGTTGGGTCACTTAAAAACACATAAACTGATCCACACTGGAGTTAAGCAGTTTGTGTGTTGTCAGTGTGGAAAGGCTTTTACTAGGATGAGTCATTTAAGATCACATGAAATCATCCACCGTGGAGTTAAGCAGTTTGTGTGTGGTCAGTGTCAAAAGGCCTTTACTCTGATGAGTAACTTGAGAAGACATGAAGTCATCCACACTGGAGTTAAGCAGTTCGTGTGTGGTCAGTGTGGAAAGGCCTTTACTCACAGGAGTTACTTAAGAACACATGAACTCATCCACACTGGAGTTAAGCAGTTTGTGTGTGGTCAGTGTGGAAAGGCCTTTACTCACAGGGGTAACTTAAGAAAACATGAACTCATCCACACTGGAGTTAAGCAGTTTGTGTGTGGTCATTGTGGAAAGGCCTTTACTCTGATGAGTACCTTTAGAACACATGAACTCATCCACACTGGAGTTAAGCAGTTTGTTTGTAGTCAGTGTGGAAAGGCCTTTACTCGGATGAGTCACCTAAGAAGACATGAACTCATCCACACTGGAGTTCAGCATTTTGTATGTTAACAGTGTGGAAAAGTCTTTGCTCAGACGAGTACAGTGGTACCTCTACTTACGAATTTAATTCGTTCCGGAAGAATTCTCGTAACGTGAAAAATTCGTAAGTAGAGGCGCATTTTACATGTAAATGCCGTAATCCGTTCCAAGCCCCCAAAATTCGGGCATAAATTTTTTATAAATCGTAAAAACGCATCAAAACATGTAACAAATACATGTTACAATTAGATTACTGCACAATAAACATAAAATGAGAGTTTAAAATGAGAGAAAGAATAATAAAAGAGAATAATAAAAATTATGTTCATTTACCTTTTAACTGCGATCGTCGGCGTCAGCGTCACCTTTTGCCTTCTTTGGTTCATGTTCTGTCTCATCAGTGGTTTTTGCCTGACGTTTTGTGATGAAACGATCCAAGGACGTTTGCTTTTATCGGCTTGTAAGGGCTTCCTTTTGTTTTAATACCGTGCTGATCGTTGATGTTGTTTTTTTTTTTTCCCCAAAACTTTATTAAGAACAAGGTGAAAGTACAGAGTTATAACGTAGATGGTGATAAACATGGCAGTTAATTTTTTTTTCTCTAAATTGTGTAGTTCAGTCAACAGTCTTACAAGAGGTAAGAAGGATAAAATAAAGTAGTAAGAATAGTAAATAATAATAAGATAAAGCGAGATCAACCAAACGCACCCATTCGTGGCCAATGGGATACCAGGAAGATGCTAGGCGATAGCCAATGGCAGAGCAGCTACAGGTATGTTTACGTTCGGTAAAATACGGGAGCTGCGAGGAGCGCGTACTTTTTTTGCCTTTCGTATCCTGAAATTTTGTTCGTAACTAGAGGCAATATTTTCCCGTTGAGGCGTCTCGTAACCTGAAAATTTCGTATGTAGAGACGTTCGTAAGTAGAGGTACCACTGTACTTCAAGAAAATATGAAGTCATCCATTGTGGAGGTACTTTGTTTGGGTGTGTTCATTGTTTTAAGGCCTTTATGAAGAAAAGTAACTTGGGACAACATCAGCTCCACACAGTAAAGTTAAATAAACCTATGTGCTAAATTTGGAAAGGCTTTTACTGGAGTGAATCTCTTAAAATCACAGGGAATGATCCACAGTAGAGTTAAAAGTGAGACACCTTTCACATAGACTTTGATCTCTTGTGAGACAGGAAGCTCCTCCTGTGGTTACAGGTTCAAGTTTAGAAACCCTGAGACAGGTTGCACTAAACTTTCATGAGTTTGTTTTTGAAAGTAATTCTGTTGAACCACAATTCAAAAGCATTGTCTGATTTTCATTGGTTAATTTTCATAGAATTTTTATTTATTACCACTTTTGTCAGATTCAAGTTATTTCTGTGACCATTGTGGGTTTTTCTTTCATTAACAGAGGGGTACCAGCAATTTTGTCCTTGTGTGTATCTGTTATTTTGACAGACATGGTTGTAAAAATTCTGTTATGATCTGTTATCTCATTTTAATGAGATCACCTTCAGTGTAATCTGTCAAATGACAGACAGCTTTCAGATTTTTCTGTCATTGCTGAAAAATATCTGTCAGTGAAGGACAATTCTCATTTCATGCAACCTCTGTCCTGAGATCAGGCTGTACTGGATTCAGATCCCTTAAATGTCTGAACCAACATTTCATTTAGAAAGCAGAGATGCTCCATGTTTTGATTGTATGTCTGACTTTTCCTTTTCTGTTGTTGTTGCTCAATTATCTCAATTCACTTCACTTATTTTCAAATCAGCTTCATTTGCATAGTGCCAGATCACAACCAGGGTTTCCTCTGGTGCTGGAAATCCTTCAAAATGCATGAATTATAATATTTTATTTTAAGGGTTTTAAAAGTGATTAAATTTTACAAAAAGTTCTTGAAAAAACTTGAAATTGTAATGATGCTTCTTTCTCAATAAATGTCTGTCTGAATAAATAGTTGCCTATAGTTCACTTGTTCCATGGAGAAATAAAATAAACTGGAGAACCTAAAATTCCAGCTGCTCAGCCTGTGCCTCGGTTGGTTGTCAGTTTTCAGGTGTGACCTCACCCCCCACAAAGACACACAGGTGTAGTCACTGCACCATCATGGCATGAACAGTGGCATGGCGTGGCTACATTTGTTTGGGGATGCCAAATAAAACAGAGTTGTGTGGGAGTTTCTGAGGTCAGTATCTGTAAAACTGTTTCATTACACTGACATTAACTGGATAAAATATTGAAGATGGCCAAAAAAACTCAAAATTCCTGCAGCTCATTACCTGATGAAGTTACCAGTTGTAGGAGGAAATATGGAATATTAACAAATATGAATATGATCAGGTATGAATTATTTAATTTATATTGATGTATTGGAATCTGAGATCAAATCTCGTTTCATATACATCAGAAAAGTTAATAACACTCGCGGGGCACCAGCTTCTATCTCTTAGAAGCAATTTAATCTTTAATTTCACTTTATACCTGTTTAATCACTCAATAAATTAATCAATAATTAGTCTCAAAAATTTTCCGTGAATTCGATAACTGTGCTTGAACAGACTCAGAATGAAATAAATTCTCAACAACTTCTCTCATTTTCTCATATTTATTAAATGAAATGATTAACAGACATTGCAGTAATTTCTTTAATCATAGAATCAATCTTGTAAATGATAGATTAACAATGTCAATATTTTCGGAACCAGGGTTAAACTGAGAAATGAATCTCAGTTTGAGTAAACAGATTATGGAAACGACGCAAATTTATGGAGAAAGTTTACTAATTATATGAAAAAGTCCTTGATTAATCTTAAGAAAATAAAAATGGAATTTTAATGAAAAGAAGAGTTATGTTAAGGGCTTCTTAATTTGCATCTGATTAGATATACAAATTATTACTGAATCTCAGACGTTTAATTCAGCAGATGAATGAAAGTTGCAGCTCACGTGATTCTCGTTCGACGATGATGGTTCTTTCGTTGTCCTCAATCCAAGATTTCGTGGACGTTAATATCTGCCCGCAGATATTTTCAGGGTCCACATTTCGACCTTTAAATTCAAGTGGTCGAAGAGGCTGGATTCTGGGCTGTATGACCCACAGTTGAAACTGGGTTTGGAGCCAGATGATGACGTTTCTTCAGCGTGTGATGAACAGCTGCGCGTTGATTCCTTAGCTGCACGTGCCTCCAGAGGTCTTCGATAATAATTAATTAAGGATATCTAATCCGATCTCAAATTAAAGAGTTTCGGGCTTTAGATAAAAATAGTAGCTTCTGGTGGGTGCTTGGTCAAGAAAAATATTATAAAAATAAAGTCAAGATTAAAGTTTACATTAAAATTAAACAAACGGTGATTTTACAGAAAGTTTAACAAAGAAAAAGGGATGAATAAAAATTGGAGTTTAACTCCGATTAAGAATTGAGCTCAAAGAAATAGGAATTCCTAGGTATTTAAGAGAAAAAGGAAAAACATTAAAATACAAAGTTACGTAAACAAATTACGAGTTATGAGATGAGATGAGATTCAACTTTATTGTCATTAGACATGTATGAATACAAGGTAACGAAATGTGACTTGGCATTTGGGCACGCTCTGCAGAGCGCATCCAAGGCCGGGGCAGCCGCTAGGCGCCAGTCATGATCTGTTCTTGATCTGTTCTGTTCTGTTCTTCTGTTACCTGCTCTGTGTTCAGAAAAACGACACGTGGTCGAAGTCTTTGTTCAGACGGTCCTTAGTTCTTCCTTGCTCTTCCTTGCTGTGTGTAGACAATAGACTTCAAAGAGAAAAAAGATCGGTGGAGAAGGGCGAGCCGAAAGAGAAGAGAAAAAAGCAGGGGTATCTCTCCTTTATACAAGTTCTGTTGAGCATATCGCGGGCTTCCGGACTGACCGGAATCTCAGCCAATGAGAGTCTTTCGTGGGAGGCCCGATGAACCCTTAGTCCAATAACAAACAGTCTATTGTCAAGCTCTTTGGGATGAAGAGTTGTTGTCATGCAGAGATTGGCTGCTGGAGTCACATGGTTTTAGAGGCAAATTTCTGATACATTGGAATATACACACTTATGTATAACTAAACTAACCTTAGTGTATCTTATAAGCAGTGCTTCTAAATCAACATGCAGGAATAAACATTCATTTAAACATTTTTAACATGCATATACTGTATATATATATATATAAAATCACAGATTAATGCATTTCACACATATTATTGATTTTCCACATTAAAGACATCAGAGTCCATTTGCCTTTCATAGTCCTAAAAAGAAGAAGGTTTAGAATTGAGTTTGTAATAATGTACTTTAAAATTCACTGGTTAAATCCAGCTTGTCCCAGAGTTTAAGGAAATTAGCTGAGTTGTGGATCTGTGTAGCCAGGTCTGTTGCATATTTATGGGTGCAATAAAACTAAAGCTGGACATTGGGGAAATTCCTTAGGCTGGTTTTAACAAAGGAATGGGATTTCAGCTGTGGCCTGGGGGAGAAAATCCATTTCTTTGTCTTACTCCTGGGTGAAACAAAATGTCTTTAAGCAGAAGAATAATTATTGTTGAGCCAAAGTGAGATGATGCTACAGTCCCCCCTCTGGTATCAATGGTGACGTTGATTCAGTGTTGATAGCAATCCTAGCCATCAAATCCCAATTTGGTGAGGCTTGGTCCAAATGCTGAACTAAAGTTCTGATGTCGAGAAGTCTTAAGCTTGTAAACAGTATCTATTCCAAAGTGTAGGCCCTTAAATTTGGTTTTCGGAAAAACTTCTGGAAATTTCAAAAATAATTTGGGCATGACCAAATATAAACATTGTATAATTGTCTAGGATATACTAAAGTTCAGTATAAGCCTGTAAAGACTTCAAAATTCTGGGTACAAAAAAAGTGAACTAGAAGTATGTGGGTTTTGACATACTTGATATAAATGTTTTGGGTTTGCTGAAAAATATCTATTCAAAGTTTCAAAAACAGTTTAAATGCACATAAAATCTAAATAAAGAATAAAGGATTATTTGTATATACACAAGCATGTATCCAAAAATCTGAGTCAAAAGCAAAAATAAAATTCTTTCATATTTGAGGTAGATTCAGACTAATCAATATTGAGGTGACTCAAGGAGGTTCAAATTGAATTTGTTTAGTTAGACTACACCATGGTTCCACGGATGTCCAAATCATAGGGTGTTTGAGGCTTTTGTTCAGAAAAACTGAGTGGGCATAGGATGTCGTTATCATTCTTTGGATGGCAATGAGAAGTAAATTTGGATTTACTGCAAAAAGGATATGATGAGAGAGCATATTCATTGCTAAAGCGTTAACTGAAAAGCTAATGCTTCTAGCTACGTCTGAGAGTAACATAGACATTGGCTGTGTGTGAGCATAGTCAACCTTTAACACAAAGAGCAAAGAGTTCAAGACCTTGTTGAGTTTGACTGAAGCTTCGGAGCAAGCATTCAAAACCAACACAGTGTCTTGTAAGATTTTGGTAACCATTTGTGGTTCAACAACCTGGCGTTTCGGTTTAGCGGTGTTGACCGAGTTAACAGTGGGCATGCTAAGGTTAACAAGAGGCTCTAACGATGAGGCAGTTATTAAGAATCCACCCAAGGATCTTTGACCTTTCGTTTTGGCTTGGCCCAATTCTGACTGGGTAACAGTGGGTGTGATTGCTAGGCAGATGGCTAAACTGATAAACAGGAGGGCCATCATCTTGGCAAACATAAAAGTGAGTGGTTTTGGGTCTTAATCTTCTTGTTGATCTTTCTTTAGATACCTGGTTGGCAAACAAAAATTCCTCTCAGAAGTGGAATGATTTCTTTAGATGGATGTACTTTATTGATCCCAAAACTGGGAAATTACAGAACAGAGCTTAAGAGATTGAACTCTAAACCTTGTGCTTGTTTTTCACCTTTGATGGGAGTTTTAAGATTATTAGCTCAAGCTAATGGTGTTGAATGTCTTGTGTATACTATTTGGTAATAGTAAGTTGATTGAAGTTTATTAGATTTTACAGAGGTCTTTGAAATTAGTTTAAGGGCTAATTTGGTTTTAATATACCCTTTCCTTTCTGGAGGTTTGGATGCAGTTAACTGATTGGAGAAATTTGACTGAGTGTACCTGAGGCTAGTAGTTAACTACAGTTATTTCTCAGATGTAGGTTTGATTTTAATCTCATTTATGGATTTACTTTGACAGTGTTGTACCCGACAAGTCCCATGGGGTTTTGGTAAAGGTTACTCTGATTTTGGTGAGCCCATTTGAAAATGGGGTCCTGGGTTTGGCACTTGAGTGGCCAAAGTTTGTTGGTGACAATGTGTGGATTCATCCACTTGGGCAGGAATTTAGGAGTGATTTTCCTTTCCTGTGAATTTATTTCAGGTGTCTGCGGTACAAATGTGGGGTGGAAGATCTTGTCCCCCCTTCGCAGTTCGTCATGCGAGAGTTTTTGATTGTTGTATGCTTTGTGTCGTTTGGCGAATCGGTCCGAATGTTTTTGAAATACAGCCTTGGGAGCTTTGTATGTCGTTTTGACGCTTTTGTGCTCTGCAGCTGGAATGTTATGGGCATTGGCAGTCATCACCCCCCTCTGGTTTCGAGGAACTCTGAGCGGTGGCGATGATAGTTCGTCGGAAGCATGAACAGGAGTGCCATTGTATAGCTGCAGAGAAGATTGTGTCGCATGAAGTGGTTTCAGGTTTGGTATGTCATAGGGTTTAGACGTGGGTAGCGCATGTACCGTTTTATCCGACTGGTGTTTGACAGTTTCATGGATCATTTGGTTGTAAGGTTTAGTGACTGTGCCCCTTGCGTTTGCAAAAGTTGGGTTCGTTGTCGCAAAAAGTTGAGGTTTCAGAGGGTCTAGAAAGCCGGTTGGTGTGGCTCTTATGACCATGCAGGCCTCATGGGTGGGTGGGTGAAAATGTGACACCACCATTGAATCATGGGTATCAAGGGTTTCAAGAGGGCCGTTTGGGGTTTTCTGCTCAGCTGTTGAGTTTTCAAGGTCATTTGATTCCTTGGTGTGACCTTGTATTTGAAGGTGACTTTTGACTTCTTGTGGACAGTACTCACCTTGGTCTTGGCGGTCGCTTTCACTCGGTTGCAGTTGTTCCAACAGTGCTAGTTGTGTGAGACTTGGGGTGTCCAAAGTGTTCAGAACAAAGCACTGTGATTCAGTTGTCCTTGTTGGGTCAAATGGGTGAGGGTGTTGCGTTTGAGCCCATAGTTTGAGATTCTTGAAATCAATCAGTGGCTCAAAACGGTTCAGTAGGTCTTTGCCAACAAGTAATGGAATGGCGTCAAGTTTGGACACGTAGACCGTATGTGTCAAGGTCATGGGTCCAATGGACATGTTTAGTAGTGATACGTTCAACAGGGCTGTTTTAGTGAGCGCATATGGTCGCACAGCTAATGAACAGGGTTCCAGTTTCAAATGTTTGTTAGCGCGGTTAGCGGCTACACATAGTTTGTCAAAAAGGGTGTGTGACATGAGAGTGATGTCAGCAGCGGTGTCTAAAACAGCGTCCTGACACACCATGTCTTCAAGGGTCAGTGGAAGGTAGAATTTCCGTGCCACCCCCCTCTCGTTTAAATCGCATAGGAATTGTGGAACCGGTGGTTCGACACAGAGTTGCGATACGTTGTTAGAGGAGTGGTCTGTGACCTGTGGTTTGGCTGCCATAACAGCACTGGACTGCGTTGAGTCCTTTGGTCCTTCCTCATTTGCATGAGGGATTTTCTTCTTGTGTTTCCTTCGTTTGGAACGCTTGTTTTGAGTTGGCACAGCTGATATAGCTAGAATGTTAGCAGTTTTATTCTCTTTGTAGCTTTGAATCTCTGCTAGGAGGTGTTGGACAATTTCAATATCTTCTCTACTGAATGTAGGAGTTTCTTCTTCCTTCCAAGGTTTGTGATAGGTCTCTGCTTCTGAGCTTCTGTGATGGGATGGAGAACATTTGTCGCAGTTACGCGTGTCTTCGTATCGGTATCTGTCATCATGGTAGTCCGTATCGCGTTCTCGTGACCTATCCCGTGGATATGGTCTACGACGGTAGTCGGGTTTTCGCAAAGTTGGTCCAAAGTGATATCCAGAGGACCTAGTGTGGTTTTGACCTTGATGAGGTCGGTTGGAAAAATGCTTCGGTTGTTGATGTACTCGCAGTGTAGGAAGTGGAGTAGAGCGAGGAGCTCCTTCCAACTCCAAGGTGTTAGATGCATCGCTAATAGCTAGCACGGTGGCAAGCTCAGCGTGCTTGTTGCGACTTTGTTGCTGTTTTTGGAACGCATAGTGTGCAAACTCTCTCAGCTGACTTATTGAGTTTGACCTTGGGTTAGCTGTAACTCCTAGGTAATGGCTCACAGTGGGATGAAGGTTTTGGATGAAGAGGGATCTTGAAATTGTGGTCTTCTTCCATCCCTGATGTATTTTTTTTTTTTTTAATTTAAGTTTTTGTAAAGGGTATACAGGTCGTTACAGCAATGCATTGTTTACATTTTCATCACATGTTAAGATAAGATAAGATAAGATAAGATAAGCCTTTATTAGTCCCACAACGGGGAAATTCCAGGATTGCAACAGCACAGGGATAGCAACACTCAGAGCAACAATCAGAAGGCAAGAAAAAAAAACAAGCAAGCAAGAGCAGCTAATAAACATATGTACGTATTACTATAAAATATATATATATACACACACACACAGACACACAGTGCAGAGCATTGTAGCTGGATGGAATAAATATATGAATATATGAACACACAGTGCAGAGCATTGTAGCTAGATGGAATAAATATGTAAATATATAAACACCCACAGTACGGAGCATTGCAGCTAGGTGGAATAAATATGCAAGTATATAAACACACACAGTGCGGAGCAATGTAGCTAGATGGAATAACATGTAGATATATAAATATATAAACACCCACAGTACGGAGCATTGCAGCTAGACGGAACAAATATGCAAATATATAAACACACACAGTGCAGAGCATTGCCGCTAGATGGAATGAAACAGCATAACCGTCTACCCAGCTATCCTGCATGGTATGATTATGTGCCCATACACACTCTCACCCTCCATAGCGACCGGCATGCTCCTAGTTGTATGCCGGAGAGGACCACTGTGTAAGTCTATTGCATCTTCTGCATTCAAAAAACTATTAGTTTGTTACGTCTTTTTTGCTATCTCTGCGAGCAGCCCTGCTTAGGTTGTACAGTCTGACAGCCGTTGGTAGGAAGGACCTACGAAACCTCTCGGTTGTGCACCTGGGATGATGTAGTCTGCTGCTAAATGAGCTCCTCAGTGCATTCAGTATGTCCTGCATAGGGTGGAACTCGGACTCCAGCAGAGATGACAGTTTAGCCACCGTCCTTCTCTCTCCTATCTCCTCCATCGGATCAAGGCGCTGCCCCAGGACAGAGCTAGCTTTCTTAATCAGTTTGTTCAGTCTCTTCCTATCGGCTGCAGTAATGCCACTGCCCCAGCAGACCACTCCAAAAGTGATGGCTGATGCCACCACCGTGTCATAGAATGACTTCAGCAGCGCCCCTTGTACACCAAAAGACCTGAGTCTCCTCAGCAGGAACAGCCTGCGCTGTCCCTTCTTGTAGAGTGCATCAGTATTGTGTGACCAGTCTAGTTTATTGTTCAGATGAATACCCAGGTACTTATAGGATGTCACCATCTCGATGTCTGTTCCCTGTATATTTACTGGTACTGTGAGGGGCTGCCCATGCCTGCGGCAGTCCACCACCAGCTCCTTAGTTTTCCTCGCGTTGATCTGGAGGCAGTTCCGATGGCACCAGTCCACGAAGTCCTGGATAAGCCCTCTGTACTCAGCTTCATCTCCATTGGAGATGAGGCCAACGATCGCAGAGTCATCAGAGAACTTCTGTAGATGGCAGTGTGTTGTGTTGTGTGAGAAGTCCGCAGTATAAAGAGTGAACAGGAAGGGAGCCAGCACCGTTAAC